>JASPKZ010010676.1:1415000-1802500 GCA_030220185.1 Diploptera punctata
CACTATGTATACTGCATAGAACGTATATACAAAATATATCCTAAAGTTTGAAGCAAAATCTTTCACTCAATCTCCTAGATTAAGAAATAATAAATTAATTAATTAGGGCGACTATTATTACATTATATATCATGTAAATGCCCCTCCATGGTATCTTTACCTTGTCGTGGTGGAGTGTCTTGCGTGCTTAAATGATCCTGAGAGCTATGCCGGCGGTAGCATTGCTGCCGATAGGGTTACCGATGCCGGACTGGTCGAAGGTGATACGCCAGACGAAAAAAGTACCTTGGGCGAACGAGTGACGATCTTTCACCGTAAAAATACAACCGTCAAGAAATGCGGACATGGGTTCATCTGGGGTAAAATTTTCCGGAGGTCAAATAGTCCCCCATTCGGTTCTCCGGGCGGGGACTACTTCAGGAAACCCATGCCAAAGGCTCACACACAGGGACATGTTCCTAGGAACATGGAATGTTAGGACTTTATACAATAGCGGGACACTAGAGATATTAACTCGGGAATTAGATAAATCGCCCTTGGATATAGTCGCTTTACAGGAAGTTAGGTGGCCAGGAGTAGGTAGTCAGGAATCAGGAAGCTTTGCATTATACTATGGGGGTGCAGAAAGACCTGCATTTGGAACGGGTTTTTTAGTCAGAAGGAGGATCCTATCCGCTATCCGAGATATTAAGCTTGTTAGTGATAGGATATCATACATAATTCTAAAGGGTAAACGACATGATTTTATAATTGTAAATGTACATGCCCCCACAGAAGATAAAGATGACAAGATCAAGGATGAGTTCTATGAAAAATTAGAATGCTTATTTGATAGCCTTTCACGATATCATATGAAAATTGTCTTAGGAGATTTTAATGCAAAAGTGGGGCGGGAAGATGTATTCAAACCAACTATAAGCAAATTCAGCCTTCATGAAGATAGTAACGACAACGAGGTTAGATTTGTCACATTTTCCACATCAAAGAATCTCATTCTTAAGAGCACAACATTTCAGCATAAGGATATTCATAAATACACCTGGACGTCCCTAGATGGAGAAACTCGGAACCAGATAGATCATGTATTAGTGGATAAAAGCTGGCACAGTAGCATCATTGATGTTAGATCAGTTAGAGGGACAGACTGCAATTCGGATCATCATCTGGTCAGAGTGAAAATCAGACAACGGCTATCGCTTATAAGAGGAACAAACGCTAAAGATGATTCTGTAAAATATGAATTAAAAAACTTGAAAAATGATCAAATGCGGCAAGAATACCAAATCAAAATTGCTAATAGATTTGAAGTACTGGAATCTTCACATGACAATGTGGCAAACGAAGAAGGAACTGGTATAAATAAAGAATGGGAGGCTATAAGAGATACTATTAAATTGTCAGCATCAGAAAGCATTGGTTGTTTAAAAAAGAGGCAAAACAAGAAATGGTTTGATGAGGAATGTGCCGACATTGTAAAGAAAAGAAAGCTAGCAAATATGAAATGGTTACACGAGCCAAATGAGGTAAATTTAGAGCAATTGGGTAGTGTTAGACGGGAAACCACCAAGTTACTAAAGAGTAAAAAGAGGGAATATTTGAGAGAGATGATTAATGATCTTGAAATGAATGTAAAAAATAGGAACATTAGAGAATTATATCAGGGAATTAGTATAGAGAAGAAAGGGTTTCAGGCTAGAACAAACATAATTCGGAATGAAAATGGGGATATGATTGCAGATTCTAGGAGTATATTAAATAGATAGAAAAGTTACTTTAATCAGCTTTTAAATGTACATACAGAACAGGATATTGAGGAGGATAAGTTACAGACAGCAGAAATGCTAGTCACAGAGCCAAGTGCATTAGAGGTTGAAATGGCAATTGTAAAATTGAAGATGTATAAAGCATCAGGTTCAGATGAGATCCCAGCAGAACTGATAAAATCAGGGAGAGAAACATTGATGGAAAAGATACGCTGGTTGCTTAGTATGATTTGGGAAAAAGAAGCTCTTCCAGATGAATGGAAGGAATCAATTATCGTACCAATTTATAAGAGAGGAGATAAAACTGATTGCAACAACTACAGGGGCATCTCATTACTTTCAACTTCGTACAAAATTCTAACACATATTAGTAAGCAGACTTAGTCCTTATATTGATGACATTCTAGGAGATCATCAATGTGGATTTGGAAGAAACAGGTCTACAATAGATCAGATTTTTAGTATAAGACAGATTTTAGAAAAGAAATGGGAATATAATGGTACTGTACATCAACTATATGTAGACTTCAAAAAAGCATATGATTCAATTAAGAGGGAGAAGTTATATAGTATCCTGCTGGAGTTCGGAATTCCTAAAAAGTTAGTTAGACTTATACGAATGTGTCTAAATGGCTCAAAGAGTATGGTGCGTGTAGGCAAACAGTTTTCAGACACTTTTGAAATCCAGAATGGGTTGAAGCAAGGAGATGCACTATCTCCTCTGCTATTTAATTTTGTACTAGAGCATGCCATTAAATCTTTAGAGGCTTACAGCTGAATGGTATTAATAAGCTGTTAGTTTATGCTGATGATGTAGTACTACTGGCCGATAGCGAGGAGATACTAAAGGCCAACATGCACACACTGTTGAGTTACACTAAGATATTAGGACTGGAAGTAAATATCAATAAAACTAAATATATGGTCACACGTAGAAATTCAGTATATAATGGAAATTGACAGCTAATGACAAATGAGGGAAATTTTGAGGAAGTGACTGAATTCAAATACCTAGGAACAATAATCACAAACAGGAATGAGATGCACAAAGAAATTAAACATGGGCTCAATTCTGGAAATGCATGTTATTATGCATTGCAGAGACTTTGATGTCCCAACTCTTTCAAAAAACGTTAAGCTGAAAATATATAAAACTATTATTCTACCAGTTATATTATATGGGTGCGAAACATGGACTCTTACTTTAAGGGAGGAAAGGAGATTACGAGTATTTGAGATTAATGTTCTTAGGAAATTTTTTGGACCAAAGAGAGATGAACAGACAGGTGAATGGAGAAGACCACATAACAATGAACTACACGGTCTTTGTAGGAAGCCAGATATAATAAGAACAGTTAAGTCTCGTAGACTGCGATGGGCAGGACATGTTGCGCGTATGGGAAATGAAAGACGTGCATGGAAACTTCTTGTAGGAAAGCCAGAAGGAAAACGCCCAGTTGGTAGACCAAGAATGAGGTGGGAGAACAACATTAACTATGATTTGAGGGACGTAGATTATACAGGGAATGATTGGAAAGCATTACCTCAGGATAGGGATGTATGGAGAGCTTATGTCCGCGCGGCCATGAACCTACGGGTTCAATAGTGCCAGTGAGTAAGTAAGTAGTAGTAGTAGTAGTAGGACTTTATTAGACAAAAGTAAGATATTTACAATATTATTTACAAATATGGGTCGCACGGGCAGTTAGCCGATCGTGCTGTTGACAGTCCGTTACAATAAATTAATAATTGGTACTAGTGTAAAGAAAAATAAACAACTAAAAAAGCAATAACATTACAATTACAGAGTAAGTAAGTAATCATATAAATGTCTATAGGACGAAATAATCGTCGCAGATATATAAAACTTATATGGAATCTAATCGTGAGAACACGTGGAGTTTGATTTCCATATAATTGAATGAAAATAAATTGAATCAAACGAAGTTGATAGAAGTAGGAATAAACGATCAGTTAGTAATTACAGAAACCATTTAACAAGTACATGGTACCGCTTTTGTTAAGCGACAAGTTCTTGAAGCGGACACAAAAGAGTTGAAATTTAAGAAAATTTATTGTACTAGCGGATTACTGGACATTTCTTTGTGGACCAGTAATCCAAGATCTTAAACCGAGCTGCGCTGACAGATCATGAACAAAGCATCGATTTATGGCTTGGTAACTACAGCGTGGAGTAAACAACCCATTATAACGAACTCGACAAACCGCGAGGACGCGAAGCCTAGCAAACAAGCGGGAAAAGGCTACTGACCTATGGGAGTGTTCATATAGGGAACATGGTGGATCCTTGTCCAATGGAAAGACGGCGATTCCTTCTTTGGTACTAAGGAATCGTTGTCAGCCAATATAATAAAGTGTTGTATCGCGACAAGGTAATGACCTCATGACAACACGATGACAGAGAGAGGGTAACGAAGTTTACCTTGTACCTAACAATAATTATGTTAAGTTAGTTCGGCGTCCTGAGTCCGGCGGAACTCACCGAGGCGGGAGTCGGGACAGACTCACCGACATGGCCATCAATTAGCAAAATACAAACATGACTCCACTTATAATTTAGTCATCCGTGATAGATCATTAGTGATTCCATCTTGGATTGTGAATGCGTTCCTGCGGCCAATACCTTGTCCGACCTTAATGTGTCTACAATCTTACATGTGTATACAGTGTCCATTAAATTAATAAAGCCTATTTATTAAAATTCATCTCGCGTAGTCTTGCGCCGGCCAGCTCTTTGCTTATCTCTAGAGAAAGAACCTCAACTCTACCGATTTCCAACGTGAGCAACCTAAATTCTCACATACATGGAGAATTCCTTCCATATTCCTAGCGCCACTAAATCCCATCTTTACCTATAAACCCACTAATAACCCCTTAAATGATCTCTAATCGACCTTAATATATATTATATGAATCAAATCACTGCATTTTAAATTAACTGAATTTATTTGAAACAATATAAAACAACAAATACGTACGTGCTACCATTTTATAATTAATTGGTCTCATGGCCTCCTGCTTTCAACTAATGAATATTTCCCACATGTTAACGTTAGTCAATTGTTTATAATGAAATATTTTCAACAAAGATATTATTTTACTATTATTTATTATTTTGAAAACACCATCGCGCAGAAAATAAAATACAACACACGTTTGTGAAGTATTTTCCTCGATTCTGTAAAAACCACTTCCCAACCTCGCATCGTAATATATTATTATCGTTAATATTAACATCAATGTATACTAGATCGTGGCGCTCTACTATGGGGACGTTTCGCCTTGTTTTCGTTAAATAAAAACAGCAGACGTTTGCGTAAAACATTCACAATAACTTTATTTGATTCACATAAACTTTTGTGACACTTTACATACAATGTTCTGCGATAATTAATCTCGTTTCATAGTTTATTTGTCGCACAATTATTTCCAGTCACAGACAATACCGCTTGGCGCGACTTCTTCCGATCTCAGTTCACTGTATCGTAGTGACTTCACAACTAACTCCCTCCCGATCCTGGTAACAGTTTATATATATTGGAAAAGGGCATTTCTCGGTTTCCAATCGAGACTGAAAAGTATGGAAGCTTCTGAAATCGAACTTTCCTTAAATGGAGGGTAGAGGCGTAGTGAACCTTCAGGAATTAAAAGCTAGATGCACATCGAAATATCTGCGCTGGTCTTTGAACTCGTGAGTCATCAACTGGAGATTTTTCCATTCACTAATAATGCGAGATACCTACTCTCGCCGTCACGTTGCCCGCTTAATTCAAACGCTGTTGTACAATGGCTTGAAGCATTATCGACACAAACAATGGTCATTCCCAAACTGGTCTCCTACTGAATAAAACCATTTTGAATTCCTTACGGTGTATAGAATGTCTTTCTGTTTTTAGTAGATACCGAACCCATGTCACGAGATACATTCTCACACTGTAATGCTACCTACTCCAAATATCACAGTTGGCACAATACAAGCTGGTAGATTATCGTTCTCCAAGCATTCGCTAAACGAAAGTCCTTCCATCAGACTGCAACAATTTACAGCGTGTCTCGTCGCAAAAAAAAAAAAAATTATTTCCGATAGTACGTACATCATCTAGATATGGTGCTCTTTGAACCATTGCAGGCGATTTTTAGTAATCGAAAAGAAAATATTTGGCTTGTGTGCAGCTGACCACCTATGATAGCTTGATATCCTCAAAGCATGATGAAGTGCCATTGTATTAATTAACTCCTGGTAGGCAAGGCTGGATTTTTAAATCTTTGATTCAGTCGATAACCAAATAATTTTTACACATCACTTACCTTTTAGTAATAATTTCCAGCCTATCAAGTAACTGTTTTCATTAAATCATTTCAAATGGTTGTTTCTGGCAGCTTCAGAATTGCTGAAATTTATTTTTAATGCGCTTACTTATAATCATATAACATTGAAAGTAGATTAATTCTGCAGATCTAATCTTGTTGATAGTATTTGTAATAATGAAATGTTATGATCACGCAAACTGATGTGAAGTTCGTCGTTTGGTCGTAGTAGCACTCTTCGTGGTGAACTCCACAGGGTGTTCGGAAATTCAAATTGCAAACTTATAGGGCTAGTAGAGGAGAATGGGAGACAACATTTTGAATAGCAACCCATGTCCAGAAACGTAACGTTTCTATGCTACAGTCATTACAATTCCAGCCAGGTTAACGGGTACTGCGTACTTGATCTTCCTCCAGGTCGTGTTGAAGGATGCCGTTCCATTAAATGCCCTTTAGGAATTATGGTTTCAGCAATATGGCGCACCACCTCACTTTTTGACGTTTGGAGACATCTTAACCGAAGATTAAGGCAAAGATGGATAGGCCGGGATGTTCCTATTTTATGGCCCCCACGATCGCCGGATTTAACAACATTATACTATTTATGTGGGGTCGTATGAAGAGTGTGGTGTACGAAAATCCTGTACAGACCGAGGAAGAACTGCTGGCACAAGTTATGGTTCGCTGCACGAGAGATTAACGTGACACCAAGTGTGATGGAACGAGTGGACCGGAACATGATTCGTGGGTACAATGTGTGCAACGACTTTGGTGGTCGTCACATCGAACCTTTCTTGTAGTAAGCAGTTTCGTATAGACACATCCAGTGAAATAAGGCAGAAACAAATTTTTTTCCACGGTTGACACAAGTATTATTGTGATCAATGAAAGTATTTTTGTTAATTTGGTATTACCACCAAATAAATTTGGCTTTGTTCTGTAATGAGTCAAGCGTCATTTAATTCTGTACCTTATGTCATACATCATTTGACATGATGCTCTTTTGGCGTCATATGCTGCCTATCCGGTTGCAAAACAACACCGGCAAATGCGACACATTGAAATGGCTGTAGCACCGTTTCCGGACACGGGTTCCTGTTCAAAATATTTTCTACTCAGTCCCCTCTGCTAGCTCTAGAACTTTGTAATATGATTTGCGAACATCCTGTATGCTTTGAAGATACAGTCATGGGTCAGGTTTTTAAGATTATGCCTTACTTTTAAAGTGTATCGGTAATGGATTAGTCTGGTTCACAAATTTACGTCTCAAATAAAATACGTTGGAATATGGTTGCAACTGCAGTCTTCGTACAGATACGATCTATCTTTTAAAATATGAGAACCGGATAAAGTAATCGAAACATAGACCATAAATTACATTTATAAAAATAAGGTCAAGTTCTGATGCTACATTCAGTTTATAGTTCTATTTACATTTTTCGATTAGTCGCGGTCATAATTCACTACTTGAAGCATGAGCGCAGATGGACATTTACCGTAATTTGAAAAAAAAAAGCCAGATTACTGTTGAAGTATGTGATTGATTAGCGACCAGATTTTTTGTTCGAAAGTACGCCGCAAAATAGCGAAGAGATTAATTACAATTTTAGATAGAAATTACCTCAAAGATGTGATATGAACATTACAGATCTTGTAAAGATAGCTACATTTTTTATGATAAGATTAGGGTTGTCATCTTAGGGGAAAGTTGACTCATATCTGCCGCTAATTTGGTTTAGTCTGTATTAGTATCATCTTGAATTCCACAGAGTTAGAATATCAGAAATTTAAGGAATTTTCGTAATGTACTGATCAAGTTATAGGTTATTTTTATTTTCAATATTTTGTTTTTTTTTTCTTCATCTGCACATTGTGTAAGTCTATTCTCTATTAATAATCAAGCTCCAGATGATTCATAATTGTTAATATATGTACGATTTAACCCCGACGAAGGTCTTAACTACATCAGATAAAATAAACCATTATTAATTTAAGCTACCCGAACGATCTAACTAAACTTAAGATATAAAGACTGTTAACGATATAATAAGTTATTATAAATATTTTATGAAATTCATAACAATATGTAGTATTCTGCTAAGATTCTTATGGATGATTTATGTAATTCATAACACCCATTCAAAACCATAAGTTAATATTACTGTTTAACAATGTATAGTATAATATTGTAATGATAAGCTATAAACCTAAATATGCCTTTGGGCCGAAATAGGGTTTCAAAATATTTGGAGATTCAATAATAATAATAATAATAATAATAATAATAATAATAATAATAATAATAATAATTATAATGATGATGACTATGATAATAATGATGACAATAATAATAATAACATTCTGAATATTAAATGCATGTGCTCCAAAAATATATGTTTACGATGTAGAACGTTGTACCATATGGCCGGTAAATCTCGCAATAGAGAAATATATTGAGAGAATGATATATAATCGAAGCTTTAATGGAAGATAACCGATATGAATCAAACTAATTTATAACCTAAGGCGCATTGTAATATACGTATGACTTATGCCTCAAAATTAAATAATAGGCCAAATAATTTTACTTGAATTTAAAAATGTTCACTTATACATTATATATCAACATCAAAATACTAATTTGTGTTTATTATGTATTAATTACAGTTCATTTTAATGGAATATTAAGCCTAGTTGCAGTATAGCACACGATATTTACTATCTAAAATTTTAGATTGAGTTATAATTTAACATTTCAAGATGAAGCTGATATATCAAAGAAAATCACAAATTTCCCAAAAACAACGGGATAATTAACAGTAAAATGAAACTATATATATAGTACAAACAAAAACATAAGATTACGGCTTTATAAGGTTCTCGAAAGACCAGTATTAAGATATGGTAGTGAAGCATGGACAATACGAAGAAGAGATGAAAGCCAAATAACAGCAAGTGAGGTACGATTTATGCGCCGTACAGTAGACTATACAAAGTGTGACCATAAAAGAGATGATGAAATTATGGAAGAATTGGATGTACAACCCATTCTCTACCACATATAAAACTACCAGAACTGGAAAGCCTATCTTCAACGAATGCCATCTCATAGAATTTATTCCAAAAGCCATGCTTCGTTACTACTCCCAAGGCAAAAGATCGCTGGGACGTCCAAAAAAGCGCTGGATGGAAAATTTCACTTTGAGACCGTAACAAGCCACATGGCTTCATACTTGAATGGATGATGATGATGATGATGATGATGATGATGATGATGATGAAGAAGAAATAGCGCCACTGCTCACTTTACATATTTAAAATACGTAGGACCAATACCAGGTACTAATCATTTATTTCAGATTCTGCTGGAAATGATCTCTTTCTGCAATTATATCTCTGTAACACAAACTGCAGTTCATCTGTAGTAATTTGTGTCACTTTCTGCGTGTTAAATCCTACATATATTGTATAAAAATTGTTAATATTTTTATACACTATGCTCTAAGTTTTCCCACATATCTAAATCTCAGCAACTGAAATTCAGGGATTCAAAATTCCACTAACCTCTACTCATAACATAGTCCTCGAAAAATTCCTCTAAGGTATCCATTGAACGTTTGGCACTATCTGGTGTAGCATTGTCTTGTTGAAAAAAAATATATATATTGCTTTCCTTCGTCTAAAAATTCAAGGTGGCATTGTGTTCAAGATTTTAATTTAAAAAATGTCGAATTAGGCCTATTCGTCTTGCAATAATTTCACAACAAACCCCTACGATATCTCTGTGCAACTGGGGATTTCTGCATGATTTATAGATTCCCAACACTTCAATATCGCATATATCGACATATGACACAACTACTAAGATAAAACCTTCCCTCAATCAGTCATCAAAATTAACTGTGGACTAAGATCTCCATTTACAGATTTTCAAGAAACTACAATAAAAATCGTATTCTATGAGCAAAATCTGTTTACGTAATTTCTTGCACAAACTTTATTTCATGTATTGGAATTTAATTAGCCTATTTGACTTCAGAGTAACCGCAGGATATATTTGTTTATTGAACTAAGTAGGCGATCATGATATTTCTTTAGGCTTAATACTAATTACACTTTCATATTTTTAAATTATCTGCAGTTAAAACTTAACATTTACGCGCCACAATCTTGTCACAAACTGAAGCTTCTATACGCCATGTTTCTATTAATTCCAACATCAAGGCTAGAGGGGAGTTTTTTTAACTGCACATAAATTTGCGAATGAATATGCTATATTTATTTTCATTTTGTTAACTTTCTTTTTTTATTCTCATATGTGGATACATGAACAGGACACACACCCAGACCAAGGTGGAGATTTAAAATCCCCTTCCCCGCCGGGAATCGAACCCGGGTAGCCGGAGTGGAAGGAGGGACTCTACCGGCTACGCCACGGTGACGGACTTTCAAACTGAACTGAATCAAGCTACCTCGGACTTTGTAGAGAAGACAACTCGGCCAACCTGTTTGTAAAGAAATAATTTTACCGCCGCGCCGCTTGGACGTAATATAAGGATTCCTCATAAACGTATTTACTGAACTGTGTACATGTAAGTAGTGAAACCTGAACCGCTTGAAACTAAACAGAGACTTTGACTAGTTTCAAATTTACAGCGGGGATAAATAACCTAAAAACGTCCAAATTAAGGAACAAGATACTTCAAATGTGTTTCACATTAAAAAGAGGAACTATGAAGAGTGCAAAAATTATTTTAATTAATTTCTTTTAAAAGTATTAAAATTTAAATTTTGCAGAAGTCGCCATTTAACATCAAACACAACAAACCTTGCGGAATTTCAGGGAAAATATAATAGTCATTAAAAACTCAAATATAACTAAACATTTTCTCATTTACAAGTATTAGATTATCTCATAAATAATCATGGTTTTTAATGTACGGTTGAAAGTCTGACGGAATTTTGAAGGTGAGGTTTGATTTGGAGTTTGTTCCAAATGACATTCAATCCATGCGGATCTTTGTTCTCAACGAATGGAACGAGTTCAAGCAGTTTTCATGGTCGCGGGTTCAACCCGGCCTGATCCCATACTGCACAAATAATCATGACAAAAAATCAGGAATTGGGAGGAATCAAATTACTACCATACACAGCAAGTATCCCCGAACTTGCGCCTTCATATTCACATCTGTTTCGATTTATGATCCGTTTCTTGCATGAAACTACGAAAACATTGAAAAATCTGAATCCGTAACATTGGGTCTCTACGAATTCTTCTCATCAAAAACCAGAGACTTGCACCGTCGCCGGATAGTAAACCTCGCTGAAAGACAGATTATAGAATATGATGGTCTCTACTTTGAAATGCAGTTTAACTTCTTGTCAGAAAATATTCCAAATAAAATTTTGTGTAAATAAGACATTACCTATGAGACAGTATTTATAAGTTCAAAATTAAAAAATCAAATCAAATTTAAAAATCTACCTTTTCAAGTGAAATTCAGATTAAAGGAATGAAAATAGCAATAATGGAATTTAGACCTCTATTGATAGTCATCAATTTTATTTACCACAATTTATGTTAAGTTCGTCATTGGTCCAGTGGGAAATATGTACACTTAGTAAAAAAAAATTAAATGAGCGGCTTCAAAACGCGTAGTCCCTGTTATGACCCACAGCGCATGCCCGAAGAACTAAATCGGTGGTTCACGAAGTAACGCATTTTTATATGTTTAGTGGTATTAAACAGTTAAAGAGCAGTGCAGGAGACATGTTTCTATATATTTGAGAGTGTTCGAAATATACAATATTACTAAAATTTGGACATTTCAATCTAGTGCATAGTGTACAAGTAAATAAGACAACTATGATTTAGACAACTAGTATCCACCGTTCGAATAGCGTAGATCTTTAAACCAATTATGAAAAATGCAATAAGTATAAGAGCCAGGGTTCAAATCCCTCGGCAGTGATTTTTTTTGTTATTTATTCACACATCCCATAACATTTTATTCCAGCCACTTAACATACGTCCACTTTGTACTATTTTAAGTAATATTTCTGCCTTCGTAAACTCAGTAACACGTATTAATATAATAACAAGCCATAAATTTACGTTATAAAAGATAAAATGGCTTCATATGTTTATTTATTTATTTATTGTGTATTAGTGAGGAAAACGTTTCAACATTTAATTAAAATATTTAGTTTATATAGGTCAAGTACAGCCTAGTAATAGGCCATACATGATGGAAGATAATAACACTGATCAACATGATTTTTGTCTCATAGGTACCAATAGTTGTACTTAATGCAGTTTTTTATCGTGCTTTGAAATATGTATTCGGAATTTCTCCATCGCCCACAGTTATTTTATTTCAATTTCAATTAATGGATTTAAATAATTATTTTTTTAATAAACCTAGATTTCTTCCCGGAAAATCTTGGTGCAGTGAGCGATGAGCACGGGGAACACTTTCATCGGGAGATTTGAGCTATGGAGTAGAGATATCAAGGCAAATGGAATCCTAATATGCTGGCCGATTATTCTTGGACCATCAAGAGGAATGCTCTCTAGGAGAAATATAGCAGAAGATCGTAATTTCTTACTTTCTAGGCGAGTCCGAATATTCGAATATTGTGTAGTTACGAATGTAGAAAATATTAAAGTGTTTGAAATTATAATAAATGGCTGTCTCTCGGAAAACTTGCATAATGGAGAAAAACCAATATCATATTTGAATTCAGGAGAAAAAATACTATCAGAATCACATACCGTATATTTTCTTTATGAGAAAAAAAAAGTTTATTTTTTGTTGCTCAGTGTAATAATAATAATAATAATAATAATAATAATAATAATAATAATAATAATAATAATAATAATAATAATAATAATAATAATAATAATAATAATAATTCACTGGCTCTATCGAACCCTTAGGTTCACGGCCGCGAGGACATAAGCTCTCCATGCATCCCTATCCTGGTATAAAGTTTTCCAATCATTCCCTGTATAATCTACTTCCCTCAAATCATGGCTAATGTTATTTTCCCACCTCATTCTTGGTCTACCAACTGGGCGTTTTCCCTCTGGTTTTCCTACAAGAAGCTTCCATTCAATATTTAATTCTCCATTCGTGCCACGTGCCCTGCCCATCGCAGTCTATGAGAATTAACTGTAATGATATCTAGCTTCTTATAAAGACTATGTAGTTCACTGTTTAGAAGCTTTCTCTATTCACCATAATAATAATAATAATAATAATAATAATAATAATAATAATAATAATAACAATAAATAGTAATACTTCCGAATAATTAGTAAGTTTTTTTTCTTTGACAGACAGAATAAAATAGGAAGCATTGTAACAATTAAAAAATTAACCTAATCAGGAATCGAACCTGAGACCACTTGCATACTAAGGAAGCAACAAGGTACCGAGCTAAGCGTTCGCAGGCTTGCTGTGCATAAAAGAATGCTCTTCATGGGATGAAGGGGAACGTATTGTTGCTCTACTGTGTCAGTTTGCTCGTGTGAATCGCGCGTTGAAACTTGAAATGTTCGAGATCAAGAGTCCGCTTTTATTTTTTCTAAGTGTACATACATTTAAAAGTTGTTATAATGTTTTATTAAATTGTCGTTGATGTAAACAACGTTATTACTAAATAAATAATTAAATTATTTCTGTATTTCCGTCAGTTTGTTGCAAAATCATTAAAATGTCCCTTTCCGTTTCAATGATAATGGCCCTGTTTCAACTGTCAACAGTTTTATAAGTACAATTCTAAATTCGTTCATGCATTTAACATAGTTAACATTCTCTACCCTAGATCGGATCGCTTTTCCCACTGACGATCTAGATATGAATGTGCTGAATATATCGATTCTCTCTAATGACGGTATCTGTTCCAAATCCATAAACTATTTTATTTACTCGTAGGTTGAAAACTCATTAAACTTACTTGGATTAAATTTATTTTTGTTACAAAAGCACAAACTCGTTACAAATATTAAGTTTGTATAGCTTATTAAAATGCATTTTTTTTATACGATACCCGACGCGACGGCGAGAATCGGTATATTACTGAACAGAATTAATTACTTTACCTGTTGCTTGCAACAAAAAAAAAAAGCAACATGTTCTTTCATTAACACTTCACATCAGTCATAGTATGTTCTATTATAATTTACTACTTTCATTTTAATTTCAATTATTCGATTGTCTACTTGTATCTTTTATTCGTTAAATTTACACTAAAGCAACACATTAACTCTAACTAACTCACTGGCATTATCGAACCCGTAGGTTCATGGCCGCACGAACATAAGCTCTCCATATATCCCTATCCTGAGATAATGTTTTCCAATCATCTCCTGTATAATCTACTTCCCTCAAATCATACCTAATGTTATTCTCCCACCTCATTCTTGGGCTACCAACTGGGCGTTTTCCCTCTGGTTTTTCTACAAGAAGCTTCCATGCACGTCTTCCATTCCTCATTCGTGCCACATGTCCTGCCCATTGCAGTCTACGAGACTTAACTGTTCTCGTTATATCTGGCTTCCTATAAAGACCATGTAATTCAATGTTATGCAGTCTTCTCCATTCACATGTCTGTTCATCTCTCTGTGGTCCAAAAATCTTCCTAAGAACTTTGTTCTCAAATAATCGTAATCTCATTTCCTCCCTTAAAGTAAGAGTCCATGTTTCCCATCCATATAATGTAACTGGTAGAATACATTTTTATATATTTTAAGTTTAACGTTTTTTTTTAAGGAGCTGGGAAGTCAAGAGTCTCTGTGATGCACAATAGCATGAATTTCCAGAATTGAGACTATGTTTAATTTCCTTGTGCATCTCATTCCTGTTTGTGATTATTGTTCCCAGGTATTTGAATTCAGCCACTTCCTCAAAAGTTCCCTCATTTGTCATTAGCTGTCCATTTCCATTATATAATGTATTTTTATGTGAGACCATATATACAGTTTTATTGATATTTGCTTCCAGTACCAACACATATTCAATACAATAATTATATTGCAGGCGTATAATGTAATAATTTATTTCTATTGTAACTTACATTAGATTAAATTAGATTAGATTAGTAGAGATGGAGTCGGATTTTAAGACTAGCGCGGCAACTTTATTTTAGGTTCATTGTATTTACTTCACAGAATGAGATGAAATCTGCTTTATGCTGACATGTGCCTTATGGTCTTCCTGGTTCCACATAGATCAAGTACTCGTACACTTGACTAATACCGCCATTTATTTGTTCTCGGCCCACGACCTTCAGGAGAAGCTATAAGCCTCTCTTAGGATATATTCTGCCCAAAGTTGACACACAGGCTAGGTGTCATGAGGAAATACATGAGTGTATCTCTATTAGATCATCATAACCACATATTTTAAATGCATGTGTTTTGCTACAACAGGCTATTTTTTTACCTAACATGGGTTGAGGTGAAAGTTATATCAAAAGAATGGAGATGAAATGAAATGTCGGCGGGCGGAAGAGAGGTGAAGAATATTGGCGAGATGAAAATCGGGAAATGGGAGAACCCCGAGAAAACCCAGATAAAATCCAGGTATGGCCCACCCACCAATATTCTTCTGAAACTGCTAACATTCGAACCTTAGATTCCAGTCGAGGCAGCCGCCAGTGTTTGCCACGGGTCCACCGAGAACACTTGTTATAATTTAGTCATAAGACTAATTATTATTATTTCTAGTAGTAGTAGTTGTAGTATAATTTATTATTACTATGATCTTGCCTAGTTGAGTGGAAGACAAGACTTTAAGACCCTATATTTATTCCTGGTAAAATAAATAACTACATTAATATTATTATCTAATAAAATATAAAATTTTGTAGCAGAGAGCGACAGAAATAAGGGGAGACCAAAATAAAATGGGTTCAAATAGTGCATAGAGTATGGTATTGAGAGGATTAACAGAGACTGAAAGATTATTTTCATCTTATAATTCAATAATTTATAGAATAATCTTATCGATAATGCAGTTGAATAGGGATGTATGGAGGAGTAAAATTTACAATGGATTGTAGGGAAACTATTGTATTGTAGAGAAATGTCTAATAAAAAATATTATTATTATTATTATTATGTATTATTATTTTTCATCTCCTCTTCTTCTTCCTTCAAGGATTAAACCTTTTTGGTTCGTTCCGGCTCCAAGTATTACAGTATAGCTGCTGTGTCTATCTCTTTTTCGTGGGCGCCCCCGATCTCTTTTTTCCTCCTCTTGGTTGATAGTTTAGACTTTTCCTAGGCAATCTGTTAGTATCCATTCTGCAGACATGTTCATACCATATTTTCTATATTCTTCTATTTTATCTGTCAAACTGAATATTTGTAGTTCTTTACGTATATATTCACTTCGATTTTTATCCATTAAAGTACAGTATATCCTGCCACAAATCGTAAATATTTCATTTCTGCTGCTTCTATTCTTTTGATTGACTATTTATTCAGAGCCCATATTTCTGAGTCATACACTATTGTACGTACGCTAATACTTTATAAAATTTTAAATTATTTATTATTATTATTATTATTATTATTATTATTATTATTATTATTATTATTATTATTATTATTATTATTATTATTATCATTATTATTATTATACTTTATTCTCAGCTGGGCATTTAAAACGTGCCTATAAAGTGAGACGCTAAACTGTGATGAAGAAGAAAAATGTATTCTCGCAGACGGAAAAGTGAAAGTAAAATAATTTATAAACAGAACGTCAACAACAATTTTCTCAATTTGAAGTAAACACTAAAATCTTATTTTAGAATTATAAATTGTTTTCTCTCAGTCCTTGTTTAATATATTTTAAACATTTTACGAAGATAAGTATCTATATATACTTAAAAAATGTTAAGTGAACGTATATTATTGTGGAAAGTTATATAATTTCTATTCTCATGCCTGAAAATAAATTCATAGCACGAAATATACTAATAGCCAAAGCTGACTGAAGACATTGCAGTTGAAATTACAGGAAGAGTTTAGCATGAAATTATCGAAATCTTAATTTCTGTTTCTCTTATCAACGTTTCTCTATTATAATAATAAGAAGAAAGGTTCGCCCTAATGGGCATTGATTGTTCTTTAGTCTTTGCTGTAGTCATTCAGCGATTTCGTGTTTCTTGGGCATTTCGGTATATGATATCGGTCGCACTGTCCGCCACACAATTCATACACGCACTTCTCACTAGGTTCGTGATATTTCTTGATTCTGCACACCTTATGATGAAAGCCGTGTATCGCGTATCGCGTTACAACATGCCTCAGCTCTTGGTTGGTTTTCGTCCAGTTTCTGTCCAGCATAGCTCCTGAGGTGTAGAAATCAGCACTTATCATTCTCTGTTTTTCTCTCCTGTTGTTTAAGAGTTCTTGGTAAAGGTTAGTAGATGGTAGTAGCATTCTCAGTCGTAGATCTTCTATGTAGTATGTTTCCTTTGTGAGTTCGTAGCTGAGTCGTGAGGGTGCAGTTTTCCCCACTCTCAGTGCTGTTTTTAGGAAGCGGACTTTCACGTTTTCTATCTTCTTAAGGTCGCTGAGAGTCAGTTTTTCCCATGTCAGATCTATTCCATAAGTTATAATCGGCGAAATCGTGGTTTCGAATAGAATCATAGCTGTCGCCAGGGATAGTCTTGATGCTGTAGATTGCTTTGATGGCAGCTATTGTTTTGCCATGTACATGTTGGCTGAAGGATTTCGCTGTAGTCTGTAGGGTCAGTCCTAGATATTTGAATTTATTTACTGTTCTCAGGGGTTTGTTCCTAACATCAGATTGTCCTCTGTTGTAGTTCTTCCTCCTCTCCTAAAAGTCATCTGGACTGTTTTATCAGTATTTAAGGTGAGGTTATTCTCATCAACCCACTTTTTTAGGTCATATAGAGTGTCCTGGAGATTGCTTTTGTTTGTGCTTCCTAGGGTCATATCGTCGGCGTACATTATCAGCACTGTTTCATTCGAGGGCTTCAGTATCTTCGTTATATCAGTTGTGAAGACATTGAACAATATCGGACTAATCGGGTCCCCTTGTAGCACTCCATTTGTTTGCTGTATTGGGATTGATGTGGAGACTCCGTCATCAATTTCAATGGTGTTATATGCTAAGATATTATCTATCGTCGTGCTGAGAGGGCAGGTTTCTCCTGTTATGTTTTTAAGCTTCTTGATTAGTTGAAACCGGGTGATCATGTCGAAAGCTTTTTTATAATCTATGAAAACAACATAGTACTTTCCTTTCGGTCTCTCTAGCGCCTGTTCCTAACGAGTTTCACTATTATCAAATCAAGTATATACTGTATATTCAGTTATATTCAAATAGATGTACAGAAACCATTTCATACATAAATGCAAATTTATTAAGTAAATAGGGCAAAGCTACACTTTAATATATTATTTCATGATATTTTAAAATGTTTGATATAATTATATTTTTCGATATATTGGTAGGCCTACTAAAGATACAAATGGACAAGTAACTGGTAAATAATTAATCGAACATATACGCTTATGACTATTCGGTTAGTCCTCCGGGCTTATTGGCAGTGGTCCAATTTTATTTAAACTCGATGTCCCATTTTCTGCTGCGGTAGACATCTGCAGATCTTATGCTTGTAAAACGTGATATTTTATCTTTATGTTTTATATCGTCATTTTCTTATTATACTCCTTATTTCATATTTCTTCACTTCCCTTTTTAATAACATAATTTTTTTATTTCCTGTACGATGAACGTATATATCAATATTATGAGGAAGCTACAAATTGCCATAAGCTATTTTTTTACCTTCTCTGTTATATGGTAGCTATTCCCTCTCCCAATGGAACTTAAAAAAGAAATCTCCGATCTGGTCACCATGATCAGGAAGCAGGAACCTCGAACCACAGATATTAGAAATATATTGAATGGTAAGTTTCCCGAGGAAAATTTCGGGGCCGCCGTTGAAGACAGCACATGACAACACAATACGGCTGCATCCTGTTTATACCAATGAACACAATTTATCATATATTTTAATCAAGAGAAACAAATTTTAGCATCAGAAAAAGCAAATAGGCCGCACAAGGACAATTCTCATTTTCCTATTTTACACGGGGAAGAATGCCCTCATTAAGTGACATGATTATAAATATTATTCTGAAGTAGTCACTTGGGTAGAGGATTCCTTCGTCGGTGAAACGAGCACACTTTCGTAATGTATCTAAGTGTAGCTAACCTAAAGATATAATTTAACTTAAGGCAACCTACAAAGAGAATTACTCAAATATACTTGTTGATTTCAATAAGAGATTACCAAACCCGGCACAAACTTCCTACCCGCATAAAACAAGAATCATGCAACTATACTCAAGATATCAACTTTTATAAGATTCATGATGTGTTCCGTTGAGGTATTATTCAAAATTAAAATATAAAATTATGAAATATTCACCTGAAAGGTCCGTTCTCCTCAACTTAATTAATTATTTAACTGTAGCGCTTTCGGGACTTATCCCATTATTGGCAGGATTCAAAACTGGTGTTTCACTGAAGATCCGGAAGAGGGGGTTACATGTATTGGGTTTGTTTTCGTTTATCAGGTTGTCGTTGTTGTGAGCTGCTTTCATGATTTCCATCTCTGCGAGTACGTTTATCTTCGCTGGATTATTTTCTCTGTGCATTACTGTTAGGGTGTTTTCAATATTTAACATGTGATGTGTTTTTCAAAACACGTTATCCATGAAGGGCATCGCATGTTAAATACTGAAAACACCCTAACAGTAATGTACAGAGAAAATAATCCAGCGGTGATAGACGTACTCGAAGAGATGAAAATTATGAAAGAAGCTCACAACAACGACAACCTGATAAACGAAAACGAACCCAATACATGTAGCCTAACCCCTTCTACCAGATTTTCAGTGAAACACCAGTTTTGAATCCTGCCGATGAAGGGACAAGTCCCGAAAGCGCTACAGTTAAATAATTAATTAAGTTGAGGAGAACGGACCTTTCAGGTGAATATTCCATAATTTTATATTTTAATACTCAAGATAGAAATTTTAGTTCATTCTACGTCGGGAATGGATCGGTGCTGCTGAAATGGTAGGTAGGGTTTCTACAAACCAAACTATTGCGGTAAACCAATTTAACAAGTAACTAGTTATTTAATTAATTAAATGCTGTATTTCGCTTCATATTTGAATTGATGCACCTGCAGGCATGTGGTGTTTTTAGTAACTAAATGTGTATCCGATCACTCAAATCTGGTTTAAATGGAGAATTGTACATCGGCAGGGATTTAAACTACCAACCTCTAGGCTTGCAATCTGGTACTCTGTATTTGATAGAGCTACATTTGTTGACTTTAAGTTGAACTTGAACTACACGATTAAATGGCCATGAAACCAAAATGGACTTCATGCACTGTCAGCCAACGGCACAAAGAGAGACAGAATTTACCCTTATGATTATTTACTGCTGAGTGAGTCCCGGGAGTAGTCTGGGCAAGAACGAGTTAAATAAAATCTTACTCTCCTTTACTGCGCTGGGTACGATGATCATTAATTGTGTATTGCCCAACGGCTGCTCCTGCACTGCAAATTCAGCATTTTCCACTTTCATCTCTTTTATGCTTTTATCGTATTGTCTGCGTACGATACATTTACATTTATTTGAAGAGAAAAATTACACGCTCAGACCGGGACTTGAACCCGGGACCCTTGGTTCTCTAGACCAAGTGCTCTACCAACTGAGCTACCTGAGCAAGTACCGATCTAAACGCAAATCTTTCTCTATATACATTGTAATTCCCGTCCACCAAATGCTGTGAAGCCATGCTTCTATCTTGCAAATGGCGGCTCCTTTATTAAGAAGACATATTTGGGAATTATACATTACAGCCAGTACGGCTTTTTCCGAGTTTTTATATTGAGATGTACGAAATCAATAATAAAAAAAAAATTTACATTTATATTGTCCATCGTCTTATATATTCTTATTTTTTACATAAATGTATTCCGTCATCCATTCCTTCAAGTGCATTCTTCAAAAAATGTTTTTTTTAGAGATCAGTCAGTTTTTTTTTCTTTATTATTTACATCCTTTTTAAAGGCATTGCTTATAGCACAACATATTTCTTAATTTGTCTGTTCATTTTACACGCTGCGTTCTTCATATCTATACTTCTAGTGCTTAAAGGTTATGTTATGACTTACGACCTTTCCAAAACGCATGTATCATGCTGCTGCTTTGCACACGAAGCGATGATTGGATCAAAATATTGAAACGTGTGGACATTTCCTGTTACTTCTTGTGTTTCCTGTTATTTACTCTGCGGTACTTTAAACGTTCTGTGCCTATTCCTACTTCCTCTCTATATTTCTTTAAGTCACGCGACGGCTCAAAAAAGCTGCGCAGAAAGTTTGGTGTCGAGTCCAAATGCTGATAAGAATCTTCAAGCTGTTTCCTTGAGTTCGGATAGCTTGGGACTCCAGGTTGGGTCCCAAAGAGTAGTTATTGTTTTCGATGATGTAGCTGTGACCAAGTAGAATTTTTACTTGCAGTATGAATGTTGCAGGACGTATGTTGTCATTATTGTATCATCTGTTATTAATGTTCCCCTTTACTAAAACGACTGTTCGAAGATATTTATTGTTATATTTTCATTATTATCATGTTTCACAGCTCTTTTATAATTTATTTCATGATTAATTATAGTTTTCGCCAAAACTTAAGAACCTCAGTTCCTGGAAGTACCTTGGAATCATCCCTCTTTTCTCTAATCAAAAATTCCTGCCAACAAAAAGCAATCCTCCTTGTGATCCTTTAAATAGCAGTGGACAAAAGATACACACTTCTAGAAACAGCACAATGTCACTGTTAACTCGGGAGTGTCGTTTTTGTCATTGGTAACTGCCATGAGCCAGTGGTGTGAGGCGAGGTCGTCGTGTTTTGAAGTGTACTATATTTTAAAAGTCCACCGCTGTGGTCTCGAGGTAGCGTGCTGCCTTGTCACGCAGCGGGCTCGGGTTCGATCCCCGGTCGGGGCAGTTTTCCTGGATGAGGTTTTTATCTGGGGTTTTCCTCACCTGTAAGATAAATGTCAGGAAAACGTTAAGGCCCATATAGTCCCCGAAATCATATGGCCATCATCACCATCGTCATCCTTATCATTATCATCATCATCCTTCACCGGTGTGGAAATCAACGGGAAGCTACCACACCTACAACTCCCTAGTAAAGCTGCAAGCATAGCATGGAAATGCTATGATTGCAGTGAAGGACCTGCCCTCGGGCAGAATTACTATGGATGGATATTTTAAAATTATATAGATATTCTTATTTAGTTAAGTTAATTTGTTATTTCTGAAATAATTACGAGCTAATGCTTGGTTAATGAAGCTGTGTGTATTTCTTAAGAAAAGATGCGACAACGACGCCGTACAATAGTAAAAATAGATGTTGCACTAAACATGTCCAATGTGTATTAGAGTGAACATGATTCAAAATTCAGTTCTTTCCTTATAATTCAATTTTATGTTAAATAAAATTTAAAAAATCATCTAGTTCTAGTAGTTATTATTGTTAGATATTTCAACTTATTGGACAGATGATCCTTGAATGAAGTCCGTCGCCGTGGCGTAGTCGGTAGAGTCCCTACCTTCCACTCCGGCGACCCGGGTTCGATTACTGGCGAGGTAGGGAATTTAAATCTCCACCTTGGGTCTGGTGTGTCCTGTCCATGTGTCTATGTGAGAATGAAAGAAAGTTAAGAAACAGGTAAAGCAAAAAAAGGAAAAACAAGATGGAAAACCAGTAAAAATAAAGGAATGAAGTGGGAACGTTTGTTTTATTTAGAAAACTGTATGTTCTGAACGATCAACAGTGCAAGTGAACATTGTACGTTATAATTAAATAAATTAGAAATTGGGCGTCAAAATGTTAAAAAGAAAAGTAGTTTCAATAAACTACTTACCAGATATATTATTGTATTCTTATTCTTCTCTCCGATAAGAAATAAAATCTTGTTAAATTAGAATCACCATACATTGAATAACACAATGACCCGAAAAAATAACAGTGTTTTAAGTTTTGCATCAATCGTTTAGCAAAGTAATTAAACATCGAGATAAATTTTCACCTTCCAATATGGATTTAATTCGATTAATTAATTTAAGTTTTTTTTATTATTATTCCCTCGATTCTACCGCTGATAAAATATTAAACACTGTTTTTGTACAAAACATTTTAATTGGACAATCCAATATATTTTAGTGCCGTTAATATATTCTATGGATTTAATAGTTGATTTTTAATAGTTTCCTATCTTTTTTACAATTTATTACGAATCAATCCACTTATACTTCTTGAAAACAAAACCTCATTAGTCCAATCAACAAAATTTAGTGCAATATTGATATTTTACATATTAATTTGCACATATGTATAGCTTTTTAGGTTATATAAAGATATTATGTGTGGATAATATGATAGCGAATTGCAAACCACGGATCACTAGTTTGCCGAAAAGATTTCTGATAATGAGTTATATCTTTCTGTGGATGCGCCGGTTACCACGCCGGTATTCATTGCTTTGACGCTTCAATACCCATTAATCATCTGCCCCCGAGGGCGTGACGTGTCTGATCAGCCGGAAAAACATGTCATCCATCTTAAATTGGGAGTAACACGGTGATCAACAATCAAACATACAAAACTTGCAGCCGATATACTCCGCCTCATGTCACTCATATTCCATGCATATTAGTGTCATAGTTGCAAGAAAAACCTATTAAAACCGAAATTAGTATTTTATTCCATTGTTATTCAATGCATATAAAATAATAAACAAATATATGCCTATTTGAATAATTTAATAATTATGTACCGTATAAAAAATCTATAAAATATTAACTTTTCTTGATTAACGACAAAATTCAGATATCTACAGTCTGTCCGTAAAATCTGTAGAGAAACTTTTCGAAATAAGCTATCTACGCAGGAGGCGGGCAAAAATGCACGGGCAATGAGGCCACGGAAGGAAGTGCAAGAGGGAGAACAGATCACGTAACATTACTCAATCTGCTCTTGAGTTTCAAGCAAGAAAGATGTCTAATCGGAAGCTGGCTAATTTCTCTACACATTGCACGGACAGACTGTAGGATCAATAATTTCAAACAGGAGTGAGGAGCAGAAAGAAATTATGTTACACATGCACCTGTCCTCCAAACGTCTCTACAAAATGTTTAACTTAAAATATATAAAAACTGATATTCTCCCAATTATATCATGTGAGTGAGAAACGTATTGTCTATTGCAAGAGAAAATAAATTACGAGTATTTAAGAATAAAGTGCTTAAGAAAAGTTTTCTACTTAAAAGAGACGAACAGACGGGTGAATAAAAAATCTACTTAGCAGCGAGGTAAATAGCCATCATAATACAGATGTAATGAAAATAGCTAAGCATTGTAGCCTGGGATCGGCATGACAAGTTCAAAGAATGGAGGAATGAACGTGGGTCATTGAAACTACTACAAATATCAGAGGGAAAGTATCAAGTAGATAGGCCAAGAATAAGTTCAGAGAATAATATTAACCATGATTTTTAGGGAGGCGAATTATACCCGTAATGATTGTAAAACAACTGAGGATTGGGATATATGGAGAGTTGCCCCGGTTCGATAGTACCAGTGATTTAATTTTAGCGTTTAATGACTAACTACTCTCTTAATGTCTCAGGGCATTTAGTTTTACAAGTGAAAGCTGGGGACTAAAGGACCGATTTTTTTTTCAGATATCTTCTATTTGAGACTTCGGCTAAGTTTATGTGCCTAAATTTAGAAAACTGTATCCCATAACTTTACTTCTGTTTAAAGGAATTATCATAGAGTTTTTAAAAAATACAGTATTACTTCAGAAACGATTGTTATATAATATTATATTCATTGACGCTTTTAACGTATCAAGTGGTATTAGCAAAGCGCTTCAAAACTGAGCATGAAATAGCCGACAAATTTTTCTTTCAGGTCCTTTTATTTCCTGAATGATATATTTTTCGTTCTGTAACTCCACAGCAACGGATCGAGGTTTACTTAATACTTACGTATTCACAAAGAAATCCATACCCAGGGTTTTTTCACCGAATAAAATACAACCCATCAATAACTTATTCACCATTATAACTAAGACTATCAAGATTAAGGAAGTTTATTAACAAAATATCATGTGATATAATGAATCTGTCTTACTATATTTATTAGTTTTATTGTAATTTTTTCAACTTTTTTATGATCATGAAAATGAAAAATTGAAATATTTTACGACGTTCTTAAATTAAATCTGAGTTGCATTCAAGGAAGAGTCAATTTATGACTAGTTACTCTACCCCTTGATCATACTCACTCGAAAGCGCAATGATATGGAACATAAATTAACACTGTATCTATAGGGCCGTCGAAAGAAATCTTTGTAAATATGTTAAGGTATTTTAACTATCAAGAAAAAAATCCGGACTTTTCATTACTTAAAACTTTATGTATCATCTACTGAAGTTAAAATTACAGCACATTTGTTTACACAAATATTTTTGTATTTTGTATACCTTTGCATTCATGTTTCTTTGTAAGTATACAGTAATGTACTAGAATTTAATTACTCGTACATAATTGTACGGCAAGCTACTTCTACGTTTTAGAATATCACTAATAAACCAGAAAGAAACAAACTCCTGCGAGGGTAATGGTCAAAATTCTATTCTATTCTGTAGTAATTAGACCCAAGGGCAGGTCTTTCACTGCAATCATAGCATTTTCATGATATGCTTTGCAGCTTTACTAGGGAATTATAGGTGTGGTAGCTTCCCGTTACATTCCACACTGGTGAAGGATGATGATGATGGCCGGGTGATATCGGCGACCCTGGGGCCCTAAGCGTTCTGACATTTGTCTTACAGGCGAGGAAAAACCCGGATAAAAATATCTCCCAAGATCCTGTCCCGACCGGAAAGTGAACCCGGGCCCGCTGCGTGATAAGGCAGCACGCTACCTTTAGACCATTGCGGTGGGTATAGTCAGATGTATTTCAAGAATTTCACACCATGCTGAATACTCAACTCAGAGGGACAAATTACAAATGTTTTCTTTATAAAATAACACCACTCAAAATTTCAAAATCAAACCGTCTGTTAGTGTGGTTTAATCGTCTACACAAATTTCGTCTTTTAAGATACATCATTTGAACACAATGAAATATTATTAAAATGTTAGTCAGTGTGAAATTCGACATAGCCTACGCCCATCTGCCGCAAGTTTCAAACACGGCCAAGAGAGTCTAACATCATTAAAACCAGTAATATAATTAACTCACTGGCACTATCGAACCCAAAGGTTCATGGCAGCGCGGACATAAGCTCTTCACACATATTATCCTATGCTAAGGCTTTCTAATTATCCCCTGTATAATATATTTCCCTTAAATCATGATTAATGTTATTTTCACACCTCATTCTTGGTTTACCAACTGGACATTTCCCTCTGATTTTCCTAGAAGAAGCTTCCATTCCTGTCTTGCATTCGTCAATCGTGCCACATGTCACTCCCATCGCAGTCTACGAGACCTAACTGCTGTTATTATATCTGGTTTCCTATAAACATAATGTCTTCTCCATTCATCTGTCTGTTCATCATCCTTTGGTCCAATAAAACTAGAGTGTTATACTTCAAACAATTTAAATAAAAATTATTCGATTATTAAAATACGCGTTTTTAAACTTTAGCCGCATCTGACATTGAAAAGGATAATCACACGTACTAATATAACTGCTTCACTTATTTTTTTAAATTCATTAATACCATAGGGTGTACTGTTTTCTCGCATAATGTCATGTCGAGGAATACGTTGAAGCTTTATTATTGAAAGTCTATGATGAATTAATATAAAATTATGGAATATTCACCTGAAAGGTCCGTCTCCTCAACTTAATTAATCATTTAACTGTAGCGCTTTCGGGACTTGTCCCATCATCGGCAGGATTCAAAACTGGTGTTTCACTGAAGATCTGGTAGAGGGGGTTGCATGTATTGGGTTCGTTTTCGTTTATCAGGCTGTCGTTGTTGTGAGCTGCTTTCATGATTTCCATCTCTTCCAGATCTTCAGTGAAACACCAGTTTTGAATCCTGCCGATGATGGGACAAGTCCCGAAAGCGCTACAGTTAAATGATTAATTAAGTTGAGGAGACGGACCTTTCAGGTGAATATTCCATAATTATATATTAATTTTGAATAATACCTCAACGGAACACATCATGAATATTATGATGCACATACACTCCGTTAAAAAAATCAGCCGCTTTTAACTGCAAGACACTAAAATCCAGCGTTGACAGGCTGTCGCATAACCATAGGAGGAGATGGAATGAAACGAAACTAAAAAGGTTCAATATAGAGTAGTGGTAGAATCAATATTTTGGCAAGGGAACGTTGAGATAATCAGCTGAAACGGCTGGGGGAATCATCAAGCTGACCATATGGACGCCTACATTTGCTGGAATATTGTTCACCTCTGTAAATTGCATATATGGATGTGAGGCTAGAAACTAGATGATATGCTATCTAGGATTTCTCCTATGGACAAAAAATCCCTTCCTATTTGTAGACTAAGAAAAACAAGAGATATGGATCCCATGAGGGAAATTTGTTCTGGCAGTGATGGGCGTATCTGAAGGTGCACATACATGATCATTGGAAGTCCACTACTTAGAGTGGATGTTCTTTATTCCAATATTGCATAGAAGGTGGAACGTAAGTCACCGGGGCTGCTATGCAAACTAGGCTCCACCGTTGTGCGTGGTCTTCTAATTTGCATCGAAGACAACCACTCTATACACGGCCAACTTTACGTAATCCGCATTGTCGCTAATCCTTCGCACGTGACGTTGGCAGCATCGCACAGGATCAGAGTGGCACTTCCTAACGTTCCAATTAACAAACTTTGCTACACATCACTCTTACCAATATAAGCGTCACCTTTAATCCCACATCAGTCATACTTTCCCTAAACTTGCCTCAAATATGCCAACTTTCCTAAATGCAAGAGATGGAGTTATTTCACGCAGCTTGACAACTTTAATACGTGTAACTTACATTTTTCGGAGCACATTGTAGTACAAGTGGTTAAGAAAATACGTTGCAATCCGGAAGATCGAAGGTTCACGTCGCGATGGGGTTAGGATTCTTAAACTTACCTAAAACTTCAGGCGGAATCATGACCCTGCTATCGACCCCGCCTCTAACATAAATGAGTACCAGATGTATGTTCTGGATGTAAAGACGGCCGTCAAGCAGAGATGGCATAGTGCTAAGGCCTTAAATTCGTACTGACGTATGGTCTCCTAAGGTCTAAAGTGAGGTCACTTTTATTTACCTTTTAGCATGCAATCATGCATTTTGAGAGCAAGTTTTTTCGCAAATACTGAACAGTTCGGGGTGAATCATAAATATGGCTATACATTTGATCGCGTTGTGTGGTGAAAATATTACCATTACTGGAAATATGAAATTACCGTTGGAAAGCCAATTATTCAAATTACAAGAATGGAACAAAACTGTATAGGACTTACGTTATTAGTCAAAATGGCGTTGAATATGAAACAGCAAATTACAATTGTTAAATGGGCAATAACGTAGGCTAATGATCGTGAGGCCACAAGACGGGCAAGATGTGAGTTTAACGTAGCATTGCAGCCGTCGACTGTGGGGACGTGGAGAAAACGACTGCAAGAAACGGGAAGGATGCAGAAAATCAAACCTCCTGGAAGGCCTCGCATTAGCACGGATGCAGAAACAACGAAGAGAATTGTGGAGGCGTTCGACGCTAGCCCACAAAAATCAACCTGCCAAGCTGCACGTGAGCAGTGATTTGTTTTGTTTTGTTCTATTGTTGTAATTTGAAGGATTCCCTGTCCAATGATAACACCATACTTCCTTTAATGATAATACTTGCGTCACAAAATGAGATCAAACGTATAGCCATATTTCTGAATATATGATTTGAAATTATACAGATTTTTTTGGAAAAAGTATTCTGACGGTCGCAATAAATGAGTACGGTACATGATATGACTAATTGAACCTTATGATTCAATGTCATATTCATTAAGACTTTCCAATTGTATATTCTCACAAAGGATCTGTCAACCATCGCATGCCGAATGCCGCCTTGAAATTTCTCCTTGAGAAGCGTTGTGATGTACCAGGCCGAATCCAAAAAGTCTGCCTTTTTAACTGCAAGGCACAAAATTCGAAACCAGAACCCACCAATTGCAACAAGCTGTACGTAGCAGTTGGACGTCCCTGCTAGACTTAGAGCGGTGTGGAGTTAGCGGCACGGACGGCAGGTAGTGAGGGTCCAATCCATCAAGTGAGGAGTTGTATTACTTCCAGTTTAAATGAGAGATTTGGAGCTGGATTTTAGTGCCGTACAGTTAAAAGCGGCTGATTTTTTTAAACGGTCTTGATACATCACAGCGCTTTTCTGGAAGAAATTCTAAGGTAGGTTTGGGCATGCAATGGTTGACAGTTTCCTTGTCAGCTAACTGAATTCAGTTCGTAACTTGGATTTCATTTACTAAATAGTCTATCTGTCAGAATATTACTTTTTATCCACAATATGTGTTCCTATGTGATTTCTCCTATCGTTACTATGTCTATATTTTAATGCTTATCTACCGCCTGCCATTCAGATATGGAGAGGTAAATGTAACAGTTTTATAAAACATGTTTTGTTTTACAGAAATTAACATAATAAAAATAAATATTCGGTATGACGTAATAAATTAGAGAATAAAACTTTATTTCCCCACGTTAGGGGCAGTCACTTTGATCTACATTTAACATAGAGGGATATTCTTTACATGTGGCGCGACTTTTTTTAATTCCTTCATAAACTCCTCCGGAAGTTTATTCTTAGGGTTCCATTTTTAAAATTATTTCCCACCATTAAAAATATTTTTTACATTTTTTCTAACGATTATATAAATATATGTTTCAATAATATTTAACTACATACGTAGCATGAAGACGTGTGGCAGCCATATTGATTTCAACGGATATTCTAAGAAAAACAAAGTCGTGTTCCAGTGCAGCCAACATAGAGCATATACTAATTAACTATACACATCCATCCATAGTAATTCTGCCCGAAGGCATTTTCATGCTATGCTTGCAGCTTTACTAGGGAATTGTGTAGGTGTGGTAGCTTCCCGTTGCTTTCCACACCGGTGAAGCATGATGGTGGTGATGATGATGATGATGATATTGATAAGGGTGATCATGATGGCCATATGATTTCGGGGACCGTTTGGGCCTTAAAGTTTTTCTGACATTTGTCTTACAGGTGAGGAAAAGCCCCGATAAAAACCTCACCCAGAAAAACTTCCCCGACCGGGGATCGAACCCGGGCTCGCTGCGTGACAAGGCAGCACGCTACCTCGAGACCACAGCGGTGGACAACTATACACATATACTTCACAATATCATAACTACTATTTATTTTTGGGCGTTGCATTCTTTCTCAGGTTAGAGTGCTTAAATAGTGCTAGGTTAGCTTTTAGGTTGGTCTTTCACAGATTAGTGTACATAAATTGCATTAAGTTAGCTTTTAGGTTCGTAAAATATCGTGTATATATTGGCTGCATCACGTGATCCCATAGTGTAAACTGCTTCGGGTTTGTTGGCGCATGCGCATGGTGTATGATTGGAACTTTGAAATTCTTTTTTGTTTCACATCTTGTAAAGAATCCCCACATAGAGTTTAAATTAAATTGAACCTGTGCAATGTATTCGTATTTTATTGTTCACGGTTTTACTGCTAATTAAAATGACTTATACCATTGTAACTTCAACTTGTCCTTGTATTGAATATCTACAGAATGTCAAACTACCAAAAAAGTATCTACTCGTATCATACACAGGGTCGGACCGAGGGATGAGATGCGATGAAGCTCCTTACATTGGAGATATGTGAATTACAAGGATGCCGGGCAACTACGGCAGGAGAAAATGGGAGAAACCCTGACAAAAACCTTCCTTACCTCTGTTTCATTCGCTATGAAACCCATATGTATTGACCGAAACGCGAATTGAGATCCCAATGCGTGAGAGGCGAGCGTCTAACCGCTTATGCCACGGAGACGCTTTCAATCTCCTATATTTAATAAATTCTGATCTGCCATATTGAGTCCTGTAAGGTGTATTTATGGTGATCGTACGGATGACAGAAGACTATAAACGGAGCATTTTGGTCAGAACAGCACATTTAAAGCTTTATGCCATCTTGAACTCACAAAAACGGCCTCGCTCCTGAACAATAAACCCTGTAACAAGTTGAATGCTTAGCGCAAAGCGATGACACAATTGAACTCTTGAGTTCTTATAATTTCATCTCACTGCTTCTGGTTTAAAAGGGAACTGTCAACCATTCCATGCCGAAACCTAACTTGAAATTTCTTCCTGAGAAATGTTGTGATGTACAAAGGCCGGTGTTAAAAAAAACTTACGTTTTTAACTGCAAGGCACTAAATTCCAGCACCAAATATCTCATTTATATAAGGAGGTAATAGAACACCTGAATTGGTAGATTGGATAACCCTCACTGCCTGTCGTCCGCTCAGCTTTCCACCTCACCTCATTCCGCTCTTACACATGCAGTGAGTCTATCTGCTTTGTACAATGGGATGATTATTGTTATAAAAATTACTTTAGCCGTTAAAGAGGTCGTTAAATAAAATATAAAACCAACGGTATATGCATATTTAAAATTTACCTTCTCATCGCCACGTATACTCGGTGTGTAGACTGGTAAGAAAATACAGAGAGACGTAGACTTACCTGGTAGACAACATCTGTGAACTAGATAAAAACTAATCATTTCCTTGTAAAATATAATCCTTTTACTACAATTAAGAATGTATTTATTTATAATATCGAACTACATTTTGTCTACACTTAAACTATAGAAGTAAAGTATATTTTGTGTTGCCCTATAAAATAAAATTAATATATAAAAAAAAAAGAATCTTCATTACCTTTATGAGTGTTGCGAAGTTGTCAGACATCACCTGAATTGAGTTAAGACATTGCACTTGAGACAAAAGGTAATAGAGCAACAAGCAACTCTCAACAATTTGTTTCAAAGTAACAACTAACTACACTTTTGTTCTACCTGCAATTGAAGTTCTATAGCTTCTGAGACATAAGTAACTCAAAAGATCGTACAGCTTTAATAAAGTGTACTAGCTAGAAGCTACATTTCTCTATGAACACAACTTAATACACTACAGTCTTTAATAATTAATTTCAAACTCTTCATTCTCTGGCTTACAGATCAATACTGTATTACTGGTATTTCTTATGTAGTTTTCTGTTATTGGCACAAACTTAAGGAATATGATACTCTGATTTATGTATAAGTTCACATTCATTCAGAGATCGCAAATTACATTCTCGACTTTATCCTGGGAACATAAACTTCGCATAGCCTCGTGAGTGCCACTGACTAAGTACTTGATATGGGCAGTACAAAATCTCATCAAGCGCCAAAACCCAGCGTTAGGGTGCAAAATATGTGAAGGATGATGCAGGAGAGGATATAATTGATATAAATTTATTTCTCGTATAAAGGAACATATGAGAGCATATAACAGAAATTTAGATAATTCAAAGTATGCTAACCACCTACTCCAATATGATCATTGTTTTGATTCAAATTTTAAAATTTTACATGTTTGTGACAAAGGAAAGAAGTTGGATCTTTTAGAAGTTGTAGAGATAAATAAATTGAAATGTGGTAACAAGCTGTTAAATTCCAAACTAGATTTGAATGAATCGCCTCATTTAAATTTATAGCAGAGATTGTAAGTAAAAAAAATTGCATAGTTACAGTTGTTATGTACTATAATAACAAATTCCATTCATTTGTAATCATGTCTGAAGAAGCTACAAAGTACAGAAACAACTGTTACTAATTTATATTTTGATAAATATGAAAATCACATAAAACTTTAAGTTTCATTTTTATTTAGTTAAATAAATTTATTTTGATATTATAATGAATTCTACAAAAATGATCACTCCTTTTAAATTCTTATTTAACTATATAACCTCAAATTAAACGAAATTTGACATTCAAACTTTTCGCATATAAAAATAAGATTATTTTAAATTAACATAAGCTTAATAAAAGAAGCTAGGAAGACAATATGTACATTTATTGATGAAACACAAAAGCGAGAATTAATGTGATATGTACAAAATAAGATGGCAAAAATGTTCTAGAATGAGTGCCATCAGGAATAAAGAGATTGGCTAATAATTAAAAATATTATTGATATAACAAATAAAAGAACAAGGAAAATAAATCGATTAAGACGACCTAAACCAGATGAAAAGAGTTTAGAATCACCTTATTTAGAAACTAATTTCTGCGTACAGAAATGTAGATTCCAGAAACCAGACAATCAGAAGTATAATATATGATTATATGAAACTCTGTGAATAATAGGTCTGTACCCATCATGTTTCTAATTGATCTCAAGCCCAATCACAAAATATTATTATTAGCTGGATAAAACAATTTTGACAGTGTAACATTTTAACGACAGAGCATAAAATCAAATTAATAAAATTTGTATTTAAATCAGTTAAGAATATGTTCAATGCCGATGTTAGAGGCGAAACACGATCTTGTTTCCGCCGAGGAAATGAGAGACGTTAATAAGTTTGTATAATAATGATACTAATGAATAATTAACTAACTAACTCACTGCCGCTATCGAACCTGTAGGTTCATGGCCGCGCGAACATAAGCTCTCCATAATCCCAATCCTGAGATAATGTTTTCTAATCTTCCCCTATATATTCTAATTTCCTGAAATCATGGTTAATGTTATTCTCCCACTCATTCTTGGTCTATGAACTGGGGATTTTCCCTCTGATTTTCCTACAAGAATTTTCCATGTGCCTCTTTCATTCCCCATTCGTGCGATATGACCTGCCCGTCGCAGTGTACGATACTGAACTGTTCTTATTATATCTGGTTTCTTACAAAGATCATGTATTTTTCTCCATTCGCCTGTCTGTTTATCTCTCTTTTGTCCAAAAAATGTTCCTAAGAACTTTATTCTCAAATACTCGTAACATTTTCTCCTCCCTTAAAGTAAAAATCCATGTTTAGCATCTATTTAATATAATTGGGTAAATAATAGTTTTACATATTTCCAGTTTAACGTTCTTTGAGAGAAGTTGGGTCGACAATTGTTCCCTGCAATGCATAATAGCAAGCATTTCCAAAATTGAGCTACTAACGAAAAATATATACTTTTTAAGTTCATAATTGTTTTTCATACCGTTGAGGTTATAACAATGTTAAATATATAAAGTTTTTGTACCTTGTATACTACCGTCTTCCTCAACTATAATTTTTCTATTTAAAATTATTCTTGATTTCACTCTAGGCCTTTTGAAGCATGCATCATATTCTGTAATTGTTGTAGTAGTATTGTTGAAAATATCTGTATATGTATATACAGATATGTTGATTTCTCTCTACAGATAATTCAACAATACTACTACAACAACTCCACAAGATGAAAAATTTTTCGAAAGGCCTAGAGAGAAATCAACAAAAATGTAAATAGAAACGTAATAGTTGATGAAGACGGTAGTATACGAGGTACACAAAAAGTATATATTTAATAATGAATAATAACGAATTAAATTTATAATTAGACATTTGTGAACAATTTAGCTCGTGAAAACAACATTAATGCTATAACATATGTTCTATTGTTTTTAACTTTATATTATTTCTAAGCCTATTCATTTTTATACACTGCGATATTTTATGAATTATTAATATCATAAAACTGGGCTCTGATTGGCAATTTTCCAGGTAACATTTTCCCAACAGACAGACGAATTAACATGGTAAAAAATGTCCCCAATAGAAAGAAAAATTAACTTAGTAAAAAAATAAGTTGGTCCACTGGTTTAAACTCGGCCGGGATTGATGAATGAAAGTTAAGTCGTGGGTTCCGTGTTATAGAAAGAACAAATCCGAAATTAGAGGCATCTTTGCTCATGTTTGTAACATGAGGCTAACAATTAAATTATTAAAAAGCGACATTAAATAAAAGCACTAACAATTAAATAATACTTGGTATGCTGAATTAATGAACTTGAGTAGCAAGCACAAAAGTGAGAAAATTCACCCTCGTTGGAAAGGGTCTGTTGAACAGTGAAATTAGGAAGTTCCTAGTTTCCGTGAAGGCATACAAATAGTCACCATATGAAGTTAATAGCTAGCGAAGATGTTTAGGTGTTTGAGGCAAAACATCTAAAGAGAAGACCCATCTTTATTAGATTCATCCAACACGATATGGTAGTAATCTAGATTCTCGTACAAAGTTTTCGAACTTTACACATTCCCCAACCTCCTCTCTTGTGCAAGGTTTTACATAAAACATCTGTTCAAATTCTGTGAAATGCAACCGACAGCAACGTTAACTGGCTGCATGCATAATTTTCTTAAAGCTAAATGAAGCTATTTTAGTAGCAAGAAGTTTCAGACTCTACTCTCGAAATTGCTAACGTAACCTCAATTATTCTACTAGTGCATTCAGACATTTACTCGTCGATATAGCTCACATACTCTCTCTAAACAGCCTTTGAGGATGTGTTACGTAAACTAAGTAAAGATTGTTAGTAGGTTTACCTGATGAGGTGAAGACATTGCATATATTTACAGAGTAACCGTGATCCAATAAATAAGCATTTAACGCGGAAACTGTTCTCCAATGTTAAAGTAGCAGCAAGACTATTACGATATCTTCAAAAGTTCTCCTAAGCTAAATTTAAATTTATTAAATGTGTTTAAATATATAAATTGGTATATGATATTCTCCAAGGAATTAAGCGGCTAGCGACCCTGGCGTCAGCGCACGTTATCGATGAAGGGTAACAGCAGCAGTAGCACGCTATAATATGTCTTTTTCTTTCTCTCTTCTGAATATTTCCTCTCTCTCTCTCTCCCCCCTCTTTCTCTCTCTCCCCCCTCTCTGTCTCTCTCTCTTTATTTCTATAACTCTCTCTAATTGCTCTATATGTTTCTGGATGGTACGATCTATGGTACAAGATACAGAACACAAATTCAATGTTTTAACTGTTAACCTATATCGATTTTCAGAACGATTGTTTTCAGCTGAATTATTAAAAAATGCCCATACAGCTGCCAAACAATGAATTAGATGACCATAATGTACGTACACAGGGTTATCAATGGAAAGTTATTGCTCTATAGGTTCCATGATTTGTCAGGCACTGATTTTTGTTTATAGATTAATTAAAAAAAACGAAGTATACAAAGGAAATCCGCGAGTTACAATAGTAAACAAATTGGCAATGTATCCTGCAGGATACAACATTTGGTTCAAAATATTTTATATTTTTAATAAAATAGGAGAAAATACACGAATATAAATAACTTAAACATGTGTCGAATTGCATACTATACCTAATATTTAGTTTTCACTGCGGTCCGCCACATTTAAATAATTGACACTAGAAGTTAGTGTGTTGCCAACCCAGACATCCACCTTACAGAGGTGCGTAACCTCAATCTTAACCGTGCACCTTGCAGCGAACCTTGCTGTCAAAAATCTACCCATCAAACCCTTCCTCCTTTTATTCCAAATCTTTAAATACTGTATTAAGTATTTTGCTAACGTACGGAAACTTGCGAAAGTCATAACCCTCTCAAAATCCAGCAAGAATCCATCAGACCCTGCCAATTTGCGACCAATTAGTCTGCTGCCTGTACTGGGTAAAATTTTGGAGAAAATAATTTTCGTAAGACTTAAAACTGAAGTTGTAGACAAAGCTCTTTTACCAAACCTCCAATTAGGATTTCGAAATTTACATAGCACTCGCTCCAGCTAGCAAGACTGGTTGATCATATTGCCACAGGCTATAACAGGAAACATAACACCATCGCTGTATTCCTGGACATTGAGAAGGCATTTGATACGAACTGGATAAATGGGCTTATCTATAAACTAATCAAATTTCAAATTTCGGCACCACTTACCAAATTAATTACAAAATACCTCACTGGCAGAAAATATGTTTCAATCAGTGGGTATAAATCGGACTGCAAAGCAATCTTGGCGGGAGTTCCCCAAGGTGCTGTCCTTTCACCATACAGTATACGTTATACGTATCAGATCTTCCTACTGTTCCCTACATCCATACCGCATCATTCGCCGATGATACCTGTTTCTTTCACCAGAATACCTTCAAACCTCTTCCTAACCGAATCCATGCATTCCAAATCGCTCTCAACCGTATCTATATTTGGTTCCAGTTATGGAAGATAAAGATAAATACGGCAAAAACCCAGGTGATCCTTTTCACTAAATCAACCAGACGGTCACCCATCCAACTAACTTTGGGAACTCAAAATCTCCGCCTAGAAGCTTCTGTCAAGAATCTTGGGGTCCATCTGGACCCCAAGCTTCCCTTCAAAATTCATATTTGACATCTACAACATAAAGCAAATGCAGCAATTGCAATTTTATACCCATTTTTCAGGTCGAATACATTGTCAACTAGGATCAAACGTTTACTGTATAAAAGCGTGATCCGCAGCATGCTACTGTACGGATGTGAGGCCTGGAATATCCTCGCAAAACAGCATAAAAGAAGAATACAAATTATACAGAATAAGTGCTTGAAAATAATTTTTCAAGCACCGCGTTTCACGTGGATGACAGACCTACACAACGTAGCGCAACTTCCCCATATTGATGCTATGATAACTGAAAATGTAAGCAAGATGCATAAATTTACATCTTTGCATACACATTTTATGGTACGTAGTATGGGACGCTTGCCTCAGTGGCGTGCTGTACATAGAAATATATTCACCCGATTTACCTCGCATTAAATCCAGCCAGAGATTTGGCGATGTGCTCTCACCTGGAGTAGCGTGGCTCATTCCTTAATGCTGGATTTCAGATTCTCGGCTTGAAAGCAATGTGGTTCTGAAGCCCTGCTTCAGGTCATCACATCCCTATCTCTATCCAATTTTCATAACCATTCACACGGAAACGCTAGCGCCGCCAAATAAACTCGGGTTAAGTGAACTACAACCTCGTAATGATAGTCACTATTAACTTAGCTGCCAAAGAGCCCTAGTGGGTTCTAACATACGCAGCACACTGGGCGAAGCTAGACTTCGCCTTATCCAGTCCAGTCCAGTGTTTTGCCAATTTAAGGGTTAAGAGATGTCGGATTAAATACAAAGATTAACTTGCACGTGCAAATGTTAATTTTCTCCGAAGACGTCAGAGACCTGACATAAATTCCCAGCACCTTCTTTAGTAAAGGTTAGTAAACAATGTGCATATTGCAAATAGCTGACTCAAGCGACTCTAGCGGACTTAGTTCACCAGGAAAGAAAAGTATTGAAGATGAATGAAGTAGAGAATGTCACACATATTCTGTATACAATATATTTAACAATTAATAAGAATTTTTTTTGTAAGCCCATGTTTTTCCTTTACAGAGATTTAGGCGCTCTTCCCTACAGGGAAGAATCTGAACCATACTAATTTAGTTACACTTGTTTTCGTATAGATGTCATTTTGAGTGGTACGTGGTCAGCGTTCCGCCGCATACTGACATCTAGGAAACCAAGGTAGTACTAGGTCGAGAAAATTCGGTAAATTTTGCTTAGAGGCCTTTTCATTCAGGCTTAAGGATTTTTTACGAGCCTGAAAATCTTCAGACTCGTGACCCACGGCTTAAAAGCCCTCCCGGCGGACTTGCTCCTTGGATATTTCCGTCCTAAAAAATCCATCGACCCGCGACCCTTGGGACCAGGGGCAAGGAGCATAACCACTAGTCCACCGCGGGCGACTAATAAGAAATCAGTATATAACATTTAATTATTAAAAGTCAAGAATATAGTTTTTCATTTTATGATTCACACGTGCAATTGAATATTACAGCAATTGTGAAGAAAATATTTGAAATTGCACTGTTGCATCCGTCCTCAATACAAAAGCACACATTACCTCTGCTATTCACGACAGTATCCGATATTATTTCAATGTGCCATATATCTATGTTAGAAAGCCGAAGACGAATTCTGGAATTTTTGGTAACTGAAAAACTACAAAACATCTTGACCGAGATAAAACCCGCGATCCAGAAAAGGACGCGCTACTCCTAAAGCCTCCAAGGCCTGTAATCGAATGGAATTATTCTGATATAATTTAAATCCCTTGCAACATAATTGCTTTTGATAGAGGTATAAAAATCGAATTACAATTGTTTTGTAAAATACTATACCTAAATTAATAACTTATATGTTGATAAAAATTTTTGTATTAATTATTTAGGAACAACCAACAAAGACACAAACAGGAGGTGTGATTTACTGGCACTTGCAGATCCGGCATTGTGAAATAAATAATTATACAGAATTTTACAACCCGCGGAGAAATACAATAAACGCTGCGACTGTTTACAACTCGTCATTTTGAAACATCATATGTTGCCATGCATTATACATAGTTCTCCAATACGTTACTGATTGATGTCGGGGACCCATGAGATTCGCACAGAATTACGACTACTGGATTTGAAGTTTATCATATTCCACGATATAGTGTTGTGTTTACTGTGCGTGTGATTCTCATTAAAAATGAGTTTGTTCCGTGTGAAAAGTAATGTTTATGATATTTGAATCTGACGATATTTTTATTTGTTTGTTGCGGAAATATAAATAGAATCGCCACATCAAAGAGTGTGCATCGGAGAATGTTGACGTTTACAACACTACCGATATCGATATTATCAATTTCCTAGATGGTGATCTGTTTAAAAATAAAGTATGTAATCTTTTGAAGCTGAATGTGAATTTGAGACTGGTAGTTTGGCGCAATCAGGATCCGTATGCCTAGACGTGCTATTTAAGAAAAAACATGATAAATTCCGTTTGAGTAAAGGTAAAAGTACCGGTAGTTATATCTTATCCGCTATTAGAGTGACCCTAACATAAACAAATTCCAATTGTATCCTTCCGCCATTCGCGCCACAGTAACTCTTACATTGACAAGGAGCACGTGTGACGTTAATAGGACATGTGATCGTTGAATGGGGTAGATTACAAAAAATCTGGCGAGATTATTCACTGGACTAGTGAAATACATTTAAAATAACTGCTTTTTACACCTAGTCAAGGGTTTGACAGCCTTGTGTTTTAAAAATTTAGTTGGCGACACAGCAACAGAAGATTATATACCTTCAGTCATTTTGTTGCATCTGAATCGACTGAAACATCCATAAGTAATTAACTACTATAAGTTGAATTATTGAATAGTAATATTTTCTATGTTTTGAATAATATTTTCATTCGCGAAGAATAAGAAGTATATTCAGAGGTCATATTTTCAATGTAATAAAGGGAACTACTATATCACGTACTTATTGCTTCTACATCGTACGTCGGTGTCCATAACCAATGAAAAGCGAGGAGATCACATGGTTTTGTTTTGATGAGGATCACTTTAAGAGCGGATAGCCTTTAATAATTATTGTTGGTTATTTCCTGATACTCCTAAATGTCACAAAACAATGTCCGGAATGAAACATCAGTATACTTGACTCAAACTGAACGACAGTTATATGCAATGAAAGAAAAACTTGAACGGCAGCTGGAAATTGAAGATCAGACGAAATAATCACACATTTAATGCACTTTTGGAACGGAGAGCAATTAAAGTGATAGTGAAGATACATCATTTACAAAAAAAACCGTAATGATAAAAACGTTAATGAATAGGAGTGGATAGTAGTGCTTTCAAACTAGCTCCTCTTGCTTTTACTGCTTTGCGAAAAAAAAATTGGTACTGTACAAACAGAGTGAAGTAATATTAGTTTTAATAAGAATTTATCATATATAATAACATTATTTTTTATATATAGTAACATCAGAATGGGAATAATTGATCGATATTTATTAATTTTTATTTGAAAGATACAGGGAAAAAAACAAGTTTGTCACTTTTCCTTGAAAGCAAGAAATGATTATAATTATTTATCTATATGCCAAACTTTGAAGGTAAATAAAAAATACTACCAAATCTACCTTCCTACTAACATTTAATTCAATAACCCATTTAAATAAAATGTTATTGTAAACCATCTCCACTTAACCCTTTAATTGGCATAACTTCTTCTTCGTCTTCTGTTGGAAGTAGAATTTCTTCCCCAAACGTACGTCCCCTCCCCTAGCCCGCCAAGGAAACATACACTTTCCTGGATGCATCCTCGACAACCGAGATGGGAATTCAGTGGTTCATGAAACCAACATCCGGCTACTTTAGGAATTTATATATACCCTCTTTAGCCCTTTTGGTGTATTGTCAGTGGTGATAACGAGCGAATATCCTAGTGCCAACCACAACCAGCCACAGACCGGGCGACAATAATCCAGTGGTCGGACATTAGCAAGCCTTGCTGACGCTGGTCGTTACTGATGATCCTGTTGATGTTCTAGCCGACACTCCAAGCCGCCAACAGGAAGACTGTCACCGCCGCTGAAGCCGCCAACCCTCAAAAGGGCAAGAGCGGGAAGCCAAGTCGACATTCCAATCAGGAATGGCTCTTTTCGGATTTAGCTGATCTGTTGAAAATTTAAGAATTTTGAAAATTTTTTGGACTTTTGTATTTTACTGGTGGGCTCTAGGGGACCACTCGGTCATTTCTCTTAACACCAAGGGAAACCATCGAAAACCTTGGCAGAGTGACTTGAATTTAATAAAAATTTAAGCCAAATTGATCAGAGTTAGTCTCCAATGCTATTTAGCAATAGGAGGCATTATTTGAGGTGTGTCAGGACACTTCCTATTATCCAAATAAGTTTGTACTACACTCTACTATGAAACTGCGTGTTTTGTGATCTAGTTCGATAGATATAACTACCAAATCTTGATCACTTTCTAGTTCCTTAATTAGTTCGTCTATTACTACATTCGTAAGTAGACAATTCGAGAGGCTGGTTTCAACCGACCTACTCTTTTTTGACGGAGCTATGGCAGTTTCAGTACCAATGGTCTCTGTTTTGGGTTCAGGTGAGATTTTGGGCTCAACTAAGGCCTTGAGTTGCAAGGTATTTTCTTCCCGCGCCTTGGAGGTCCCGGTACTTTTCTTCTTTCTAAACTTAGCGATAGTAACAGCGTTAAGATTGGAGTTCTGGGTGGTCTCAGGCCGAAGAACAGGTGGCTATTTCCGGTCTGAGATATTGGGTAAGACAGTTGGAGCAAGCTCCGCCATGACTGTCTTCTTGTTGGTAGCAGGAGTGACCTGTGCTACCTTCTTCTGCAACTGTCGATGAGCCTTCGAAGTTTCAATAGATTAACGATCTGTGAGTCATCCCTCAGAGTGACCAGAAACATGGACAATGGATTCTTGGTCTTTCCGGATGTCATATTGACAACCTTTACGGCCTCGAATCCATTGGCCTTCAAGTCACTCTGTATATATGGTTGACTCAATGATGTAATCTATTTCTTTTATCATTACTCTTCTTGTTGCAGCTTGTCGTTTTTCTTCTTTCTTGTAAGGGATGTTGTTTTTTTAAGCAGCAGCTGGTACTTCTTTAGGCTGAAACTGAATTCAGCCTAACCTTGTACCGAACCTGGTGTTCTCGCAAATGAATGCGTGAGGTTCGGATTTGAAGAATTCCTCATGCACTGCTGCGCCAGTAGATAGGTATAAACCCGAAGTATCAGCAGGGAAGAGGTCCAAGTCTTCTTTGCGAGCGAGTCCTTCAACTTCGAGCCCCCACAGTCCCCTCCATTTTCACATGATGAGGTCTCTGTAGGCAGGGAGACGACAAAATGGGACTCGACTTTGTCGGCAGCCGTGGCTTCTGAATTTACTGACAGAGTAGTAGCTTCCCTTTGCTTCTGTGTCTTGGTACATGATGTGATGTTCTCTTGTTGATTTTTTAAAGATTTCTTTAAATACTTGCCGTATTTAGGCACCTTGATGGTTTGTAATCTGCTGTCCAATCAGATGATGTCTTGGAGATAGCTTTTATACTGAGTATAAGCTCTTGTAGACCTCAATCTTCAACATCGTCGTCAGTATGTAATGAAAATTGTGTCACTTTTTGAACCTTCCTTTTATTTCCAGTCAAGGAAGCATCCATTTTTATTAATTTCTCGGGCCACTTATTTAAATGTGGCGGACCGCACTGAAAACAAAATCACGCATGACTGTTATCAAAAGGTTTATTGTATAATTCGACGCACATTTAATTTATTACTATATGTTCGTTTTCTTCTGTTTCATTAATAGTCTAATATATAAAATGATTGATTGTTTGTTCGTATTTTATGCGCATTCTACTGATTCTACAACTTCGATGGTAAGATACAGGCGCCTAGAAGATTCTTGGAAATACATACTGGATAGTATAATAATTCTCAACGTTGCCTGTCAGTGTTCCATCCAGTTCGACCGTGAACGGCCGTCAGGTGCACAGATTATTCACCTCCTACCCGTGGAAACCTCTGATTGGACAGCGGCGTACAAACTACTCAGCCCAGCCTATGGATACTGGCCATCCAGTATAAAAGCTAAAATTCTCTGTAAATCTCAACAGAGGCAGATTGATGTTCCGACTAGAAGAAAAGAAGAATAAGAAGAAGAATCTTCATAAACCAGTAACCAGAGCTACTGCTACGGGCTACTGAATAACTGCTGGTCTGTAAATAAGCCAGTATATATAGGAGCCTCCTGATTGGTCAGCGATCTACAAGAGCTAATACTCAGTATAAAAGGCATTTACAACACAACACCTGATTGGTCAGCTGACTACAAACCGTCAATATGCCTAAATACGGTCAATATATAAATTGCAAAAAAATCTGCAAAGAATCAACAGGAGGACATCTCACCAGGTACCAAGTTACAGTACAGTCTAAAGCTAAGGGAAGCTACTGCTCTGCCAGAAAATTCAGAAGCCTCGGCTGCCGAAAAAGTCGAGTCCCATCTTGTCGTCTCCCTGCCTCCAGAGACCTCATCATACATTAATGGAGGGGACTGTGACGGCTCGAAGTCGAAGCACTTGCACCCAAAGAAGTCTTGGATCTCTTCCCTGCTGGTACTACGGGTTTATACCTGTCTACTGGCAGCAGTGAATCAGAAATTCCACAAATCCGAACCTTCCCCATTCATTTGCGAGAACATCAGGTTCGGTACAAGGGTTAGGCTGAATTCAGTTTCAGCCTACAAGTAACAGCTACTGCTTCAAAAATATAACCCATTCAAGAAAGAAGAAAAACGACAAGCTGCAACAAGAAGAGTAGTGATAAAAGGAATATATCACATCATTGAGCCATCCTATATTCGGAGTGACTTGAAGGCCAATGGATTCGAGGCCTTAAAGGTTGTCAACATGACATCCGGAAAGACCAAGAATCCATTGCCCATGTTTGTGGTCACTCTGAGGGATGGCCCAGAGATCGCGAATCTATTGAAACTTCGTAGGCTCATTCACTACAAAGTGAAGATTGAGCCATATCGACGGCTGCAGAAGAAAGTAGCACAGGTCACTCCTGCTACCAAAAAGAAGACAGTCATGGCGGAGCTTGCTCCCAATATCTCAGACCGGAAAGGGCCAGCTGTTCTTCGGCCTGAGAACTTCAAGAACACCAATCTTAGCGCTGTAACTAACGCTAAGCCAAGAAAGTAGAAACGTACCGGGAACATCAAGGCTCGGGAAGAAAAGACCTTGCAACTCAAACTGCCATGGATCAGACAAAAAAGAGTAGGTCGGTTCAAACCAGCCTCTCTAAAAGAGATTGTCTAATTACGAACGAAGTATTAGACAAACTAGTTAAGGAACTAGTAAGTGATCAAAATTCGATGATTATATCTATCGAACTAGATCACAAAAAACGAACTTTCATAGTAGAGTGTATGAGTACATATGATGAAAATAGGAAGTGCCTTGACACATCTTAAATTTTGACTCCTAAAGCTAATTTAGCATTGGAGTCTAATGCTGATCAATTTGGCTTTAATTTATTATTAAATTCAAGCCACTCTGCCAAGGTTTTCGGTGGTTTCCCTTGGTGTTAAGACAAATGTCGGAGTGGTCCCCTAGAGCCCACCAGTAAATATAAAAGTCCAAAAAATTTTCAAAATTCTAAAATTTTCAACAGATCAGCTAAATCCGAAAAGAGACGTTTCTGATTGGAATGTCGACTTGGCTTCCCGCTCTTGCCCTTTTGAGGTTGGCGGCTTCTGCGGCGGTGGCGGTCTTCCTGTTGGCGGCTTGGCGAATCGGCTAGAACATCAACAGGACTATCAGCGGTGACCAGCGTCGACAAGGCTTTTTAATATCTGACCACTAGATTTTTGTATCCCAATCTCCGGCTGGTTACGGTTGGCACTGGGATGTGCGCTCTTTATCATCACTGACGATACACCAAAGGGCTAAGAGGGTATATGAATCCCTAAAGTAGCCGGAGGTTGGTTTCATGAACCACTGATTCCCTTCTCGGTTGTCGAGGATGCATCCAGGAAACTGGATGTTTCCTTGACGGGCTAGGGGAGGGGACGTATGTTGGAGAAGAAATTCAACTTCCAACACATAGTATAGTATAGTAATCTCTACATACATAAATGACACGACCGTGCTTCTTCATCAGAACATCGTCGGAACTGAGACATCATCGGAAATCCACCACAGCGAAGAAACCATCGCACCGACTCCGAACAAAGCGTCCAGCATGGGCATAGATGATGAGGGATTTTCCCACCCACCAGCTCGCCACACCGCCAGAAAGACCAACATGAGGAAAAAACAACACACCACTAGAAACGAGGAACACAGTTAACACCGAAGAGGAAGAAATACCACCTCCTATAGTGGTCCACACTAACGAAATTACACCGTACAAACTGGAATGCATCACAGCAGGCAACACGAATGAAGTAGTCATGAGATACAACGAAGGTCGTCTAACCATCTGGACTGCAACAAAAAGAGCATACGAGCACGCCTACAAGCACCTCAAAGAGTCGAAAACCTCATTCTACACCCACAGATACGGACAGCCTCAGATCTTCAAGACTACCATGAAAGGACTCCCAGGATCCATCACAATTCATGAGATATATGAAGTACTTTCTCATCGGAAGCTGCCAATAATGGAAACAAGAAGTTTGGAAAAACAAGTCATACAAGGAAGAGGATTGAACTACCAATCTGATTCCTTACGTTCAACAAAACAAAGATCTAAAATCAAGACTGAAAGAAGACCTCACCGAACTGTTTGGCATCAAATTCCGACTAAAAACCTACAAGAAACCAACTGGAGGCACACAGTGTTTTAAATCCCTGGGCTTCGGGCACATCGCGAAATTCTGCTATAGGACGACGAGATGGGCTCTCCAGAGCACCGAGTAGCAGAATGCACCCACACGGCACCTAAATGCTGCAACTTCAACCAGGAGCACGCAGCGAGCCACAGGCAATGCCCCGCGTTCCAGAAGTACATACGATCGAGACAACAAACAACAACTGAACAGACTACAAGAAAGAAACCGCCAACTACAAGAACACCACCACCACAAGAAAACAAAATACCTACAGAAAACACCAACATTCCCTCATTACAAGCTTCCACAATTCCTAACCTAAATCATGAAAACCTATTCCAACAGATCTTAATACTCCTGACCAAATCCTAGAAAACCCACAACTCCTGCAAACCACACTATCCCTATTAACTACCCTAAAACCACAAGTTACTAAATCACTAACAAGAAGAACCTCAAGTCGATATTTTAAGACCGTGAAGCTTAAGAGCAACATGACTACACTTCTGATGGCAACACCAACTACTACAGCTAGGAGAAGAGCATTCTCCTCGCTTCAACTAACTTCACAAACCCAAGATAAGCACCTAAAGAGATGGGCTGTGACGCTGAGATAGTTGTCGATACCAACACCCACCAAATAGAGTCTACTTGCTCTTCATCTACCAGCATCTCTGGACTCCACTTCCCTCAAACACGGTGCACGGCACCACCAATTCCCATCATCCATCAGTCCCCAGGCATTGTTCGATCCCGGGGCAAGGACAGGGAACCTCCTGCCCTGTCATCACCTCATCTTACGATGGGGAAAATTCAACTAAAAATACAGATCCCAATAATCCCAACCACGAATCAGACATGAATCATCCTGCTGCTGCACAAAAGCCAGACACTGATCATGATAATAATTTTCAACAACCTAAACATAAAGTAAAAAGAACACACTAAATGACACAGCCACCCAACAGCTACATACAATAGATTGGATCCATTAAATAATTCTAGAGATGAAGAAAATAACAAACACAGACAACACTCAATGTCAAGGAAACAGAAAACCACCACCTATCATGGCAGACATGAAAGTTACAAACGCAAGGACATTAACGGACGTAGCAGGAAAATATTACAGAACTGTATCAATGACATACACAAACAACACTTTGAAAATCCAAGCTAGGAGACAAGAAGGATATGAACACACAAAGAAACAACTAGATTTGAAACAATTTAAATATCACACATACGCATATGGAGAAGACCCAAAACTAAAAATGACATTGAAAGGCTTACCTACAGAATTTCCACAGATGACATTCTAAGAGACCAGGAATGTCCAATAATTTCTATAAGACAACTGTTCAAATCGACTTTCCTAAATGGAGATAGGACTAAAAATCCTATCCCTGTTTGAATCCTAACTTTCGGAAAACCAGAACATCTTGAAGAACTAAGTCACATCTGTCACATCAGGATAAAGCTAGAAAAATATAAAGGCCTAAAAGGGATCGCACAATGCTATAGATGCCAGGGCTTCGGACACCTAGCAGTTCTGTAATAGGACTGAGAGATATGTCCGACGCTCTTGACAGCGCAAAGTCTCCCAATACACGGATAACAAAGTGACACGTGCAATTTATAATGGTGAACACGCCGCTAGCTACAGAGAATGTCCTATTTATAAACAACATACATCTAGGGCACAACAAAGTCTAATTTGACTCACACACAAGGTAGCACATCTAGTCATCAGCAGGAAACCAACAATAGACATCCTATCAACAAATCTACACAGAACACATCAATGCAAAGTCCTTCTATAGACAGAATTAACTTTCCACCATTTCCAACAAGAGAGAAAATAACACTACAACAAACACAAATAGAAACAAGAGTAATACGAGTTTAAATAAAGATTCTATTGAGGCAATAATCACGCTCATTAATAAAGTTCTAGAAAATCCTCAGCTAATAAACACCATAATACACTACTCTTTCTGCTTTAGTAAATACTAGACCTTAAAGACAAATATGTGACAAATCTCCACATCAATTGTTTCTCGTTATTCTCATTTCTTTATGGCAAGGTTAACACATAAATACCAAATACTCGATTACAAATTAAGAGCTAGGAGAGGACAACTTTCGTAGCAATACAATAAATTCCAAAAACACACACATATAAGTATTAAAATGAAAGGGTCACAACCTCAAAAGGGTCGGCACCAACACAGTACACAAAAGACACAACCGATTTATACGCTGTATGTTCATTCGATTTTGATAGACGTTTTTGCAAAATGTTCAGGAGACTCTCGGGGGATGAACATAGGCTATAAGGGAGTTCTGATACTCAAATCCTACACCCTTAAAAATAACCCTTTGTAGTGAAAAACGTGAAAAAATCCTTTCTTGACGTTTAAATGGCTTACGTTGCCTAAAGTGTAACAAATACACAAAATTAATTTACACAGAATTTAATATCTCAAACAACTCAACAACAAAAAAGTCCGCAACAGCACATGTCTAACTTTTACGGATAACTCACAATAGTCTATTTTGTCTTTCATTGATGCCAAGAAGATCAGGATAAGTAGATTCCCGGGCAAGCATAGCAGCGCACAGCGGGTATTCTTTTATGGATATCTCAAAATAACGAACTTTGTCTTTCAGCTCATTTATGCCAAGTAGCATCAGGATAAGTAGATTCCCCGGCAACGCCAGGTAATCAGCACCGGGTATTTAAAAGTAATTATATAAATTTATATTTATTTTTACTTTTACTTATTCAACTAAATGCAAAAACACAATATCATTTGTACTGACTTAGGCTTCCACGTCCGGAGTTATGATGATCTTGAAGAAGATTTTTGGGTTGTAGACCGTGGTCTCGAGGCTTGAGACCACGGCCTACAGCCCGGAAATCTTCTTCAAGATCAACATTAGCATTTATTTAGATGTAACAGTACACGCCGGGTATTACCTAGTATAATTATAACAATGACTCTTTGTTTGCTCGTATTTTATGCGCTGCCATACCGTTCATCCAATTTTGATGTTTGTTTTTTTCAAAATGTTCAAGAGATTCCCGGGATGAACGTATGCTATAAGAGAGTTGTGATACTCAAATCCTACAGCCTTAAAATTACCCTTTGTAGTGAAAAACTTGAAATAAATCCATTTTACCCTTAAATGGTTTACGCTGCATAGAGTATAACAAATACACAAAATTAATTTACACAGAATTGAATATCTCAAACAACTCTACCAAACAGTTCTCAACAGCATATGTCTATCTCTTACGGATAACTCACATAGCCATTTTTGTCTTTCATTGATGCCAAGAATATCGGGATAATTAGATTCCCGGGCAAGCAGAGCAGCAGCACGGATAACTCGAAATAACAAATTTTGTCTTTCAACTCATATATGCCAAATAAATCGGGATACGTAGATTCCCAGGCAATATCGGTTAATCAGCACGAGGTATCTAAAAATAATAACGATATAAATTTATAATTATTTTTCTCCGATTCCGATTGAGGGTCTTTCCGCTTTTCAGCGGTTGCCCTTTTACCAGTCGGCTGCTGGTCCTTCACATCCACATGTGTCAATCACAGAGGTAGATGATCAACAGCCAGTGTAGGGGTGACATGTGGTTAGCATGTCGAGTCCCCCAGCCGTTATAGCTGGTTCCTCAACCTGGAGCCGCTACTTATTGTAGCTACCCAATTGCCTCACGATGCTGGGTGGGCACCGGTACCCATACTGGCCGAAATACCATGAGAAAATTTCTTCCCCATGGAGACTCGAACCAGCGCAAGTCCCGTAGTTCTGCGCCAAGGCTTCCTACCTTAACCGCTGCTCGGCTACGGCGCGGGACCGTTTACTTTTTCTACTAAACGTAAAAACATATCATTTATTTAGATGTAGCAGCGCATGCCGGGTATTAGCTAGTACTAAATAAATCGAAACAATTGATTTGTCCTATAGGATACATTGACAATTAAAGGGTTAATCATAAACTGCACCTCCTGCCCTGAAATACTACTTATTAATTTTGTTTAGAAAATTAACCCTAAAAAGATATTCAATATACAACGGTATACAGACTATGAAATTAAGCAGAGTTTATTGTGTAAATCTCATGAATAAATTGTGTAAATTACTATTAAAAACTTCTGAAGGTAAACCGTTCCATGGAGAATCTAATGGTATCTCAATATTCATTTCTACAAACTAGTGACTTTTCTGATTATTTCACTAGACCCTTAATTTATAGACGTTTTAACACTCATATCTTGTTTAGAATAGTTCGATATATCCATTAGATTGTGCATTTATATTGTGCTAGCCATGTGTTTTCCAGAATAAACCTATGTTATTTTTTTCGCAACTCATATTGAAAAAAAAAATTCTTGAAATAAACTCGTACAATCTGTCTCTATAAAATTAATGTATGGACTTGATATTTATTTTAGAGATTTGTTTAGAACAGGATTCTCATGCGCTACCATCCAAGGCAGTTTGCCAAATTGTTATAATACAGCATGGATGCATATTTTGAAGAGAGCAGGAGTAAACCAATACTGTGGTTGGAATTGAAACAAAAACTGTTATAGGTTAGTAATTCAGACCGCATGATTCACTCCAATTACTGTGTGTATAAATAACACATGACGTATTCAAACACAAAATTGATTTGTAATCGCATGCAGCAACAGTTGATTTTTTCTGCAACCTACATCAAACACTTGGAAACTAAACTTTTGTTATGTATTCAAAGAACTGGATAACACTTTTGTTTTGCACGATAGTGCGTTCTGTCGTGCTTACAGCAATGACGGCCATGATGGAAAATTCAATTTCTTATATTTAGGGATTGCCAACCTATAAATAACTAAATAGCTATGCCGTAATATTACAAATTACTACCTAAGGCGGGAAGTAATACCACTGCCCTTTATGAATACTACGTACAATTAATATACAAATTATATCCAAAAGATAGTGTTAATATAAATTGTACGAAACAAATCACTGCATTTTAAATGAACTGAACTTTATTTGAAACAATATTGAAAGTTGACTTAACAAAATACAGTAGGTCTACCATATTCATCTCTTCTCTACTGAAAACTTTAGATTGTTTAGCTTTGTGTCCAATATTCGTATTTTTTGAGGAAGCTAACTAGTGTAAAACATCAATAACATTGATATCATCTTTTAAATTTATCATCGTCTTCACCACTGAATATTCTGATCACAAACTTTCTGGAGACTTTAATATTTCACTCCTGAACACGAAATAAGTAATCATACTTTTTTTCACTTACAGTATAATTTTTCTTCTCCACCCACATTTTGAATGAAATGTAGGCACATATATTTTTTTCAGATCTTGATTTAATTTTCTCTGGCACTAAAGAAAACACAGAACTTCTCACGCTTCTTCAATGCCGCCATTTTATGCCTGATTGGTGTCATGACCTGCTGTAGTCTCAACTAAATTATTTTCGGCATTTAGCGTATGCTCATTGGCCAGACTAACGTCAGTCACTTGTTTATAATGAACGCAAATATTTCCAAGAAAGATATTATTTTACTATTATTTATTATTTTGACACCACCATCGTACAAAAAATAATGTACAACACACGTTTGTGAAGCGTTTTACAGAATCTCGCTCTCATTCGGTTTTTTAATCTTTTCCCGCTTTTGTAAAAACCACTTCCCAACCTCACATTGAAATATACTATTGTCACATAAACAACTTCATAGATATATGGAAAATAATTATTCAATTCGAGCTTTCTGTTCCACATAACCGAGACAGGAATTGAACGCAAGACCTCAAGCAACACTCGCTAGCAAGATTTAAATCTTTTATATTCCTTATTATTTAGGATCCATTTTAGATAAAAATTAGAATTCAACTACTAACATTGAAAGATGAATAACGGCTCTACTGCACTTCTACCAGCGCTTGATTTTCAGTTATATTGTTGTAAACTATAGCTCTTCTTCTGTATTTACTAACATTATTTATTATTTTAAACTTTTCAAATAATTTTTATAACATTATTAGACAATTTTTGAAGTATTTATTTAAATACGCAAATCACGATATTATCACACTGATAGACAATATTGTGTAGCTAACTGCAATTTTCTCCACAGAGTATATTAATTAGTCTATGATTTTTCTATCGCTGATTTGGGTTATTGCTGGTTGGATCAGCATTAGGGAGTGATAAGTAAGTGTACACCCATTTTTAAAAAACCTTTGGTAATTTTAATATTATTAATATATTTTTTAACATAGATTTGGGGATTTATTGCAAATATTGGTAATTTAAATTTCATAGCGACGAATAGGAATCGAGGATGATAATCAATATTTGGTTCGATTGTGGGTTATCGCTGGCTCTATAAACTCTGGCGCATGCACACTGTTGTTCTATAGGACTTTCAAAATATTTCACGCTAGTTTAAGTGCAGTTTTTCCAGAATAACTGATCGAAAACGAATCATTGGTATATTGAACTTAGTGCTTTGGAATATATATAATATACAGAACGAAGAAAACTATATTCCAAGCCCTGTTAAAAAACATTTCATTATATAGATATGAATTCTGGACAGTAAGTGGACTACAAGCTGTTAGCAGTAGAAATGGATTTTTGGATATGATCGATAAGAACTTCAAGACGGGGTAAGTCAGAAACAGCACAATAAGGTACATTACGCAAGTTGAAAAAAAAAATATTGGAAAAATATAAGAAAAACGTTTGAAATGGTATGGATACCTCTTAAGAAAGGAAGAAGATAGAATACCAAAGACGATCCTTCATTGGAAAATTAATGGAAGAAGTGGAAGAAGCAGACATAGAGAACTTTGGATAGACGGAGTGATGAGAAGTATAGAAGGTAGAGATTTGAGGGAAGAAGATGCTTTAGACAGAAACCTCTATCAACAAAATACTTTGGGTTGAAGGAGAACCACTCTAGTAAGGAATATCCCTAATAAAATATTTAGTGAACATATTTAAGTGGTTAATATTTAGTAGGTGTACCGGGCTAGTTATTCTAGAGAATTTTCATTTACATTGAAGATCTTATTGTGCGCTTCAATATGACATCATTTAATTAAAATTAATTTTATGGATATTTTAACGAGTTAATATGTTAAATATAATTGCTTTATCATTCATCATCTTAGCCACACTTCTTGAAATAAGTCAAAATTCCTCTTTCTTTAGTTCCGGAGTATCCTGTAACATGAAACTCAGCTCACGAGATTTTAATGGTAGTGAACACATTATGAATAATGACACTAACTGACAATTTAAAAAAATAGATCTTAGAAATGTGATTGTGCCAAAAACATTTACTTATGAAATAATTGAAGAATTTCCTCGGATAGGATTTAATCAATAATAATTGTGACATTATAATTTTAGTTAGAACACTATCTTATAACCAAGCTTAGTCTAGTGGTAAATGATGCGACATATTAGTCTACATACGCCCGAATAGGGTAGAAAGTAGTCTCTAGTATAGCGAGCAAGAAAACATAAGGCAAGACTTAGAGCATACAGTCCGCAAAACATGAAAACTCGTGCATGATACGCGAAATGATTTCAACACTTTTACTACACAAAACTTATTCCCATTGTATATACTCTTAGGTTTACTTCTCTCTTCACTCGTGGCATGTTAGTTGAAACAAACGCCAGCACATGCGTTATGAACAAGAGGTATTGTAGAAAGAAACAGACGTACATTCGGCAATGACTAGATGTTACAAGATGTAGTTAAAAAAACCGACGATCCCATTTCTACCTTTGTAGATTAACAACAAGCAGTCCGCTACTTTTTGCTGAGTAAACTGGCAAAGAATAGTCTAAAGCATTCCTGGCCGTCGTTATACATTCCAAAGTATCTTTTCAGGATTCTTGGACCTGTCCTGCAGAGTTGTCTAGATCCGAGCCAGCAACTGTTTTCCATCTGCTGACCTGGGCTCTTCATTCTGCTTCTCGACGTTTCATCGCCTACCATGGGTTACAACTTCAGGAGCGAAATATTACTTTAAGGGAGAGAAGAACATATTATCAGCAGTGGTGGATGGTATGCTCCTTGCCTCTGGTCCCGAGGGTCGCGGGTTCAAACCCGACCACGGTCGATGGAATTTTTTAGGATGGAAAAATCACAGGAACATGTCCTCAGGGAGAGACTTTAAGCCGTGGGTCCCGAGTCTGAAGATTTTCAGGCTCGTAAAAGATTCTTAAGCCTGAATAAAAAGGCCTCTAAGCAAAATTAACCGATTTCAAACATCCTAGTAATACCTTAGTTGCCTTCTAGACGTCTCATTGAGTCGGTTTGTTGAATGCATGCCATTCATGACATATATGGGCAAATAAAGCAATTCAATTAACTTGATCTATTAACTCCCAACAAAATAGAGGCTATGGTTCAACATTAGGCTACGCCAAAATAGATATAATAGATAGACAGAAGAAGAGATTACTAGTTTTTGAAGCTATAACTTTTAGGAATTGTTTATCAAAGAGGACGAACAAAGAAGTGAATGGAAAAGACTACATAGCAATGAACTAATATCTTTATGGGAAACCAAATTTAGTAAGAACAGTTAACTCTCATAGATTTTGATGGACAGGGTATATGGTGAGAATGGAGAATGGCAGGGAGAAAAACTCCTTGTAGCAAGGCCGGTGAGATAGCGCCCAGTAGGTACTGTATGCCAAGAATGAGATGAGAGAATATCATTAACAATTATTTGGGGAAGATGGATTATAAAGAGCTAATTGGAAGACTTTAGCTCGAGATAGGGATGTATGGATAGCTTATGTCCTCGCGGCCATGAGCTTCCTAATTCGTTACTGCCGTTGAGTTATTATAATAACTAACTCTAACTCACTGGCACTATCGAACCCGTAGGTTCATGGCAGCGTGGACATAAGCTCTCCATACATCCCTATCCTGAGCAAATGTTTTCCAATCATCTCCTGCATAATCTACTTCCCTCAAATCGTAGTTAATGGTATTCTCCCACCTCATTCTTGGTCTACCAACTGGGCGTTTCCACTCTGGTTTTCCGACAAGAAGCTTCCATGCACGTCTTTCATTCCCCATTCGTGCCACATGCCCTGCAGTCTATGAGACTTAACTGTTCTCATTATATCTGGCTTCCTATAAAGATCATGTAATTCACTGTTATTCAGTCTTCTCCATTCACCTGTCTGTTCATCTCTCTTTGGTCCAAAAATCTTCCTAAGAACTTTATTCTCAAATACTCGTAATCTTCTTTTCTCCCTTAAAGTAAGAGTCAATGTTTCGCATCCATATATATAACTGGTGGAATAAAAGTTTTATATATTTTCAGTTTAACGTTTTTTGAAAGGAGTTGGGAATTCAAGAGTCTCTGCAATTCATACTACCGTAGCACGCGTTTCCAGAATTGAGTCTATGTTTAATTTCCTTGTGCATCTTATTCCTGTTTGTGATTATTGTTCCTAGGTATTTGAATTCAGCCACTTCCTCAAAATATATAATAATAATAATAAAAATATTATAACTATTATTATTATAATTATGATTATAACTATCATTATTATAACTATTATTATTATTATTATTATTATTATTATTATTATTATTATTATTATTATTATTAGGGGTCAAAGGGAAGAAAGAGGTAGCACCTTGTTGGGGGTAGATCCTTCACTGGTACTCACAACCCAGAGTTAAGTGGAGAAGATATGCAAGACCTTTATCTCTGATGAAGCTATAACCAAGACCGACCGTACGTGGCGAAGAACCACATCATGTAAGAGGTGGCCATGTTTTAACTGAATATGGCCGATCTAGAAATGGCTGTCGATAAAAAGCCCAACACACTTTACCCCAAGTGTGAGTATTGGTAAGGATGTAGGAGAAAGAAAACTGACAAAATAAACACGGAAAGAGAACTCTCGTCTGCCGAAGAGAAGGCAACCTTCTAAGGGAAAGGGGCCCCAACATAAAACCTCTGGCCCTCCAGGTTGGGGGTTGTGCGTCGGGCTGGAAACCCAACACGTAAAACGATCTTTGTCAAAAGCCTCACACGATTAAGCCGGACGGAATTATAAGACCTAGAAAGCGCTGGGCTGAACAGATGTAAGATCGAAACAGGCAAATACCTAATCCGTGAAGGATGATGAATTATTATTATTATTATTATTATTATTATTATTATTATTATTATTATTATTATTATTATTATTATTATTATTATTATTATTATTATTCCAGAGGTATTTATGTTTAAAATACATTCAGAGAAAATGGTGAACGTATTTAGTTACATTCATGTATGTTTCTGTGACATGACGTATCATTTCCCTGTCAACAATGTATAATATTCATATAGAATAAATAATATCAGTCCCCTTTCACTCTCACAGCTGAACAAATATCCTCTGGTTGTTTAAATGCTTGTATTAGAGTCTCTGTAGTAAAATGACCCACAGAACCAAATTTAACCACAATTTTGTGTAACAAATAACAGATGCTATACACAAATAAATGTCAAAACTTTTAGCGGTGTTTTCACGAACACAGTGTCCACTATGGCTTGTCTGTCAATCAACAATATCTGAATGCAAACTGAGAACAAAATATTTCAATATTTGTCATCAACATATGTGGACAGTACTGTACATAATCTGACCAAAAGCCAAACTTATGATATTTAAAACGTTTCTAAAGGGATTCCATTAACCTCACAACACTCATTTTTCTTCCCCAATCTCAATATATTCGAGCAAAAACAGCATAATAACCAATATCACTAGCCAAAAGTGAAAATGTAACTCGAATGAAATAAATGTTTCGTAAGTGTATCGACCATGCTAATAACGAAAAAGGCAACGGAAATCTCGAATTAGCTCTCGGTTATAAGTTATAGTGGGGGTGCATATATGCCTTTTAAATTATTGACTTTTAGGCAAGCATGTACAGCATGACCGCTATTTATCCTAGGATCATGCTTCATATCTCATTCTCTTCAGATAAGAACAGCACTTGAACGGTACCATTCAAATGTCCCTATCATGTAACCGAGGCAGGAATATTTGAGGGAAATTGGAATTTTTTGTGAAAAAAAATCCCTTGTTTCTAAAACCCAGTTTTTTAAAAGACTCTGATATTGTGTGTAGCGATGAGTGTGCGGAGAATCACTAATTAACAGAATATGAACTTAATGATCTAATGAGAGATCTAGAATTGATGAAAGATAAAGCTGAACTGTTGGAGTCTATACTACAACAGTGGGATTGTCTTCAGAAGACGGTAATTGTGATTGTTCTGAACCCGCCATATGTCATTTCTTCCATTTTTCGAAAGTGAAAATAACTTAATATTATGTAGTGATATTGAGGGACTAATGGCAGCTGTGGGCATTAAATATGAAAGTGATGAGTGAAGGTTTTTCATCGACTCCTCCAAAATAAGTCTCAAGTGTGTCCAACTGCATAATGGCAATATGTTTCCATCGATTCCAACTGGGTTGCACCTTACAAGAAAGAAAGAAATGCTAACATGAAACAATTGTTATTGCTATGACAAGTATAAATTACAGATTTCTGTGGATCTGAAAATCATAGGCATACTACTTGGGCTACAACAGGGTTATACCAAGTTCTGTTGCTTCCAGTGCCTCTGGGATAACAGCGCCATATGACTTCATTATAGAAATAAAGATTGACCCAAGTATTAATCACTTGAACTAGACCTCACAATGTTATTCAAGAAGCACTTGTCGATTCCAAGAACATAATTATCTCTGCTCTTCATGTAAAATTGGGCCTAATTAAAAACTTCGTTAAGGCCATGGACAAACCTGGGGTAACATTTATGTATTTGCGCCAGACACCTCCACGTCTAAGTAAGGTTAAAATAAAAGAGGGGATTTTCGTGGATCCCCAGATACGGAAAATGTACAAAGATGAGCATTTCAACACCATCCTGGCAGGTAATGAAAAGTTAGCTTGGGATGGATTTGTTCAAGTGTCAACAAACATTCTAGGAAATAAGAGGGCAGAAAACTATAAGGATATTGTGGCAAATATTCTGCACCGCTAGGATAGACTGGGGTGTAACATGTCCTTAAAGTTACATTTCTTAGATTCCCACTTGGATTTTTTTCCTGACAACTGTGGTGCTGTAAGCAATGAGCACGGGGAACGCTACCACCAGCAAATTTCGAACATGAAAATGAGATACCGGGAAAGAAAAATGCATCAATGTTAGCCGATTACTGCTGGACACTAATTAGGTAATGATCATCAGAAAATTACAAATGCCAGTCAAGCCGTTTGCGCCTTCAGTGACCTTCCTCCAAGGGAAAACGACAAGGTAAATACGTGCATAAGCTTACATAGACAATAACGTAAAGTTAGCATAACTTCAAAACGAGAGCTAATCTTGCATTTTCATTAACACTTTCGTTATCTGCACACCCGAAAACATAAAGAATAGCTGTTTCCATGTCAGTTACAGAAAAAAAAAGTAAAATTTTTTTTAGCTAGTGTATTTTAAAAGAGGCCTAATTTTATAGGTTTATTATTTTCTTCTATCATTTAGAATGACAATAACATTGATTATGATAACAATAATAATAATAATCCATTGCATTCATGGATTAGACCATTGGCCTGTTCTGCTTCTGGATAGAAATCGATCCCTCCATCTCTTCTTAGGTCTTCCTGGGTCCCTTCGTCCTGTGGGTCTGTAGTTCAATAGCTGCAGAGGTAGTCTATTATTTGGCATTCTATTATTTTGGTATATTTGAATGGTTTTAGTTATTGCTGGTGTTTTGGTGTGTTGAGAGCTACGATCCTAAAAATAATAATAATAATAATAATAACTTAATAAACCTAACAACCAAATAAATAATTTAACTTAAAACACGTAGTGAATTAGTTTAAAATTTAAAGCAGGATATTCAGATCTTTCTAATGTTATTATGAATTATATTTATTAAAGTCAATATTCTAATCTAAAAGACTATATAAAATAGTAGTAAAATGAACTTATATTGTTGATATAATTATTTTAAGACAACATTTTCTAGAAGTGTATAAATCAAAATATTTATACAACTAGGCCTATTAGTATTTCAAATTTCCAATGGATAACTTAATAGCTACATCTTAATGTCTATTGGTTTGAGGTTAATTTTGGATATTTTCAAATATTCAGACAAACTGTAAATATTTAAATATTTTGCCCACGCCCACCAGGTTGTCTTTTATGACATTTCTGGCTTTCTCCCTGTCACTCGCGGAATTGTAATCGTTTTCTTAAGTTGGGGCACCTAGAAGACGGAGTTACATTACCTCGATGATGCGATGGGAGATAAATGATACTAAAGCGTCAGGAAAGTCCTTAATCTAAATTGTGGAACCATGGCAACCACATGAATTAAACCTGGGACTTAACGAACTGTAGTCAGAAGCGCTGACCTCTAGCCCATGAGGCTGGTAATATTTGAAAATGTAAGAACATTTAAAAGTTTTAACCAATAGGAATAATGACTTAAGCCACACCCCCCGGTCGGTTGATTAAAAATCTAGTCTTGTTTAGTCGACCAGGGGTTGCATCAGCTTCACGTGATATGATTGAATTACTTGTTAAACATTTGAATAGTCACTCTGTATTGAAATATGGACTTGTGAGGATTTAACTCTCGAGATGATGGAGAACACTTAGTATTAGGCATATTAGGTAGAAGTCTAAATTGTTATAATGTTTCACACTCTGAATATTAAATGAATAGAAGAAACAAAATATTGTTAAATATTTTCAAATTATTCAGGAAATATTAAGGGAATAAAGATATAATTTTAGAATAGGCCTATAATGATACGTTAACAATTGTGACGACAATCACAGATTTAACATAAATCAATTTACGCAGATATAATAAAATATTTTAAGTTACATATTTTAATTTGAAGTGAATAACATATTTGTGCGAATAGATAACTAAATGTTGGTTTTATAGGAAATGTGCACTCAGGTTGAGCATTAGTGGTATTCTCACATATAAACACAACGACAAGACACGCACCCAGACCCAAGGTTGAGATTAAAAATCCCCTACCCCGCCCGGGAATCGAACCCGGGTCGCCGGAGTGGAATTAGGGACTCTACCGACTACGCCACGGCGACGGACAATAGATAACTAATCAACATAGGTATGTTTTTATAAAGAGCGAGGAAGTTATACAAACATTGTATCTAATACAAGAGTTCATGGGAAAATATGAAAGTTACTAAGCAAACAAACGTGAATTATTTTGTGTTAATGCATGATTTTATTTGTACAAACTTCCCCAATTTCCTCACGCGTTTTCCTGTTAAGATAGTCAGCTCTACTGTGTGGGAAACCCAAATGGATCCTAAACTAATATCTTATGGTGACAACATAAGGTAACACTTCCTCTTTCAAATGGATACGAAACGTGATTCTTACCATTTTTACAATATTATTTTAATTACATATTTTTTACAATTAATTCTAAATTCTAAATAGGATATTAAAACTTCCTCTAAATAAAGACAATGACAATAAAGAACTGAAGTATATCATACACATGTCAAAAATCAACGGCTACAATAAACAAATAATAAATAGAATCCTACCCGGCCGGGGTCGATGGACTTTTTAGGACGGAAAAATCCAAGGAGCAAGTCCTCCGGGAGGGACTTTAAGCCGTGGGTCCCGAGTCTGAAGATTTTCAGGCTCGTAAAAAATCCTTAAGCCTGAATGAAAAGGCCTCTAAGCAAAATTTACCGAATTTTCCCGTCCTAGTACTACCTTGGTTTCCTAGATGTCAGTATGAGGCGGAATGCTGACCACGGTCCACTCAAAATTACATCTATACGAAAACAAGTGTAACTAAATTAGTATGGTTCAAATTCTTCCCTGTAAGGGGAGAGCTCCTAAATCTCTGTAAAGGGAAAACATGGGCTTACAAAAAAAAAAAATAGAATCCTAAATAAACAAAAAAGAAAAAATAGCATTACGAACATAACCAAACTTGAAAATGAATCCAACGAAAATAACAAAAAATGATAACTCTCACATACACTGGTAAAGAAACATTAAAATTAGCCAACACACCAAAAAAAAAGCTTGATAGGAATATAAATATAGCATACAGAACTGGTAATACATTACGCAATTTAATAAATAATAACATCGACGAAAAAAATGATTTCAAGAATAAAGGCATATACAAATTAACATGTACACACTGCAATAAAGTCTAAATTGGGAAAACTAACAGAAACATCAACATTAGATTCAAAGAACATTTTTAGAGATTTTGTTTATAATGGAGGAAAATCAAGTTACGCAAAACATGTAATTCAGGCTGGACACCATATGCATAACATCGATAACGCCCTCAGAATATTACATAGAGAAAACATTCCAACTAGGATAAATATACTGGAAGAAATCGCAATCCTAAGAGAAATCGACAACAACCTGATTCTTAATGAGAATATACCCAGTCCACACAATCCTTTATACAACATATTCAAAACCAAGTCAGTGCTTCAACAAAGGTCAACAAGAACGGACCCAATGTATTCTGCTGATGATGGGACTAGTCCCGAAAGGCCTACAGAGTTTTAAAACAACTTAAGCTGAGGAGATGGACCTACAAGGTGACTTTTTATAGTTTTTAATCATATATTATATTATTGTGAATTAATTCTAATTTGGACAGCTGTCAAGTGATATATATATATAATCTGTTTTTAATAATTTTGAAATGTTTAATTTTATTTTTTAAGGTCCCTTTCTTCTAAGTTAAAGTATTTAATTACTCAATCGATTATATTATTATTATTATTATTATTATTATTATTATTAACCTTAAATATTGTTTTTATTATTTTCAGTATGAGAGCATAATTTACCCTGTATGAGATAAAACATTACTTAATCTATCAATTAAAGCAGTCTGTTATCGAGCACCATTTTGTTGGTTAAGTGGTTTTTAATTTGAATATACCTTAATCATAGTTGTAAAATTAGCTTAAGATTGTTTTTATTATATATAACTTTCCTCATTAGAGAATTGCCTCAAGGACAAAGTGATATAGACAATTTTCGAAATTGATGAAATACAATTTGTAAATACATTTAAAAATTTCAAATTATAATTGAAGTATACATACTATAAAGTAGAAATTTTGTAAAGATGGTTTCTTAAAATTTGAGCAGTATTACACGATACAAGGATTTAAAGTGAAGCTTACAGACCAGTCGAAATATTTAGGGTCTTCCCTAGCTGCGGCTGAAATGTTGTAAAGCACTTTAAATTCTTGAAATGTAGGCCTACAATATTTCGTTTCATTCGATGTACCAAATATGTTATACGGACTATTAAAAAATAAACGGCGTAATATCTGAAGAAAGTAAACGATTATGAGACGCTCTGTTGCAAATAAATGCTACCAATAACTAATATTTTTTGGGAATTGAAGTTTTTGGCAACATCGGATACCTTGCAGATGATTTCATGGGTTGTTGAAAATATTTCCAGAATGTTTTATTAAGAATAAAGTGGATATTAAGTTCTGGTAAGTGACAGCTGTTTGAAGGTAAAACATTGTAAAAATATGGTCGCCCGACGCAGTTTGTTTTGTAATCATAAAGAACTTAATTCTCATATATTTAATGTATGTAATTCTTCTGACGAAAGCTCTTTTCTGTGATAACGAAGATACAGACTCGAACTCCGATTCTGTATATGAGTGCAAACACATCAGATCCAAGTTACTCCTAAAATAGGAAGAAAATATACATTTCCTTCTTAACCAGTTTTGAACTAAAACATAGTATGTACTGTACTTACCAAGTTTTACAATCCCTTCCGCACATAACATACGTAAGCATGTAAATCTTGTACTTCTAATTCAACAACTATGAGTTGAGGGTGTGGTAATTGAAGTTTGTAAAATATAAATGCAATGCACGATTTGGAACTAAATGAAACATATTCCATTATGTTTCGCAGAATATTAATAACAAAGTGAAACTTTTGTTACAACTATCAGGAAACAGGAACTCGTACTTGGATGAAAAATAAGGTATCTGCGTGCACATTTCCTCTATCACAAATTCTTACATTCACAGAAACAAACATTAATAAGAAGCAGCTAATAAAAACGTTATATACCTGAATAGACACACAACACTTGTGTAACATTGTTAGGTGATTTCTGATAAAACAAAGTACTTAATAGTATCACTAAAACTTAATCGATTTCCAAAAAGTTTTAATTTTGTTAACTGCCATTTTTTAGATCGAGTGCCTCGTATATGCATATTAACTCACTTATTTTACTTCATGACTTCTCCCGTTTCCCCTACCAAAATCTTGATTCCACCACTTACTTCTCCACGACTTAAAACGTCTATTTTTTCCACTTAATACAATATGTTCCTTTGAAGTGCACCTGACACGATCAGTCGACAGCCTTATGTTTCACAGACTTTGAACAATAAGGGCTTCATTTCATCTTATCCTTCAACCTGATATTACGTCGAACACGACTAGGCGGTTTAATTTGCTTTATGTACTATGAATACTAGACAACAATACAATTCTGAAATATTATAATAAAAAGTATATATTCTTGTTTAATCAGTTTAGTACTTAGAGCGCATCCCACTTAATTCGAAATATTTTTTACATTAGTAGTATTAAATCTTGAAATACTGCAGTTTCACTAATGCTTGTTACTAGAGTCCACAGATTATCGTAAGTTGGATCAAGATCATATTGTAGAGTAATAAATAATAGTTTTAAAAAACTAAAAGAACACGCTTTATTAGAAAACTAAAAAATGAAAAATAATTTTAATTTCCAATACGCTTGGGATAAAATAAAGTGGTCAACAAAAAAATCATATGCATCACATATAAACTAAAACCAGAATTATCAACAAAAATAAAATAATTTTACCATCAAAAGCGTGGGGTGCTTTTTATGATTTTTACATTTTCTTCTTAAAGAGCTTACTTTTACTAATATATGTTTATTATCAAATATATTAATTGATATAGAGCACCCCACGCGTTTGATGGTAAAATTATTTTCTTTTTGTTGATAACTCTAATTTTAGTTTATATGTGTTGCATATGATTTTTTTTGTTGACCACTTTATTTTATCCCAAGCATATTGGAAATTAAAATTATTTTTCATTTTTAAGTTTTCTAATAAAGCGTGTTCTTTTAGTTTTTTAAAACTACAATTTTTTTTTATTTTTTAGTTTTAATATTTTACAGAATAAGAAAATATGTAAATATCTTTAAATTCGATACTATTGTAGTATGAGCTAAAAGTAATACTCTCCTATAAAAAACCCTCCCAACCGGATTTGAACCAGCGACGTATGGATTACTGAAATTATATACCACTAAGAGTTCACTGCTCTACCAACTGAGCTCTTACAAGGATTGACTAAAAAGTCGACAAGTCCACAACCTATTATACCAGTTTTCATTTTTTTGATTTTCGGATGATTCTGGCCAGGATTTTAGAAACAAAATACGAAATTATTGTATTGACACGGGTCCTCTACAAGTATACAAATTTCAAGTCGATCCAATGATTCTAATTGGGTGAAAATCGGGTTGAAAGATTCCATTACATTGATACAAAAATATTTTTTTTTAATTTTCTGATGATTATGGCCAGGATGTTTAGAAAATAAATATGAAATTATTGTATTGTCACGGGTCCTCTACAAGTATACAAAGTTTCAAGTCGATCCAATGATTTTAAGTGGGTGACAATCGGGTTGAAAGATTCCGTTACATTGACACAAAAACACTTTTTTTTTTATTTTCTGATGATTATGGCCATGATTTTAGAAAATAAATATGAAATTATTGTATTGTCACGGGTCCTCTACAAGTATACAAAGTTTCAAGTCGATCCAATGATTTTAAGTGGGTGAAAATCGCGTTGAAAGATTCCGTTACATAGATAGATAGATAGATAGATAGATAGATAGATAGATAGATAGATAGATAGATAGATAGATAGATAGATAGATAGATAGATAGATAGAGGTCAAGCTAATATAAAGCGTGTAAAAATACCCTTTCCCTTCATGTTATAAAACTCAGCGCAGAGTTGCATGATGCAACAGGAGATCTACCTCTGCTCTCGCAACTATGGAAGTAAATTAGATCAACACGGCAGCTAAGCAGTGACCGTGATCTTATGAAAATACGTTCACTATAGCATCTAGTATATTTTTATTGTCAAGCAACATTGGCTAGTAACGCTCACGGAAATGATCCAGGTGTTCTTGTACGAGAAACGTCCATCGTATAGACTGCACACTTGATTCCACACTGAATAAACACACTATCCCACTGCCTTCTTCTTCCAAAGTAACTTATTTCTCGGGCGTCAAACGAAAAAAAATCATTTTTTTTAAACTTAATTCTGAAGTTCTTACAGTGTAAGTAATTCCATAGTATTGTCAATTTAGGAGATAATGGACATAGCTCTGTTTTTTAACTGTATCGTGTACATATTTATTTAATAAGACACATACTGCCTTCATTATCATAATAAATGTTATGAGTGATTTCAAAATCATCGATAAATTCACGAGTCATGAAGTGACGAGTGAATTTTTATGTAGAGGATTTGGAAATCAAGAGTCGCATTTGATAGGACTATTTAACGAATAAAATTAAGCTGTTTGCTTACAAATCTTTATTTAAATATAGTTACCGATATTTTAAAATATTTATATATTTAATGTAAACGGCGATGTTTGAAAACAAATCAGAAATGTTTGGTTATGTTTAACTTGTTCATTCATTGCAACTTGATCATATTATTTATTGTCAAAGAGGATCGCAATATTGTAATAATGCATAAGAATGCACCCTAATGGAGAAAAATGAAACGCGTCAAACTGTATATTGTAATCAGCATTGTAGGTTCATGTTTTTACTAAACAACTGAGTAAAATAATTATTTAATAACACAATTATCAAATATGTAGTTCGAAGGAATCTATTCATTGAATGCTACATTCAATGTATTTATTGGGGAGCCAGTCACTGCCAAATAATGCTCTGACATGTTCAGAATATTAAAAGGGAGGAGTTTTCGTTATCACAAAGGAGGAGCTGATAAAGAGAAATCGACAAAGAGCGAGGTGAAAACCGACTGTCGTTGGTTTTAGAACAAAATTCATTGAAACGTGATTTGGTCATTCACTTCCATTTGGGGCATGGGTTAAATAATGTATTTAAAAGTATCACCTGTGCCATTGTAGAAAAAAAGTTTTTCATAAGTAATGCCACGAGTGATTTCCAAATTATCGATAAATTCACGACTCACGAAGTGAGGAGTGAATTTATCTAGAGAATTTGGAAATCAAGAGTGGCATTTGTTAGGACTATTTAACGAATAAAATTAAGCTGTTTACTCACAAATCATTATTTAACTATAGTTATTTTAAAATATTTATATATTTAATGTAAACGGAGATGTTTGAAAACAAATGAGAAACGATAGTTACGCTTCTACTGCTTCTTTTGTTTATCACTGCAACCAGATCATACTATTTATTGCCAAAGGAACGCAATATTGTAAGGAGGAGCTTTCTTTAATATGGTAATTATAACACTGATAAATATTTGGTGAAACACGACTCTGATTGGTTGTAAAACAGAAATCATTGAAACGTGATTGGTCATTGACTCCCATTTGGGGCATGAGTTAAATAGTCAAATTAAAGGGGCTACAAACAGTTACATTCTCAGTAAGAACTACCCCTGAAATTAACGATGAGGTCAACATTTCTAAACTGGCCAAAACTTTATGCCAGCACAGTGCACCTAGGATTGACTCAGCCTCTAACATAAATGATTACTAGACTCTTTTTCTAGGTGTAGGTTAGACTTATTCTAATATGTATATTTGCACAAAGAGTAGAGTACCTGTAGACAAACGGTTTACAGAAAGTTTTGAAATTCATAGTAAGTTAAAACAAGGAGATGAGCTACCTGCTCGACTATTCAATTATGTACTAAATCATGCCATTAAATACTTAGAGGATGGAAGAAGACCCATATTTCAATAGTATTAACCCATTCATCTCAAAATACGAGGTAGACTCGCCGGCAGTTAAATGGCTTTCAAGCCAGAAAGACGAGGGACACTCGCTTAACTCTGCTGTTATATATTTTGCAATAGTTTGTACATCCCTTGGCAGGGTAATATTTTGTTAACATATATGAATAGTAGAAGACTGTATTTTGGACTTCACCGTTATTGTGATCTCAAGTACCGTTAACGTTTGCTTGTTTTGAATGTCTGCAAATAGACAAAAACGAAAATTATAGCATTTCAAGGTGTAGATCCTGTCAGAAGTAAAATCGTACTTGACAATAAAATGTTGGAGCAGGTGAATCGTTTTACACATCCAGGATACAATATCTCATATGAAGAAGAAAAGGATGTAAATGCAAAAATCAATTTTTTAAGAATTTTAGAGTCTGCAAATTCTACCTTGAAGCCACAGTTAGTCCAAAAACATTCAAGACTAAAAGTATATAAAACATTGACTCTTCCAACTCTCTTGTATGGTAGCGAAGTATGGACGTTAAAACAGAAGAATATACAGAAACTTAGATCTGCTGAAATGAGATACCTTCGGAGGACTGCAGCACACACACTACTAGGTCACAAAAAATGAAGATATCTTAGAAGAATTACACATGGAAACTTTAGAAAACAAAGTTTCTGATTATAAGTCAAGATGGATGCAACATGTTCTTTGAATGGAAGATCACAGGATACCCAAAAAATGTTAAGATATCAACCTGCAGGAAGAAGAAGACCAGGACGTCCACTCAATAGACATCTGGATGGTGTTTCTCTTGAGGCCGAAACAGGTCAATAAATGGCCTAAATTCGTGAATGTACTATATTGATGATGAAAATAGACAATATAATTTACGGTAACTTAAATCCGGTTTCAGGGAAAATGCATTGAGCATTTAAACCTGAAGCGAATGGGTTAGTAAGTTGTTAATTTATGCTGATGCTTTTTTGTTATTATTAGGCGATAGCGAGGAGATGCTAAGGGCCAACATACACACTCTAGTGATAACACTAAGAAATTAGGGCTGGAAATAAACATCAATAAAACTAAATATAAGGTCATACATAGAAATACATTATATAATCGAAACAGGTAATGGCAAAGAGGGAAATTTTGAAAAAGTGACTAAAATCAAATACCTAGGCACAATAATTACAAACAGAAATGAGATGCAGAAAGAAATTAAACACAGGCTCAATTCTGGAACTAAATACTATTATCCATCACAGGGACTTTTGTCATCTCAACTTCTCTAAAAACAATTAAACTGAAAAAAAGTATAACTGTTAACCTGCCGATTATTTATATGGATTGCGAAACATTGAATCTTGCTTTAAAGGAGGAAAAAAGGTTACGTGTATTTGAGAATAAAATTTTTAGGAAACGTTTTGGGACCGAAGAGAGATGAACAAACCGGCAAATGGAGAAAATTAGTTAATAGTGAGCTCTATTATCTCTAGACATAACAATAACAATTAAATCTTGTAGACATATGAAACGAATGAGGAATGAAAGAGGGGCATGAAAACGCCTTGTAGGAAAACCAGAGGGAAATCGCCTAGTAGGTAGGTCAAGCATGAGGTGGGAGAATAATATTAACCATGATTTGAGGAAAGTAGATTATACAGGGGATGTATGGAGAGCTCATTTCCGCGCGTTCATGAACCTATGGGTTCGATAGAGCCAATTAATTATACACATTTCAGTAGGTTAATCGTGACATCCTACGAGTGAATGGTAAATTCAGAAAATTACATAAACTTAGGTAAATTTCTGGACAAAAAACGGAAAATAAGAACAACACTCATTCGTGAATAAATAAATAGGCCTATGTTAGCAAAATGCATATAATTAATTCTTAATAAGTATACATGACAAATTAATGTATAATGTTATTTTATTATTATCTAATTGTAATATTGTTGTTTTCTTTTTTTCTGTTTTACGTTATATTAGGCCTATTACCATACATTATTTTATTGTAACGGACTGTCAACAGCACGTACTGCTCACTGCCCGTGCGACCCATATTTGTAAATAACATTGTGTGTATATATATATATATATATATATATATATATATATGTCCACCGCTGTTGTCTCGAGGTAGCCTTGTCACGCAGCGGGCCCGGGTTCGATCCGCGGTTGGGGTAGTTTTTCTGGGTGAGGTATTTATCGGGGTTTTTCCTTACCTGTAAGACAAATGTCAGAAAAAATTTAAGGCTCAAACGGTCCCCGAAATCGTATGACCATCATCATCCTTATCATTATCATCATCATCAGCCTTATCATTATCATCATCATCATCATCATCATCCTCCTTCACCGGTGTGGAAAGCAACGGGAAGTTACCACACCTACAATTCACTAGTGAAGCTGCAAGCATAGCATGAAAATTCCATGATTGCAGTGAAGGACCTGTCTTCGGGCAGAATTACTATGGATGGATATATATATATATATATATATATATATAGTATGATAAGAAAAATAAATGCCTGTTAAACATTTAATTATAACATATATATATATCTTACTTTTAGTCTAATATAGTCCTACTACTACTACTACATTTCAGTATAATAAATTCCTACTACTACTACTAAAATATTATTTAATAAATATCATTCCGAATAAAATTTTATCAGGAACTAAATCTCCTGCTTCAATGAGAAAGATAATAAAGCTTGACAATAGGAAGTAAATGAATAGTATGTTATTGCTTGCCTTAGGAGTTAAAATAATGCTACCTGCAATACAAAAACAAAGCATATGGAAAAAGAGAAATGTAATATTTCAAACATTAAATGAAAATAGTTGTATAGTATAGAAAGAAATTACTAAATGAGTGGATTATATAATTGCAGATAAGTCGGGATTGTTGAAGAAGCACTTACTAATAGATTGGCTTCTTCAATCCACATTGTTGCACATTTGAGAGCACGCAACACGCCAGTGTGGACTTCTTCTCTCGCATGCAGAAAGCCTACTAAAGTAAATGTTCATGATATATGTCTGGAGATGAACCTTATTTTCTCCTTCATAACTGTGAAAATCCCATTTAATGAGTTCATAATATTCTTCTTATATATTAATTAAAACAGGTGTATTGCATGTTATGCAATAAGAGAGTGGTTAGATAAAGAGGTAATCACGTATTTTTTCTATAAAACAAAAAACTAAACATTAAGTCCTAATATTAGTATGGTGACATTTAACTGTTTAAGATGTAATACTCGTGTTTTTAATTAAAGGAGAAATTTGTAATATCTATAAAATTCTCGTACCTGATAAATTGCAACATTGTGTTATGAAAGAAAAAATGAGCTCTTTCTTTAGACCATACGCTAAAGACTTAACATTACATGGGATATCCGGATGCTAGGAAATAAATCTACAGTTGTGTGTTGTGAGGTCTTAACTAGGCAACAACGCTGAACGGAGGTATCACGCTATTAAAAAGCCCAACTTATATATATATATATATATATATATATATATATGGCGTGACAGGCCTAGAAGGCCTTTGACCTATCAGCACATGCTGGTCTCACATCCGCATGTGTTCATCACAGAGGCAAACAATCATCCAACCGATGTAGGGATAACATGTGGTCAGAATGTCGGTTCCCCAGTCGTTATAGGTGGTTTTCTCACTGGAACCGCTGGTTATTTTAGCTACCCAAATGCCTCACGATACTGGGTCCCATACTGGCCGAAATTCCATGAAAAAATGTCTTCCCCCTTGGAAACCCGAACCTACGGGACGTAGCTCTGCGCCGCCAAGGCATATTGTCTTAACCACTCGGCTACGGCGCGGGATATAACTTATATATACCATTAAATATTCCATTTACTTTAGTAATAGCATCCCAATATAATCGGGTACACGTACAGGGAGCGGGAGAATCTCGTAAAAATGTGATCGCTTACGACTGGCAATGACGCGTCTACTTTGAAATAAAACATTCACTAAAGAGTTTACAGAATGTAGTGTCTAAGGGTGTACCTGAAAATAAGAGCTAGAAGTTTTGGAAGTAATCCCCGAAAGAAAGAGAAAGGTTTAAAGGCAAATATAAAGTTGGTTGGTCAGAATAAAGACGATCTAATGCATTTGAATTTTAAAATATGGTGATAGAAAGCTATGTATATCACAGAATATCCAGCTGTATTGAAGGAAATTGAAGTTCTTATAAGATCATAGAGTCAGTGAAACGAAGAAATGACTTAGCTTAACTCGGGCGCTCTGATTTCAATTTAGTAAACTGGTCGAATGATATGGGAGGAAAGATTTTCCTTGACTTCACCCAATTCAATTGATATTTCAAATTATGTTCTCCAGATATGTTAAACTTACAACATGAAACAAGTAGGGCAAATTTCTACTTCCAAAATTATATTACAAATCCTTATATTGTTGGTAAGAAAATTTAATTCGATTAAAATCCAGGTTTAGGAATCATGTTATACTTATCTGTTTGGACAAATGTTAACTTTATAAGTATTCTTTCTTACGGCGTCCTTCGAGTTGCATTATTGTAGTCATGATCAAAACTCATCCGATTGCTTCAATTAATTCAATTTTGTTTTGTTCTATTAATTTTATTCTTTTACGATTTTCAACGTTTTTCATTTATAAATGTGTACTGAAAGTATTATGACGAATATTATCATTAAGTATTAAACATTTTTCTATATCCTTCTCTTCTACTTTCATGCATAGAAAATCATACCCTACCATTTATATTTGTTCGCTATATATTATGAACCCAAAAAAGAATCCAAATACCTAACCTTTTGTCTGCCTATGTATCTTAAAAATATGATATATAAGAGATTTAACAAACAAAAATTATGGTATTTTGGAGAAATGAAAATATAAGATCAAAAATCATGACAGAAAAAAACTCTAGAATAATTAACAACTTTTAATTATTTGGTTTGTAATTTTACTATAAACACAAAAACTGAAAGAGACGTAAACATGAAACTGTCGAAATTTCAAATGATATGCGGAACTATACTTGAAACATTAATGAACAAAACAAGAAGAGATACTAGATTGAAGTTTTATAAAGCATTGGCAGTTTCTGCATTACTTGATGGGAGTGAAACTTGGGTAATAACAAAACAAATTACAAAGTAGAATACAAATGAACTTCCTTAGAAGAATAAAATGCTGCACAAGATTGGATCGGATAAAGAATGAAGATATAAGAACATAGTTAAATATATATCCATTGAATGATAAAATCAAAGAATATAGATATGATGAAGCGGAACAGGCAGTTTGACTAGCTCGTGTAGTGAAGAAATAGAAGAAGAGATTTATTTTTTTTTTCACACTATATACAACTCAAGATGGCTGTAAAAATGCTGAGCACGGCTTTATTCTGAATGGAAATGAAGTCATGGGTTCCGTGTCGTATATTTACGGTACATGAAAATACTTATTTCTGAAATAAGAGACCAATAAAAAATCTGCCATTTTACGTCCAGGTTTGAATTGCGACGTTAATTATCTGAACCATTAGAAAAGATCATCAACTAAATATCAACAAAATTAACTACTTCCACAGTAATCAAACTAACCTATTTTAGAACAAGTTTTAAATCAAATAAAAATAAACATGTCCATTTCTGTGGTCTCGGAGTAGTGGTTGCTGTTTCGCACTTAGATGATTCGGGTTCGATCACGGGTCGGAACAATTTCCTGGGTGACGGATTTCTCGGAATTTTTTTCTCAACTGTAATACATGCGTCAGGAAATTTCAAGGCCCAACGGACCCCGAATATCATCCGACCATTACAATCACCATTATCATCATATTCGCCATGTTTAGTATGAATGTGTGAGTGAACGTTCGTGTTTTCTCGGAGGAGGTACTGGACTGAGCTGATTACTAATTCGGGAAAGCCCTACATGTTTTTTGTGGTAAAAAAAAGTGTGTGTGTGTGATCCGAAGTTTAAAATCCCTCTTCCGATAGATCGTACATTTAAGGTCAGCATGATGTAAAACACTTAAATTTATCTATAAGGTGAGAGGTTAACTGTGATGGAGAGTAAGAAAACAGACATAACTATTTAGTCTTCCTTATTCTCTATTTCTTAGTACAGTTATTAGTACGGCTAGGATTTTTATGTAATAAAAGATAAGATTACAATGCACATGGTATATATTATTCAACTGTTTGTGTGTGAAACCAAAACAACAATCAGACAGTCAGAAGTATAACTCCTCATTATACTATTCAACTGTTTGTGTGTGAAACAAAAACAAAAGATAGTCATAAGCCTAACTTCTCATTATACTATGTTGTAATATTAACTTTTAGTACATAAAAATCCTAGCCGTAGTTATTGAAGTGTAAACTAATTAAATAGTTTACGGAATACAATAGAGGTACATCAACATTTCAACAAATTTCATTTCGAGTACTCTTAAAGATCAAATGTTCATAATATTCTAAACTAAATGTTATAGGTGTATAAAATGCACTGAACTTATTATTATTATTATTATTATTATTATAAACAAAAAAGTAATACCGGAAATATATAGAGATGATGGTGTATAAGCAGTAAAAGATGAATTCATAATCCGTGGTCGTGGCGTAGTCGGTGAGTCACTGCCATTCACTCCTGTAACCCGGGTTCGATTCTTGCCGAGGTAGGGGATTTTAAATATCCATCTTGGATCTGGGTGTGTGCCCTGGCCTTCTGTTTTAGTGTATGTGTGTGAATAAGGCATAAGGTTAGCAAGTGAAAAACAAGAAGGAAAACCGATGTAAGCAAAAGATAAAAAGAAAAACTGTAAAAAAAAGGAAAAATTCAAAGAATTTACAACATACAGAAAAAATATATAAAATATCAGGAAATTTATATTTATAGAAATACAGTGTGGGCTTACGTTAAAATTTAAAATAGGAGCGAGAAATTCGTTTACGGCGGAACATATATAAGAAAATATTGATACAAGTAAAATACACAAAGATTGTTTCACATTTCGAAAATACAGTCGATTTTCTGTACTTTTCAATAAATAAACACAATTTTTCCTTAGAAAATTAAAGCTCTGAGATGCATTTGAATTCTAAGAAACGAGCTCCATTTTATTTACAACGATCCCACTTCACGATGCATGCACTTAATTCTAATATAACTACAAAAAATGTTTTAGCATTCAACGAATTTTCTTGTGTAGAAATGAAGAAAATGTCGACAAATAATTACTTAAAATTAACGAGTCTTTATAAAAAAAAGCCTTAATGAAAATGTCATCATATTCAGGAACCTTTAAATTTTATTTAAAATATTATATAATGTAGTCCAGACATTTTTAAATAATAGAAAGAGTTTCAGAAAAATCGTGAAAATGTTAAGGTATTTGAATAATTTCAGGTATGGAATCTATTGTCTGCAAAGCTAACTTATTTGTTTCCTGAAGTCGTAAATAAAGAAACATATAATTACAAGATGGAACAACGTGTGACTCAATGGTACCACGGGCAAATTAACACAACTGTTCTTTCCTAGCATCTATGACAATAAACTGCAAACACGTTGTTCTAAATTTTTTGCTAACACTGGGCACGGTAAATTTGGTCAATACCTCAAGAGATTTAACATCAGAGAAAATGCGAATTTAAATTGAGGCATTAGCAACCAAAATGTTGATTGTCCTTTGTTCTGGAACGACCGATTCGAATTCTTATGTCTACTAAAGTGCCTGTTTAAGTGAACCACCCCATTATAGAAGCGTTTTTGACAGAAAAGAACTACAGAATTTGTAATGTTATATAAATAAAGTTTATAAAAAACTTTAATTTTTATAATATTATATTATGACTCACAACTTTATAACAAACTATAACCCTAATGTACCTTAGGTGAAATAGGGTTTATAAATTTCGGATAACAAATAATACTTACTTACTCACTGGCACTATCGAACCCGTAGGTTCATGGCCGCGCGGACATAAGCTCTCCATACATCCCTATCCTCAGACAATGCTTTCCAATCATTCCCTGTATAATAAACTCCCCTCAAATCATAGTTAATGTAACAAATAATAATAATAATAATAATAATAATAATAATAAGCTAATTTAAGGAGGAATGGGAGTAAATTTATTATTGTCTATCATTTATTTTTTGGCTTATATACAACGAAGTACATGTTTACATGCATTGCACATTTTATCTGCATTTACATTCTGCATTGAAAACTATGTACATGTTTATTTCAATTTACATTTAATTGCAAGTAAACAGAGGTAGTAGAAATCCTGCCGGCTACGAACGCACGATGTAGGTTTGTGTTTACAACTATAATTTTATAATTAATTCTGAACCACAGTTGAGGTTACTGTATAGAAGGTTAAAATAGTAAAACATATACCTGAGATCTCTGTAATCCTAGACTAAGTAGTGTAAAATCCCCATTAAAATATTGAAGGCCTTTTGGAACATGTTTCTTCATCAGCAACTGAAAAGGTACTAACGACTTACTCTCTCTACGATTATACATCGAAAGTATTTAGCACCTATTCAATTGCTGATGATATTACATTTAGCATTTATTTAACTTCTGATGATGGAATATTTTCCGAAAATCCTTCTTTTAATCAAAATTTTACTTGAAGACAACTGAGATCTCAGGTGCATGTTTTATTGTTTTAATAATTTGTGTTTATAAGTCCACAAGGCGGCTCTGACTTATTGTATTTACTTAGATTATCACATGACAGAACGTTCTACGAATCAGACAGATCCTTACACTTGTTCAGTGTCATTCGGAGAGACGTACAAACATTGCAATAGCGCGGTGCCGGAACAGTAACGAAGAACTGTCTGATATACACTTTATGTTTGGGGAATACCTTATGATATCACTGCTGAAAGGATGATCAGCAGGCATTCTTAACATTTTACTCTCATTCCCTAAAAATTAACTTAAAATTCACGCTCTCCTCCTTTCAGAAAGTAATAATGTATCAATTATATAATTAACTTAGATAAATTATTTAAAAAAATGAAATATGCAATTTTTGTGTAAATATACTCTTCGGCATCACATTTTTTCCTTTCAGTGTTAGTATCAAGACGCTTAAAGTCACCGGTGTGATGACTTGTTCCTTATTTTCTGTGAAATCACAAGTTCGGGGTAAAATATCAGATAATGAGAGCTGCACAGCAATGTTGGATAAAAATTTAAGAATTAAATATTGAATATTTGAACAAACTAGAGTGTTAGGTTAGGTTTTGTCCGCCACGGCATTTTATTACCTCGCTACCCGCCATATCAGTTTATTCTGCACACGAAAAGTTAGTAAAGTACAGAATATCAAGATGATTTAGTATGTGGAGTTACAAAACTCCAAGAATCTTATGAAGAAGCTAGATTTAAGATTAAATCGGAAAATCTGAATATTCAGTAGAAAGTTATAAAATAATAAGTAATTTAAATTTAGAAATGAAGAAATGAAAGGAGTACAAAAATGGAAATCTTTAAGACTTATATTTAACGAAAAAACAGTAAATATTATCAAATTACAAATAAAATAAAAAACGGTAAAATTTGAGATGATGTTTTCAGATCTATCTTACATGGAAAACATACAGAAAAGCAGAAAGATATATATATATATATATATATATATATATATATATACAGTCATTAACAAACTTGATTGTACATGCTAATTGTATAGTCTGTATTGCATAATTTCCTTTCTTTATTATAAATATTACAATTATTTTAATAGAAATGAATGCGTGCCACACCATAGGTAAAGAAAGAACTTAAAACATCTACATATTAAAAATATATTATAATATTATTATTTTATACCTTTTGATGAAAATGGTGCAGAGTTCTGGTAACAGTTGAAGGTCGTAATAGTAAATGATGCACAGTCTGTTTTCTTTATACTATTCATGTGCAACAATATGACTGTACTTGATACTGGTGAGCATGTGTTGTTTATAATTTCCTTCAGGGGAGTCAAAAATAGAGAAGTAAGAATTTAGTGATGATTTGAAAAGACGTGATTGTAAATTTGGCTTTGAGGGGACTTTTTTTACATGATACATGTAGGGACGTTATTAAACCACATTTCTGTTATAACTACATAGTTGACAAATTAAAATTCAAAGCATGAGAAGCTCTTAATTAGAGGTGAAAAATTAAATTCAAGTTTAAAGCACATGGAGTCTGTGCAATGACAGAAGAAGTCTCAGGTAAACAAGTGACGAATCGAACTGTGAGACGAATCTAATGGATAGTTGGTTATCATGGTCGAATATCACGAAAAAGGCCGTTAGCCACAAAAGAATGGTCAGATTTAAATTTGACGAATGCAGTGTAACAAGAATCAAGAGTTTTGAAATCAGGTCATATGGTCTGATGAGACTCAAACTAAACCGTTGTTTTGATGATAACAATTGGGTTTGGCGAAAAGCAAAAAAAGTAGACAAAATGGACGCGATTTCATAATTATTTGGGGCTGAATGTCAGTGTATGTAATGTGTAACAGTCAATATGGACAAATGGCATTCTGCAGCAACATTTGAAACAAAGTGAAACTGAAATGGGAACGTGGGTCACCCTAATATTTAGTAAGATTGAGACACAAAGCATATAGCTGATATTAATATAAGATGGGAAAGCTGGAATGTTCCTAAAGAGCTTCACATGACAGTTAAAATCTACCGATTTAAACCCCATTGAGTAGCTATAATCCGTTGTTAAAATAATAGTCTAAAGGAGAAGGTTTAGTCGACAGAAGAATGGTAATGTAAAGTACTATATGAATAGAGTGAAATTAAGCCAGAAATGTACCAAAACCTGGTTGATTTAATGAAAATTAAATGCAAAGTTGTGTTAAAAGAAAAAAATATTTGCAATCTCATGCTGAATTATTGAAAGTAACTACAGATTGAGATTTATTTATTTTTTTTTTTATTTATATACAAACAAGAACGTTACATAAACGTGTTAATATTAATACACATACCATTTACAAAAAATAAAATATTTTTTATATTTTTATCTATGTTTAACAGTGTGTAAGAGTAACTATTTACTTAATATTATAAAAATTTGTAATCATGTCTGAAGAAGGTACAAAGTACCGAAACAGGTCTAACAAATTTACATTGTAATAAATATGAAAATCATATAAAACTTTAAGTTTTATTTTTATTTAATTAAATAAAAATGGATTTTCATCAGGTAAACGCCAAATTAATTGATTACATACAAAATAAACAATTTTTCTAATACGTTTTAAAATAATTTTCCTTTAAAGGCTATGTGGTGTACAAACAAGACTTTTACTGACTGTATGTACAAGTATCGTCCGAAGTGTTATAGCAAATGCACCTGAAGTAAGCCTATTGAGTGTAAAACAAAGATTAAAGTAGAAACGTTTGGCAGCTGAGATGATTTTTTAAGTTGATATTTAAAAAAAATTAAGATTTGATAAAATACCAAACATACAAAAAAAACAGAAACTATGGGAAGAGATAAAGACATCACTGATGAAATACCGAAGCGACAGTTAAAGAATTAGGATGGGTAACACAAGTAAACCTAAGAAAATCTTAGAATGAATACCACCAGGAAGAAAGAAATTGGAATGAGCCCGAACGTATTTAGAAGAGTAATAACAAAGAAGCCTAGAAACAAAGGGTTTTGGGAAAAAAGACTGCTCAAATGAAAATCAAATTTTGGATACATAGAAACAACGCTAGTTGTAATAGACTCTACATTAATAATTCCATTAATTTCCATTAAATCAGTTTAACATCTCACCTTAAAGGTACTTTTACAAGCCAGACGCCACCCGGGTCTTACAGTGGCACTACCGGTCGGGAGAAGGATTTTAAACTATGGATCTCATACACATTCGTTTGACCACACAAGATAATAGAGGGCCTCCCCGAATGAGGGATCAGCTTAATGTCAGGACCTCCTCCGAGACATTACAACATGAAGACGAAACACACCACTCACTATATCAATAATAATAGTAATAATAATAATAATAATAATAATAATAATAATAATAATATCAGCATCATCATGACAGTACATTCACGAATTTAGGTAATTTGTTGTCCTGTTTCGGCCTCAAGAGAAACTCATCCAAAAGTATTTTGAGTGGACGTCCTGGTCTTCTTCTCCCTGCAGGTTCATAGCTTAACAATTGTTTGCATATCCTGTGATCTTCTATTCGATGAACATGTTGCATCAATCTTGGCTTATAATAAAAAAACGTTGTTTTCTAAAGGTTCCATGTGTAATTCTTCTAAGATGTCTTCATTTTTTTGTGGTCTAGTAGTGTGTATCCTGCAGTCCTCCGAAGGTATCTCATTTCATCAGATCTTAAGTCTCTGTATATACTTATGTTTCAATGTCCATACTTCGCAACAATACAAGGGTTGGAAGAGCCTATGTTTTATACACTTTTAGCCTTGAATGTTTTTGGACTAACTGTGGCTTGAAGATAGAATTTATTAATCCTAAATTCTTTAAAAATGTTGATTTTTTTTTCATTTTCGCCATTTTCTTAATAATAATAATAATAATAATAATAATAATAATAATAATAATAATAATAATAATAATATTAATAATAATAATATTAATAATATTAATAACCGTACAGGCCACATGGCCTAAAACGAATTTGTTCATGATGATGATAATAATATTAATAATAATAATATTAATAATAATATTAATAATAATAATAAAAATAATAATAATAAATATATCTGTTTTCAGATTTTCCAATGTTTACAATCTTCCTGTGCCAAAAGTTTTATTTTCCTTCTCCACTCGTCCCTGTCCAGCCACTCCATGTCCTCCAGCCTCTTGCTCTCATTCCATTTCTCACTTCTTGCATCCATGAGTTTCGAGGTCTTCCTTTCTTTCTTCTTCCAGGTGGTCGCCATATAATAATAATAATAATAATAATAATAATAATAATAATAATAATAAATTAAATATTATGCAGTCTCGTAAAAATGTATTATTGTAGTCACGCAGTTTGAGTACATTGTCAAGCATTGCGGTCGCGTAGAATTCAGATGTAATTTACTTAAATCAACTCCTCAGATGTTTTCACAAAATCCCCAAATTAATTTTAACTATTTCAAAATAAATCACTAATTGTTGACAAAGAAATTGTTGTTAATAAAGTTTCTTCCTTCACAATTTATCTGCTGCCGTCCTTTTCACTATCTGACGGTTTCACTTAGAACACCTTGTTATCTTCGCTCGAGTTCACTTCACTAGTGCACTATTCGGGCACGATTACTACTGTACGACTAACTCGCAAATCCTTTTATACGTGATGGTCTGAATCATCTAGTAGCCAGTCTGGATTTTTCTCGAGTGGAAGCCTCGAGATCCTACATTTCCGGAATGGAGGCATAGACGCATGTGCAAAGTGTTTCGCGGACTTACCCATTTATTATTATAAATCGATTATTATTGTAGTTATTCTAATTATGTACCTCAACAAATCTATTGTTGTGATCAGAATAATTTATGTAAAGAACAAGCCGTTTTAACGGTATGAATTAAAATTTAAACTTAGGCTCCATGTAAAATCTAAAAATAAATATTGTAAAAAATTATAGAAGAAAGTCACGCCTTTTCACTACACTGTAGCTACCAATCCCGGAGTGTTTCCAACAGGCATAATCTCTCACGATTAGTGTTTATTTTCCTTGATCGGCGAATGCAGGAGACTTGCAACAAAGAAACTAGAGAACTGGCAATTTGAGGACCACTTACAAATCATATTTTGAAGAGTAGGCGCTGGAACGCATTGCAGCGGACAGTGGGTATGTCTTCAAATAAATGCACGATGGTCGCTGTATACAATAGCCCATGAAATGCGTATATGAATATCTTTTGTAGGGCTAATTTTCCAAAACTTTTAATATAGGCCCTACAGTATTTCAGGTCAAGGGTCGCATTTTGCAGTGGCTACTTCAACAATGGACTGATCGGCCAGCCTACTCAAATCCATACTGTTTACAGAGGAAATTATGGCATTTAGAACAGCAGAAACAGCCATATGTAGAATAGGGAATATCCTCAAACTATGGCCAAGTCCAATCAAGTAGCCTACATTTTGGTGTGAATATCCGGCCCCGGATTGTAAATGATACTCTTATTCTGCCCGTCTGAATGCCCCCGGTACTGCGCTTCATGCAAACTAGTTTTACTTGAGTTGTTGGGGGACTTATCCCTGGCTATTGATGAGATGTGTGGCTACAACACCTCGATACACCATTCAACTTCAGTGAGAATGTCCGAAAATATCTCAGTACAGGTAAAGCCAAATAATTTGACCGCGTCACAAAAATGCAATATTTTGAACTCACATCTCCTTTCTCTTTCTTCCCCCCCACTCCCCGACGACGTCAATCAAATGCTTACATCTAGAGTAGCTTTTGCTCGCATCCCCACTCACTGTACTCCTCTATCCTGTCTCCCACCTGTCAACTGACCTTAAACGTCAATTAAACCAACCCGTTCGGGCATATCGCGGACAAATTACTTAGCTATACCTCTACTACATTTCATAGTCACTGGATTGGAAGAGGAGGCACTTTTTCATGGCCTACGTGCTAACCTGACCAGAATCCCCTTGATTATTACCTATGGAGATATCTCAATCACTTGTATATTACACCTCCAGTAGAAACGGTCATGGAATTACTTGTAAAGATTGTAGCTGTCTATGGCATGATTCTAACCACGCCATGCGTAGTTTATCATTGAGGTTGATGATTGGCAGTTTGAGCAGTTGAACAGATTGTGAGGTATATCATGAATGTTAATACATGTGCGCCTATGATGGGGTAATTCCAGTTACTCGTAAATAAGGTAAATGTACACATGTATGTAGTTCTAAAATACGAAAAATTAAGTATTAAAATAACCAGGTTGTAAAGCTACAGACGGACTATAAAACTTAATTTTACATATCTACCTCTTCTCTGAATTATTTGAGAATGCGCTGGTATAGAGGAATAAGGCAGAATTCATCCTGGCAAAGTTTATATTAATATTGGATGGAGGAAGAGGCGAGTGAGTGGCCACCTGTAGCAACCTCTGTCAAGAAGAAAGAGGTCATATCACCTGTATAAAATCTGATCATTTGCAATATTAATCTCTCCTAGATTTATTGTTATATGACGTGAAGAAAAATTGGCGAATTGACTCAACATAATGCGCCATACAAAACATATGTTCATTTTTCTCTTCAAATATGATTTATCCATCATTGAGATGTACGAAATCAATAATAAAAAAAAAATATGTTCATTTGTTTTATTTATATACTCTAGCAACAGCCTTTTTTAAAACGGTATCGATTTGCAACCTTACAGTTCATCAGTTAAACCCTGTTAGCGTCTTAAAATCTTGCATATAATTATGAACCGTTTGCATTAATATAATGTATAAGTTATTCATATAACTGTTTTTAACACTTTCAAGATTATATATGTTATTAACAGGTAATAATAATAATAATAACAATAAATAATAATAATAATAACAATAAATAATAATAATAAATATTATTATTATTATTATTATTATTATTATTATTATTATTATTATTATTAATTATATATCGATGTTACAATTAAATGTTGGCATTAAACAATGACATCCAAATATGTCAGAAAATTAAAAATGAATGCCTGAACCGGGATTTGAATCCGGGACCTCTAACTCTATACGTTAGTGCATTTTCCACTACGCTATCCAGACTCCCACCTGCAAACATTAATTTCCCTTCCTTACATAACGCACAACAGTATAGAGTTAGAGGTTTCGGGTTCAAATTTCGGTTCAGGCATTATTTTTTCTTTTCATGACATATGTAATATGTATTTATTGTGATGTATAACGCCATATCCAATTATGAAGGTTTTTAGATTTTAGATAGTTCAAGAAGATAAAATAATGTACTCTGTATAGTTATACAAGTCTTAAATAACAAACAAGTTGTAACGAAAATTCTATTGTGAAGTTATACAAAGTGGCCGGTGATAGTTATGTAACTATATTTGCATCCATTGGACTATATCAACTGCACAGTGCGATACTTACTTTGAAACTAAGAATGTAAAAGTTGCAGATATTAAATCATTTTAGTTCCCAATTACTAAATTTGGAAACTATATGGATACATGAATATCAATATTTTAAATATTCAAGCATTGTAAGTATTTTCAAAACTAATTAAAGAATACAATATTAAAATTATTTGGCAGTTCTCATATCTGATTGTTGGTCAATGGACTAGAATTTAGCTGATTAATAACACGTGCTATCTATGAGTACATGGACACTGTCCTGGCCAGGTTTCAAGACAGTAAACACATTATACACGGATTTAACATTATGTTTAAAACAGATAATTGAGATGAGAATGGAATTTACTTACGTAAATTGATCAGTTAAGTCTCGTAGACTGCGATGGGCAAGACATGTGACACGAATGGGGAATGAAAGACGTGCATGGAATATTCTTGTAGGAAAACCAGAGGGAAAACGGCCAGTTGGTAGACCATGAATGAGGTGGGAGAATAACATTAAGTATGATTTGAGAGAAGTAGATTATACAGGGAATGATTGGAAAGCATTATCTCAGGATAGGGATGTATGGAGAGCTTATGACCGCGCCGCCATGAACCTACGGGTTCGATAGTGCCAGTGAGTGAGATAGTTAGATAGCCTTAATTGATTTTTACAAGTCGACTAACAGAAACATATTAACATTTTGGTTACTCTAAAATAAACTCAAAACATTATTCATATGTCTTACAAGAAATCTTAAATGAAATTCTGTACGATGACAGCAAATCAGATCTGCTATTTGGATCAGAACTTGGATCATGACATGAAATGACATTAATAAATTGCAGCCTACAGAAATGGGGGTTTTGAGATCAGTTAAGAGTTTATTAGGTTGGTTAAATTTAAAAATAAGGTTATGAGAAAATAATTAAATGTAATATAGTTAGAGAGAGGAAAAGATGCATCATTACAAAGATCAATCGATTTAACACCTAAAAAGAATGAGCTACAGTCGTATTCCTAGAAGAATTCTTCATTATAAACCTGAAGGAAGGAGAGATTTGGAAAGACCTCGGAAATGTTGATTGGAGGAATGTAAAGCCGGAACAGGCTTAAATGCCAAATCCCTGATTGAAGAAGAATAAGAATATGTTGGAAGAATGAACATTTATCGGAAGACAAAAACCAACGCAGAGTATCATATTTACATGTTGGTAAAAATGAAAAAGGCTTAAGAATGCTCAACATGGATTCCATCGGAAAGGAAGATAGACTGAATGCCCCATGTCTGAGATTTGGATACGTAAACGAATCTTAAGCTTTTAATAAGAGACCTCTTAGCAAATTATGTCTTTCCACGTCTAGATCTGCATAAGGACGTCGATGATTTAATTTATTAAAGATGATCGTTAAATATTTTTGATTCAATGCCCCACCCAGGTTGTCATTTCGACTTTGCTTGTATTCTCTCATGACACTGGCATAATTGTAACCCACGTTTGAGGTTGGGGCGCCTGGAATTCGGAGTTCCGCTGTTCCGATTATATGATGGGTGGTGATAATAATAGTGGTGCGTCAGGATAGTCATTAATGCTAAACTTAATCTAAGGCAAATATGAATGATGATCATTATGATAGCCACATGATATTCAGGTCCACCACTGTGGTCTCGAGGTAGCGTGCTGCCTTGTCATGCAGCGGGCCCGGGCTTCGATCCCCGGTCGGGGCAGTTTTTCTGGGTGAGGTTTTTATCGGGGTTTTTCCTCACCTGTAAGACAAAGGTCAGGAAAACTTTAAGGCCTAAACTGTCCCCGAAATCTTATGGCCATCATCATCATCATCATCACCATCCTTATCATTATCTTCATCATCATCATCCTTCACCGGTGTGGAAAGCAACTGGAAGCTACCGCACCTACAATTCCCTAGTAAAGCTGCAAGCATAGCATGATTGCAGTGAAGGACCTGCCCTCGGACAGAATTACTATGAATGAATGGATGATATTCAGAGACCGTTTGGGCTTAAAGTTCCTGACATTTGTCTTACAGATGAGGAAAAACCCCGAAAAAACGTCACCCAGAAACTTGTCCCAACCGGGGATCGAACCCGGGCCCGCTGTGTGATAAGGCAGCATGCTACTTCGAGACCAAAGCGGTGGTCTATTAACGAGTAGAATTATTTGTTTTCCCGAAAAAGTACCTAACTGGAATATTATGCTAAAAATTACCCATGAGAAAAGCAACGTATTTTGTTGCAGGATATTAGTTCAGCGACAACACCAATTCGTCTTATTTATGGGAATAATTCATCCGTCTCCTCAAATATTGGACTATTTATTGGGTAAACGTGGAATACAGATTTTTCATTTGATAATAATAAAATCCTTTATTAGATGCTGGAAGAGTGGCTATGCAGAAACGCTTGATGACCTATATCTTCTTGTTGTTCCCCTTCAAGTCGATTCTTCCTGATTTTTTTCTCGATTTAACGATTGTCACCGAGCCCCATATTTATTAACAGTCATAATTTCACGCATTGAAAATCCATAAAGATCTCGACAGCGAGACAGTATAAAAGGGAAATTGTGCGCCTTCGCAAGCTTTATTTTTAACACATCAATAAAAGTAACAGTCCCACCCCAGATGTTACCGCTCTGCGCCTCCAGTTTATCACACGACTAACTGCACTTTCGACTTCACTTCTAACACTTTGTCCTTTGAACAGTGTTACAAACAAAGGGAGAGAAAATAATATAATCAAGCAAACTGTTTCAAATTCTAGAACGTTAAACCGTAGATATGCACTACTCGTAAATCTTCAGAGTTCTTAGTACAAGCATGAAGTCTTCTCCTCCAAAACGTTCTTTGCCATGTATTTTCAAAGTGACATATTCCAAGTACCACTGCACTGGTATTTCATGTATCCTGACACTACTTTATGGAACTGAAGCCTAGACAAATAGTGAAAAACAAAAACGAAAAATATAAACTGCAGAAATGAACACAAATTCGTTGGGAAAACAAGGTAGGATAAAGTAATAAATCAAATAACATCAGCGTTGAAAGTTCTACCTCCGTAAAATAATATGTATCAATCTGAATTTAGACTATTTGATCACATAAAAGGAGAAAAAATGATAAGAATACCGGTAACTAAACATTTTTTCTATGGCAACCACGACCTTATTCCAGTGTCAGTCGCTGTGGCGTAGTCGGCAGAGTCCCTACCTTCCACTCCGGCGACCCGGGTTCCATTCCCGGCGGGGTAAGAGCTTTTTAAAATCTCAACATTGGGAATGGGTGTGTGTCGTATCCAAGTTGTACTCATTGGGTTTAATTCCTCTAAATAATAAAGCGTTTATAATGATATGAATTTATTTTTTAAAGAAAAATGAACGCCTTAATTGGGATTTGAACCCAAAACCTCTAGCTCTATATGCTAACGTGATAACCATTGCACTATTTCAGTGTTCCGGTGCATATGATTTTTTTCTTACTCGTATACAATTCTCTTTATAGAAGCAGATAGCCGTCGCTACCACTGCTATTTGGTGGCACATAATTCAAGACGACATGTTTATAACATGTTTGTTCAATAAACATATTAATACTTTGTGTACATGTTATTAGCATATTTTGAAACTTTACCAAGCATACTTGTATAAACATTTTGGAAATTGTAAGTATATAAATCCGGTCCCTGCATTTACTGTTTTCTGCTTATAGATACATAGTAATAAAACAATTCTTGTATTTTCAGAACTAATATGAATCTATAGATGAAAGTAATAATTACAAAGAGTGAAAACCGCGATTTCTTCCTTATGTTCCATAAACTTTAACATGGCACCGGAAATGTTCAAGTGGTATTCAACCTCGACCCATGTGTTACGAAGTATATGTGGTGTCATATTCTTAACAGCAGCAGATTTTTTTAAGTCTGCTAAATCGCATACCGGTACTGGTATCGTGTAGACATCGTCCTTAAGAAGCCTCATAGAAAAAAATCAGGCGGTGATCTGGGACATATGATGTTCGAAGATCCTCTTCTGATCGATCATGAAGGATCATTTCATAGGAGATTATCGTCTTTATGAATGACGTGTAATTAACACTGAACACTGGTGATCATGTACGGTAAGCTCACTTAATTAGCATTCTCCATTCACATATATGTTTGCCTCTCTTAGGCTCAAAAATTTAAAAGAGACCTTGCAATATTTTGTACTTTTTTTAACGAATTCAGAAACAATAAATCTACTAAATCATTTTCATGAAAAGAGTTTCAAAATGTTTAAAAGCTTCTCTTTCAAATTGCCAGCAAGCTCTTGTCATGATAATATCCTCAGTGGCTTCACTTTTTTCGGAATTCACGCTAAACGTGCAAAAAAATTGCAAAGTCCCTTACAATTTTTATACCAAAGAAAGACGAACAAATAATCGAACAGCGAAGAATGAACTACATGACCACAAATGTTCAATGTGCGATATGTGACCTCATATCACATATCAAGATGATAATCACAAGCAAAATTATCCCTACAAGATCGATCGGAAGAGGACCACGTACATCATTGTCTGCTCATCATCATACCTAAACACAGCCGATTTTTCCTGTGGTAAGGGCCAGATCTATGCGACACAAATATACGATTTGGAAGAGTTACAATAAAATATTTGAGAATTCTTCACAAATTGTGACGCGATTTTTTTCTCATACACCATGCGCATGCGCCAACAAACGCGAAGCGGTTTACACTATGGAATCACGGGATGCAGCCAACATATACACAACATTTAACGACCGTCAAAGCTAACCTAACGCAATTTAAGTATTGAAATCTGTGAAAGACCAACCTAAAAGCTAACCTAACGCAATTTAAGCACCCAAAAATAAATAGCAAGTTCTGAAATTCTGAAGTGTATGTGTACAGTTAATTAGTACATACTCTATGTTGACTGCACTGGAACAGTCTTTGCTGTTATAAATTCGTTAAAATCAATATGGTTACCACGTCTTCACGCTAAGTATGCAGTTAAATATCATACAAAACATAGATTGAAATAATTGTTTAAAAATGTAAAAATCATTGTAAATGGTGGGAAATCATTTGAAAAATGAAGCCCTAAAAATAAAATTTTACAGGAGTTTATAAAGAAATTTAAAAAGTCGCGTCACAGGTTGTAAAGAATATTATATTTCTGTCAACAATGTAAGACCACAAATTCTTCATAATAGATAGGTTGTGATTGAATACCAGTTTAAAATTTCCCTTATCACTAATTAAGTGGGAACGATATTGAGGTTTGTGGAACGCAAGGTAACAAACAATTGGATGCATGGTTTATAAATTGTAACTATTTATTTTCTTTTACTTATAAGCGGAGCAATGTGTTACTTAACCAGTGCAGAAACATACTGCAGATCCACGCAGTTACTTGATTTGGATAGACATTCATTCAATTTTTGCTGGAGCCTGCGATTTGCATGAATTATACCGAACGTGTATTAACAGTATTAGATAGTTGTTATGTAGATATGGCAGCGTCCGAGAATTTTTAGATAATTTTTCCGGTATCCATGATTTCGTTTTCACTGCGGTCGGCCACATTTTAATAACTGACACAAGAAATTAGTTTTTTTCCCCGTTTAACGGTTAATTGTAATTTCCGAATGTCTGTCGAAAGGTAACATTATATTTTTTATAAATTTTCGACTATTGTTTAATATTGTTTAGATCAACTTACGCTTAGTTATAGCTTAGTTGTTTTCTCGAATGTTATGTTGCTTTTCATGTACTTCATATCATTTGTAGTTATTTTTCAAAGGACCAGATTAAAAATAACTTCTTACTTTATGTTTACAGCCGAATACATATGTATTATGTACTCTACACATAATAATGTTATATTACATGAACGGCAAGCAAAGTTTTAATTTATAATTGACCAGCCTCGCAGGCTAGTAGTAGTCAGCATTTGTAACTGCTGTTCATTAGGTCCCGGGTTCGATTCCCCGTCGGACTATAGGAATTTTTCCTTAAATGTAATTATTCGTGTGGTTGCCCATGGTCTGGAATTAAGGTTCCTGCCGCTTCATTATCACCCATCGTATTATCGGGGTCCACCGCTGTGGTCTCGAGGTAGCGTGCTGCCTTGTCACGCAGCGGGCCCGGGTTCGATCCCCGGTCGGGGCAGTTTTTCTGGGTGAGGTTTTTATCGGGGTTTTTCCTCACCTGTAAGACAAATGTCAGGAAAACTTCAAGGGCCAAACGGTCCCCAAAATCATATGGCCATCATCATCATCATCTTTTCACCGGTGTGGAAAGCAACGAGAAGCTACCACACCCTCAATTCCCTATTAAAGCTGCAAGCTTTAGCATGAAAATGCTATGATTGCAGTGAAAGACCTGACCTCGGGCAGAATTACTATGGATGGATATTATCGGGATAACGTAACTCCGCCTTCCAGGTGCCCCAATCTAAGAAATGGATTACAATTCTGCCAGAAATGTCATAAAATACAACCTGGCGCATTAGGAAAAGAAGTGGAGGGACAGATTTGTATCACTAACACTTAAAATTGCAATGTATCGTGAGGAGTAGTTAGATTTGTATCTCCAATCGATTGAAAATAAATAATTTACAGTTCCATAAACATAACTTTGAAAAATTCATGAATATATTCTGTACGATCTAATGATATTACCCATATATTATGTATCTAATGATATTACCCATATATTATGGGTGGTGTATATGACCTATTTATTAATTTTATTCAGACTTTTTAAAATTTGTGTCGAAACTTTTCTTTTAATTATTGAATAGTTGCCCCGAGAAGAAATTTAACCCACAAACATTCAAAAGTTGAGTTTTCAGTGGATTAGTGATCTATCCGGTATAGTGCATGTAAAATTATACATACACTCTTCCAGATCTGTTTTATTTATTTTAAAAAGTTTGCTTTCAAGCTCATATGAGGAAACCAGGTAGTCAAGTCATGAGTAGCAGTATAGGCAGAAAAACAATTATTGCACAAGTGCAAATTCATTCCTTCCACAGTTCCATGAATTGTAATCAGAATCTTTGAGAAGTTGAATGAAAATAAAAAAGACACAAATAATGTAACAAAATAATATTAAATGGAAAATAAATACTGAAAACTGATCACGTTAGATATTTTTCTAACTCAACCAGTTTTCAATGGGTATGTATTTCTATGTCTCATTATATGTATTAGATCATTTTTCACTCTATAGAGATAGATCACTTTTGCACTCAAGTCTGTATTAAATTGTTAATATTTAGTTATTAGCAAGTTATTTTGCATTCAAAGTGGCTGTATATGATTCCAATATGATGAGAGATTAAAACGTGTATGATATAATAAAGGTAATAGCCTCAAAATGAACATTATACTTTTTTCTAGTTTTCTCAATAATTTTGTAGTTTGTGGGTTACATCTCTTTTCGGAGCAACTATTAATTTATAGATTAACAATGAATCTATGAAATCTAGTTAATAAACTGTGATGAGATATCCTTTTAGGGGTTGCCGCACACTTGGCACTTTTAAGTCACGCTTATACAAATACATGTTAAATAATTAATTTACGTCATTAATAGCTTTTTATCTCACTTTTCTATCTTACACATTTTATATTTCAATCGTTAGCTCTAGATTAAAATAATTTGTAAAAAAATAATTATATTGTACACGTACCATGTACATTTATGTTTATTGCAAATTGGATTAAAAATATTTTTTTGTATTTTTTAACCTGATCGAGTGGTAGACGAGGCCTTAAGGCCTTACCTCTGCCAGGTAAAATAAAGCTATTATAGATAGGCTTGCATATATATGTATATATATTACCTGGTAAGTCAGACGTCCTCAACTAAGTTATTAAACTTAAAGTTATTCTAATATGGAGGCCTTTCGGAAACAATGTTTCATCTTCTGCGTTTTAACTGGTACTGATGGTGTTATATAGATTGTATAACTGATTTATGTCTGCGGTTATGTTCTCGCTGAGTAAGTCTTTATTCGTTGCTTCTTCTAGAATCTCTATGTCTTCAAGGATGTTGATCCTGTTATTATATTATTTGTGTAGTATTGACATGGAGTTATCGATTTTTTCAAATCAATGACCTGTTTCGAGTATATGTTTGGCAAAACTTGATTGTTCTTCATTTGCCAAACATATACTCGAAACAGGTCATCGATTTGAAAAAAGCGATAACTCTATGTCAATACGACCCAAAGAATATATATATTATATAATAACAACGGGATCAACATCCTTGAAGCCATAGAGATTCTAAAAGAAGCAAGGAATAAAGACCTACTCAAAGAGAACATAACCGCAGACATAAATCCGTTATACAACCTATACAGAAATTCAAACAAAATTTATTTTACAACCAATTCCCATTAATAAATTATATACCCGAAGTAATCCATACCCTCCTAATGTCAACAGAATTCCTGCTAAAATTATTTACCCTCTTATAGGAGCCTCAGTTCCAGTTAAAATGCAGAAGATGAAACATTGTTTTCGAAAGGCCTCCATATTAGAATAACTTGAAGAAGTTTAATAACTTAGTTTAGGACGACTGACTTACCAGGTAAAAAATTATATAATTAATATCTTATTACATAACCTCAACGTTGCTTTAATATGAATTTCAAAAGTGTTGATATCATGCCGCCCGAGACCTACAATGGCACGACCAATCGAGAAAGGTATTTAAACTTTGAATCACACACATACTTTTCCGAACACACAAGGGCATAGAGAAACTCACCGCATGAGTGAACAGTTCAATCCAAGGTTTCCTCCAAGAAAACACGAGCATTTAAACCATACACACCATTCACTCACACATTCATACTATAATAATGGCGGCCAGATGATATTCTAATATTATAATGATATTGTGAAAAGAACAATTAATGTCTGAACCAGGAATCAAACCATGGACGTCTCGTATTTCGTACGAGTGTGCAAGACCACTACACAATTCTTTTCACAATATCATTATAATATTATAATATGATTCATTATTGGAACTGTGTTAAAAATAACAGTATTGGAAAATGTTAAATAACATCGATTACTGCTTATAAAAGTGGTGGTGTAAAATTCTCAAACACAGATACTTCTAAATGAAGCAGGCCGTTGGCGTTGGTAGTGACATCTACCTGGCAGCGGACGAAACGAGAATTATAGATTTGTATATGTGGAAAGAATTGTTAATGTTTGCACCATGTCTCGAATGGTGCAAAGATCTTGCACACTCGTACGGAATACAAGGGGTACACGGTTCGATTCCTGGTTCAGACATATTTTTTTCTTTTCACAATATCATTATAATATTATAATATGATCCATGATTGGAACTGTGTTAAAAATAACAGTATTGGAAAATGTTAAATAAGATGATATTCGGGGATCATTTTGGTCTTAGTTTCATGATACGTGTTATACAGTTGAGAGGAAAAAGAAAACATCAGCCTAGAAACTTGTCCCGCCCCACGATCGAACCCGAGCTCACTATGTACGAGGCATCGACGCTATCCCTAGGCCAGAGCGTTGGATGGTACCCTATTATTTAGGAATTAAAATTTAAACCATATGTTCATTTCGTGTCAGGGAGTATATTAAGTTCTAGTTACATAAATATTTTACTGATCTATGTTACAAAGTTAATTTTCCGTGCTCAAATATAATTTTCTCTATGTGTATTCAACTAGGATAAAATATATAGCAAAAGCTCTTTGGTGTCTTCATCTAAGTACTCACCGCAGAGGGATGCAAGTTCTGAGTTTAATCGTAGTTCAATTATAATCAAATCACAATTACCAACCTGAAACAAAAGAGGAGTCCCGCGCCGTAGCCGAGTGATTAAGGTAGGAAGCCTTGGCGCAGAGCTACGGGACTTGCGCTGGTTCGAATCTCCATGGGGGAAAAAATTTTCTCATGGTATTTCGGCCAGTATGGGACCGGTGCCCACCCAGCATCGTGAGGCAATTGGGTAGCTACAATAAGTAGCGGCTCCAGGTTGAGGAACCAGCTATAACGGCTGGGGGACTCGACATGCTAACCACATGTCACCCCTACACTGGCTGTTGATCATCTACCTCTGTGATTGACACATGTGGATGTGAAGGGCCAGCAGCCGGCTGGTAAAAGGGCAACCGCTGAAAAGTGGAAAGACCCTCAATCGGGAACAAAAGAGGAACCATTTTAAGTCTTTGTCTTCGATTTTATTCACTCATCAACAACTTTTACTAGTAGCTTATGTAGAAATATACTATTTTTTTAATTTAATTCCTGTTACAGATGCTTTAACATCTACGGTTATATTGCATCTATAATTTTGTCTGCATACCAGTAAATTTCTTATGTTTGTCACTTGTTCTTTAAATATCACTGATTTAATGTTGTAGATATTTTGAAATGGTAATAATATGTGTCTTGATAATGTAATTCTAACCTTGAATTTGCCTTGATATCTAACGAAAACCAGAAGAAACTCAGGTTGATTGGCAGCGAGGTTTCAACATGCGACATTATAACAAATACTAGTCTGAATATACAGAGTGTCCGAAATTGATGTATACATTCTTTGTAACGTTATTCCTCAGCAACGAAATGAGACAGAAATACAATTTTTGTTGTGTTTGATCCACAGAGCACTGGAAAAGCATAGCAACACGTTCATCGATCTTCACGTCTTTTTAAACAACAATGGCGGCAATATTATCATTCGATGAACGTAAGTAGATACTGAATTGTTATTGGAAAGTGGAGAATGTTGTTGATGTGCAACGACGTTGGATGGTTGAATTTGGGACACCATCACCAACAAGGGTAACAATAACAAGAATCCAAGGCAAGTTTGAAGCCGATGGAAGGGTGCAGATGTGTTGAAAGGTCGGTGCGGAAGAAAGATACGTTGGACTGACAACAAGAGTACTGTTGCAGGTTTCTGCACGATCCCCAAAGAAGTCAGTGAGGCAATGTTCTCGTGAAATTTGTATCAGGAAAAGCAGTGTTTATCGAATTTTGCGGGGCCAAAAATGGAAGCCTTACATTCCGAGACTTCTCCACGCACTAAATGAGGTGGATGGACCCAGATACACGACTGCAATTTTGGAGTGGTTCCTGCAGAAGTGTGATGAAAGGGAAGCTTTTCCAGACTCAATTGTTTGGTCAGATGAAGCCACATTCAAACTTAATAGCACAATTAATCGACAAAATTGGGTGTACTGGGCTAACCAAAACCCAAACATCATTGAAGAAAAGAACGTCAATCTTCCAGGAGTTTTTGTATGGTGTGGTTTTCTTTCCGAGGATTAATGGGCCGTACTTCTTCCAAGGGACTGTCACGGGTCTAACTTACCTGGAAATATTGAAAATCATGATTTCAGGTATTGAAGATCTCATTGAGAATAAAAATGAGGTTTACTTCCAATAAGACGGGGCTCCACCACACTCTCATGTCGATGTGAGAAATGTTCTCGATCGTACATTAAATCAGAGATGGATAGGACGAAGAGGAAGTGCTACGGAGTTCCCGCCTCGATCTTCTGATTAAACCCCTTTAGACTTATTTCTTTGGGGAACTGTAAAGAACACGGCGTACGCCACAAAACCACAAACACTGGAGGAACATAGATCAGATTGAACATGCCGTCAATGACATTCCAATAACAACAATCCAAAAGTGTGTCGCTCTGTTCAACGTCGTTGTTGGGAATGTACTGCGGCAGGAGGTGAGCATTTTGAACATGTACGGGCTTAAGAAATAAAACACAAGAAACTGTATTTCTGTCTCATTTCGTTGCCGAGAAATAACATTTCAAATAGTGTATGCATCAATTTGGGACACACTATGTATTATCTAGTTTTAATGGGACGAGAAATGCGGAAAACGTTATACAAATTATTACTCTTCATGACTCCAAAAATGTAAGTTAATTCATTACATTATATAATTTATATATCAAAACAAATAAGTATTCACACACTAGGTATAAACCAATAAAATGTAACCAAATCAGAACTTTAACAGTCGTTACACACAGCCTATTAAAGTTAACTAAACCTTGCTTGAACTTGTATTTTGGCTTCTATTCAAGTTTATATTTTAAAGGTAAATCTTGTTTCTCAAGACAAGAACTATCAGCATTTATAAGGAATAAACGTAAAATATTTCGTGAAATAGGCGAAATATTCTAAGCTGATTTTTCAATCCTGTGTAATGTGATTACGAGCTATGGATGAACTGCTATTTATAACTAACTCAATGGGACTAATCAACCCAGAGCTTGATGATCACGACGACATAAATTCTCTATACATCCTCCCTAACCTATGCTAACATTTTTCAATCTTTCCCTGATAATTAGATTCTCTCCAATCATGCTTAATATTATTCTCCCACCTCATTATTGGTCTATCAACTGGAAGCTTTACCTATGGTCTTCCCACATAAAGTTTTCATATCCCTCTTTCATTCTCTATTGGTGGTGCATCTGTCTATGAGACTTAACTGTTCTTATTGCATCAGGTTTCTCATAAAGATAATGTAAATCGTATTTAAGTAAGTAGTTGCATTGATATTAAGTTCCAGTCCTAGTTTCTCATTGTTATTTAATAGGCCCCCTTTATTGTGTATTAATATTTCTCCAGTATATCTTAATAATAAATTACCAGCACATACCTGAAGATCATCAGATAAAATTGAGTTGTACGCCTTCTTTATGCTGTAAAGATTTAATTCCATGCTCCAATAAAGGATTGAATAGCATAGGAGACTGTTCATCTCCTTGGTAAACTAGCGTTGCAATGAAAGGGACTTCCAAAAAGATAGCGGCGGAATATTGTAAGTCAGTTGGTATAAAACCAATTAAAATATTCATATATTGTCTTCGAAAGTCGTACACATTAGGGCTCAGTAGTAAATATAGAAAGCATGGAAAAAAATAGTCTGATTGTCGTATATCTCCTCACGACAGATCGTGTCATTGTAAGCCCCGGGTGACAGAGGACATGAAAGAGTACCTAAAAGGGAGAGGTTAAACGAAAAATAAGATATAAAACCAAGGGAAAATAGGAAAGAAACAGTTATTAACGAGTCACAGTTTAAAAAAATTAAATTATAACACTACGTATTGAGGCAACTATTTAAGTTAAATTGTACAAATATACCTGAGCGATCCAGTCGTCCTAACGAATATGTATAGGAAATGATATAAGTGCCAATTTTTTTAAGGAAATGCTCTGTCATATTAATTCTAAGATAAAACATTTCGCTGATCATTTATACAAAAATAACAATTGCCAAGGAAAAATAAGGGATTCTATGCTACGGTACCACCTTTACAAATCCAAATAAAACACGGAATAAGTAAATTTATTGTTGCAGTGTGTGAATAATTACCTCAGAGAAATATATATGTAAAACATGTGAGAAATGGTTTGGAATTAAGTGAGATGTTGACCTGAAAGTAACCTGAAATCACCATATTTACAATGTAATGTGTTAGTCATTTCTCAATCAGTGTAGCAAACTTATCACACAAATGCTATAACTAGGGCTCGGAAGTTCAGAACCCATAAACAGTATAATGAAAACATCTTTAGTACAGAAGAACACAAGGTTACGGCTTTATAAGGTTCTCGCAAGACCAGTATTAAGATATGGTAGTGAAGCATGGACAATACGAAGAAGAGATGAAAGCAGAATAACAGCAAATGAGATGCGATGTATGCGCCGTACAGCAGGCTACACAAAGTGGGACCATAAAAGAAATGAGGAAATTATGGAAGAGTTGGATGTAGAACCCATTATTCACCATATACAAAACTATCAGAACAACTGGAAACCCCATCTTCAACGAATACCATCTCATAGAATTCCAAAAGCCATACTTCACTACTGCCCCCAAGGCAAAAGATCGCTGGGACGTCCAAAAAAGCGCTGAATGGAAAATTCCTCTTTGAAACCGTAACAGGCCATACGGCCTAATACTTGCATGGATGATGATGATGAAAAAGACCTAAATGTTTCCTACAAAAGACCTAAAAAAGTAGAAAAATAACATAAAAAGTGTTGCAATTGTTAATGAATTGGTAAAGACAACCTCATTACCTTCACTCTCTGCTCGAGGTGCAACTTCGTAGAAAATTTGAAGTCGATATAGAAGAGTTCAGGCGATCAGTAGGCTGCTGGTCAAAAATGACTGAGTATTTTTAAGGGTTCAATAATTTCTTGCGGAACAAAAATGTTTCCAATATGAGGTCTTTAGAAATAAAACTAGATAGTGTTTTTAAAAGAAGTTGGAATTGAGACAAGACTCTAGGGATTTTTTAATTATACAAATGGTATAATAAATGTAGTGAAAAGAAGGTAAAGTTGCCAAACAAAAGCAGTTAAGACATAAAAAGGCTAAAAAGATTACCAATAAGCCAAAAGAAACGTCGAAAAAGAGGACAACAAGGAGAAATAAAACCCCCACCATTTTTTGGTCTTTAATGATACAATATATTGGGACTCGTCTACAGACATAAAATAAAATAAAAAGGATATTTCCTCAACTTCGGAACACTAACTATAACAAAGAAGTGAAAGCTAAAATAATCTAGTGTACACTAACTCGCCCACTTTCTCACCTTAACTAGTCCAAACTAATTTGCTGTGCATTAACTTGTACATTTTCTCACCCCAATTTACTCAGTAATGTAGGTGGACTTAACGGATAGAATCCTCTTATATGTGAGTAAACATGTTGAACACGCCACGTTGGTCAACACGACATTAGTCACTTGTTTCCCATCGAATATCCTACCAAAAATGGTTTAATAGAGAATAAAACTTTACAAAGAAATTGATGTATTTCCTTCATTATAAAAAAGCATTTGTCACTTATACACAAACACACATCAGTTTTTATTAAGGTCGTCTGGCTCACTCAGGTCGTTTGTAACATTTAAATTATTAATGCATATCAACTATAATTATGATTTAGCAAGAAGAAAGAAGTTAGTCTACTAAGAAGATAATAATGATAAGTTTGTGAAAGTAAAGGTCTACAGGTCAAACGTGGGCCGCGAGAGGTTTGGTGATGTATGAAATAGCTTGCGGTGAAATGACCAATCCTATAGTTTTATAAAAGTTTATTTTGTCAGACGAGAGTGAGTTAATATTTTTTTGGTTTGTGAGGAAGGAATTTAAGTGGAGAAAAACAAGTAGAATTTTCTTTTCCAAAAGAATTTCACTATGGTTTGAAACACGGTACTGATTTAGGGAAGTAAAGTTTTCAGTGGAATGTAATGTATTTTTTTGACAGGTTGACTATTACAATGTACATCCGAGTCTTGTAATAGTATATTACGATGCGAGGTTGGGAAGTGGATTCTGTAAAACCCTTCACAAATGTGCGTTTTACTTTTTTTTTCGCGATAGTGTTTTCAAAATAATAAATAATAGTAAAATAATATATTTGTTGGAAATATTTGCGTTCATTATAAACATTATCTGCAATTGTAAATGGGGCCTCAAGGTATTCAAAAGCTTGAAGAGCTGTAAAGTATAGACCTAAAATAACTGTAAGGAAGAGGCCTTGAAGAGATTGATTAAAAGAGTTAATTTTATCTCTCCATCACCCCAACAAAATAATTTCAAAAATTAAGACAATAACCCAACTAATTTAATTTATAAAATTATAAAACTCTATAGGGTCTTATCGTCCCATAAAACGTTAACAGTGGGGGCAATGTTTATTAGTTTAGACTACAGCAGGCCGTGACACCAAAGATACATAAAGTGGCGGCAGGTACGTATTTATTGTTTTATATTCTTTCAATTAAAGTTCAACTCATTTAAAATGCAGTGATTTGTTTCGTATAATGTATATTAACACTACCTTTTGGATATATTTTTGAATATACATTGCACATAGTGTACATAAAGGACAGTGGTTTTACTTCCCGCACGAGGTTTGTAATATGTAATATTACAGTATAGTAATTTAGTGCGTTAATAAGCGCGGTAGTGCGTTTTGTCGTTCTTACAGTAATGGCGACCATGTTTGAAAGTTCAAATTCCTACATCTCGGGGTTGACAACCTAAATAACTATAATATAATAAAATAATATACTGTAATATTACATATTACAAACACGCGTGTGGGAAGTAAAACAACTGCCCTCTATGTATACTACATACAACGTATATAAAAATATCCAAAAGGTAGTGTTAATATACATTATATGAAACAAATCATGCATTTTAAATTAATTGAACTTTATTTGAAACAATATAAAACAATAAATACGTTCTTGCCGCCATTTTATCACTAAATAGTCTCACGGTATCCTGTTGTTTCAACTAATAAGCATTACCAACACTGTTAACGTCAATTGTTTAAAATGAACGCAAATATTTCCAACAAAGATATTATTATATTACTATTAATTATTATTTTGAAAACAGCATCGCGCAAAACCTAATGTACAACACACGTTTGTGAAGTATTTTATAGAATCTCGGAAATTAAAAACCGCGCTATCGCTCGGTTTTTAAACATTTTCCTCGGTTCTGTAGAAAGCACTTCTCAACCTCGCATCGTAATATACTATTACATCAAGTGTATTAATATTAGGCCTCGGTGACATAAGGTTATAGCGTTTCCAACATAAATTGATCAGTGAGGAGCACAAGCATATGACTTTATATTAATTCCGTCCACCGCTGCGGTCTCGAAGTGGTCTGTTGCCTTGTCACGCAGCGGGAACGGGCTTTTCGGGACAAACTTCCTGGGTGAGGTTTCTTTCCAGAGGTTTTCTTTACCTGTACGACAACGTTCAGGTATATTTAAGGCCCAAAAAGTCCCAGAGCATCATCTGGTCATTATCATCATCTTTCGCTGCTGTGAAAAGCAACGGGATGTAACTACACCTATAATTCCCTAGTAAAGCTGCAAAGCATTGCGAGGAAATGCTATGATTGCAGTGAAAGACCTGTCCTTGGGCAGAACATTATAGAATAGAATATTAAGAAAAATGTAGATTATCAACAGAATTATTTGAAAGAAGGGAGAATATATATTTCTAATAACGTGGTTTCACGGAGACATTAATTGAAGAATATCAGTAATTAGGAATATAATGCAATGATTTCCAAGACATTTGCTAGCCATTACTGAAGAAAATGAAATGTTTTCTTCTCTGCTCCAACCTGGTTTAAGCTCTCACCTTATAGGTACTATTACGAGCACCACACCATCCAGACCTCAAAATGACACTACCTGTCGGGAGACGGATTTTAAACTACATAAACAGACATTTTCATATCACACAAGATCATGGAGAATCTTTCAGAATTAGTGATCAGTTCATTGCAGGAACTCCTCTGAGACAACACGAACATTTAAAACATATCATACCAATCACTCACTCATCCATACTAAATACTGCGATGGTGACAATGACGATAAGAAGACCAGATGATGTTCGGGGATCGTTTGTGCCTTTAATTTTCCTGACATTTGGTTTACAGATCAGGAAAAGTCCCCTAAAAACATCAACATGAAACTGGTCCCACTGGGGACCAAATTCGGGCTCACTGCATATGAGGCAGCAACGCAACACCGAGGGAGACGACATCGGTGGACGAAAATGGAATAATTCAATGTGCAAATATGATTTACGTTACTCAAATACGAAATCTCGTATGATTAGTTGTTCGTGTGAAATAAGACCGGAATCTACGAGTTAATTTACTCAGCCAATATTAGTTCTTGAGTACTCGCATTGAAAAATATCATACATAATTAACTCACTGGCACTATCGAACCCGTAGATTCATGGCCGCGCGGACATAAGCTCTCCATATATCCCTATCCCGAGCCAATGTTTTCCAATCATCCCCTGTATAATCCACTTCCCTCAAATCATAGTTAATGTTATTCTCCCACCTCATTCTTGGTCTACCAACTTGGCGTTTTCCCTCTGGTTTTCCTACAAGAAGCTTCCATGCATATGTTTCATTCCCCATTCGTGCCACATCGCAGTCTACGAGACTCAACTGTTCTCATTATATCTGGCTTCCTATAAACACCATGTAATTCACTGTTATGCAGTCTTCTCCATTCAGCTGTCTGTTCATCTCTCTTTGATCCAAACATTTTCCTAAGAACTTTATTATCAAATACTCGTAATCAGCTTTCCTCCCTTAAAGTAAGAGTTCATGTTTCTCATCCATATGATATAACTGGTAGAATAATAGTTTTATATATTTTCAGTTTAACGTTTTTGAAAGGAATTGGAAAGTCAAGAATCTCTGTAATGCATAATAGCACGCATTTCCAGAATTGAGCCTATGTTTAATTTCTTTGTGCATCTCATTCCTGTTTGTGATTATTGTTCCTAGGTATTTGAATTCAGCCACTTCCTCAAAATTTCTCTCATTTCTCATTAGCTGTCCATTTCCATTATACGGTATAATGTATTTCTGTGTGTGACCATATGTTTAGTTTTATTGATATTTACTTCCAGTCCCAATTTCTTAGTGTTACTCAGTAGTGTGCGCGTGTTGGCCTTTAGTATATGCTCGCTATCGCCCAATAGTACTACATCATCAGCATAAACTAACAGCTTATTAATACCTTTGAGTTGTACGCCTTCTTCATCCTCTAAACATTTGATGGCATGCTGTAGTACAAAATAAATAGTAGAGGAGATAGTGCATCTCCTTGCTTCAGTGCATTCTGGATTTCAAAAATATCCGAAAACTGTTTTCCTATACGCACCGTACTCTTTGTGCCATTTAGACACATTCATATAAGTCTAACTAACTTTTTAGGAATTCTGAACAATAATAATAGGGGTATATTAACATAAAAATAAAAATAATGATAAAATTGTTGATTGAACAAATCAATGATTTAATGTAAAACATAAGGGGCTTTAAAAAATTAAAGGAACTCCAGCAGGATACTATATAACTTCTGCCTCTTAATTGAATCGTATGCCTTTTTGAAGTCTACGTATAGTTGATGTACAGTACCATTATATTCCCATTTCATTTATTTTTAATGAGCTATCTGCCAATTTATTCCTTTTGTAATAATAATTATTCGAAATCACCAATAAAATAATTGGGTGCGTAAAAATTGTTTCTGACACATTGTTTTATACACTTTTTTTTTAATTTTGTTGTTTATCTCTGGAGAACAGCTTACGCGGTGCAATTAATGCCTTGTTGAAAATAGTGAGAGTTAATGCTGTTTCTCTTCATTGGAAATTTTCAACAGGATCAGGATTAAGCGATTAAAGCAGTAGACTTTGGTTCACAAAAAGTTCAATCAAATCAACCAGTCCAATAACATAAAAGCACATTTACGAGTGTGTATAGGGCAGAGACTATATTCAACTTACATCGGTGCAGTTCAAGAATGAATACCTCTTTGAAAGTATCATCACGTGAAATTGAAATTGGCATTAAAATCCTCCTTTATGCATAGACTAATCTAAAGTGTAAATTCATTCGCTTTCTCTTTTTTTTCTTCTTAACAAGAAAACAGTCCATGAATAGAACATCACAACTTATTTTGGTAACAGTAGATAGAATCGAAAATGTTAAAGCATTTCACACTAAACATATTCATTTTTTAAATGAGCGACAATACTTATTCCAAATATTAAACATAAAAACATTAACAAACCTATTGAACCTGCAGGTTCAAGGCCGCGCGGACATAAGCTCTCCATGCAGCCCTATCCTGAGTTAACTTTTCTACTCATCTCCTGTATCCTGAGCTAACTTTTCTAGTCATCTCCTGTATAATCTACTTCTTTCAAATCATGGTTAATATTAATTTCCCATCTCGTTCTTGGCCAGTCTACTGGACGTTTTCCCTCTGGCTTTCCTCTTTCAAGTCCGGCCCATCGCAGTCTAACTGACTCTTTCGAACCCGCAGGTTCATGGCTGCGCGAACATAAGCTCTCCATATATTCCTATCCTTAGCTAATGTTTTCCGATCATTCTCTGTACAATCTATTCCCCTCAAATCATAGATAATGATATTCTCTCATCTCAGTCTTTGGTCTAACCAATCTGGGCGTGTTTTTTTTTCCGCTGGTTTTCCTACCAGAAGCTGCCATGCACCTCTTTCCATCCCCCATTCGTGCCACATATCCTACCCATCGCAGCGTATTAGGCTTAACTGTTATTTTATAACTGGCTTCCTATACATATCATATAGCCCACTATTAGGTAGTTTTCTCTATTCGCCTGTCTGTTTATTTCTTTTTGGCCCAAAAAAAATTCTAAGAACTGTTGCAGTCTACGAGACTTAATTTTTGTTATATCTGGTTTCCTATATAGATCACGTAGCTCACTGTTATGCAGTCTTTTCCATTCGTTTGTCTGTTCATCTCTCTTTGGTCCAAAAAAAATCCTAAGAATTTTACATTTTTAAAATATGTCCAATCGCTTGTTAAAGTATCTATATTATCTATTACTAGGTTCTGATGTTGGGCCTAGAGTGCCTACAGAAGTTTCAGTTAACCATCATATGACAGCATGAGGGTGTAGATAGTAAGAGTATAATTATAATAGTAAACAACATGAGAAAAAATATTATTTAACTGTTGATGACAACTCCTCACAATATTGAGGGACCCAAAGGAAAAAAGGGAATATACCACAAGCAGACCGTCGGAGTTCGTGTCTCGATGAGACCAGGATTTTTAAACTGGCCTAAACATTCTGGCAGTATCATAAATCTCCAACATAAACCAGTAGGTCTATGTTCTATACATACATGTTCTATAAAGGTGGGGATCTTAACCCATACTACCCCAAGGACCTCGTAATGGGAAATGGACACATAACGACCTTCCAGCGATTCTGTGATTTTGATAAGTCAGAAAGCCAGTGTCATCGAGTGCCATAACTAGTAACTCTCAGCTGAAATCACCCTCGGATGTCATGTCCTATTCTTTCACAGGGTTTCGCAATTTAAACACTGGGGAGTGCCTAATTGCAGAAGTAACACATATGCAATATATTATTTTTTACTTCCGTCATGTTGTACCAATACTTAGGACATAATGAACAGTCTCACTATCCTTTCTGTATTTCTGTCACTGGATCATAGTCAACAATCTATATACTGTGCTGCAGCAAACATTTATAATTAATCGTTTTCCAACATTGCAACCTTAATTTCAAATCTACAGCCAGAGACATTAAACGTTAGTGGATCTGGCATCACTATCCAGTTGTAAATACATTACAGAAGGAAGAAATTTATACAGATAGGAGGTTTTGTATACCCTTTATGTGAATCATGTAACTGTCCTCTCACAATAAAGCATTATATTGGAAGTTCCAGTACTTGAGCTCATCATGGGTTAGAAAATAATTATAACCAAGCCCTACAGGCTCTAGTTCTTTGAAATAGGTTCATAAAAATATTTCATATGCCTGACAATATAACTAAAATACTTGACGATACAACATATATTTATATCAAAATCAGTTCCTTAAAACAGACTTCAGTATACTGCCAGATATGATTTAGATTAAAATTTAAATTGTTTCTTCTTACTTGAATAAATTTATTGTAATCGATCGAATTTGTTCAAGCATTTGAGTTTCAGACTCATATTCGGAAGGTCTCGGATTCAAACCCAGATGCTGACCAACCTGATTGAAGTAGTTGTTAATTTCCTCGATCGTTAAGGGTAACTATAGAAAGACTCAAAAAGTTTTATAGAAAATTCGATGTGCTCCATCTGACACTTACACAGAAGCAAAGTTTTTCTTGTTAAGTATCGGCAAATATTTAGGTTTGGATTTTATTATCAGGACAATCGTATTCATCATTTCAGATTTTTATTTAAAAATACAGACGATATGACCTCTAAAAACGAGAAAAATTAAATAATATTTGTTCTATTTTTTTAAATATTGTGTTAATGTTAATGTTAATTTTTTTAAATATTGTGTTTTTAATGTTTTATTAAAGTTAATATTGTATTGTTATATATGTGTTGTATTGGTCATCATATGGCCTGGCAGTCTTTTGTAAGTAAATTGTGACTTTGCAAAAACGACCATTTTTAAATGAGCATTTTTGCGCTACAGTGCGTTTCGTTGTACTTGCAGTAATGGCGACCATGATTGGAAGTTCAACTTCCTACATTTCGAGGTTGCCAACCTAAATAACTATACTGTAATACTACATATTACAAACCACTGCCTCTATGTATTGTACATACAATGTATATACAAACAATATCCGAAGGGTAGTGTTAATATACATTATAAGAAACAAATCACTGGATTTTAAATGAACCGAACTTTATTTGAAACAATCCATCCATCCATCCATAGTAATTCTGCCCGAGGGCAGGTCTTTCACTGCAATCATAGCATTTTCATGCTAAGCTTTGCAGCTTTACTAGGTAATTATAGATGTGGTAGCTTGTTCCCGTTGCTTTCTACACCGGTGAAGGATGATGATGATAATGATGGCCGGATGATCTTAGGGGACCGTTGGGCTCTAAGCTTCCTGACATTTGTCTTACAGGTGAGGAAAAACCCCGAAGAAACCTCACCCAGGAGCCTGCCCCGACCGCGAATCGAACCCGGACCCGCTGCGTGACAAGGCAGCATGCTACCTCGAGACCACAGCGGTGGACGTTTGAAACAATATAAAACAATAAATACGTGCTTGTCTCAATTTTATCACTAAATGGTCTCACGGCCTCCTATAGTTTCAACTAATAAACATTGCCCACACTGTTAACATTAGTTAATTGTTTGTAATGAACGCAAATATTTCCAACAAAGATATTATTTTACTATTATTTATTATTTTGAAAACACCATCGCGGAAAAAATAATGTACAAAGAACAGGCAACTCTTGCCTAAACCAGGAAGTGAAGAAGAAGCACGTTTGTGAAGTGTTTTACAGAATCTCGGAAATTAAAAACCGAACGATAGTGAGGTTTTTAAACATTTTCCTTGCTTCTGTAAGAACCACTTCCCAACCTCGCATCATAATATACTATTTTCTTTTGTCTGTTTAAACCATCTATTTATGAAATAAGGTAAATCTCGAATGGCAAGTTTATAAAAAATGTAATTTTCCAGGGATATAGGCGTATATTATATATCCCAGAATTCTTTAGCATGCTATCACGCGAAATCCACTGCTTTCAATTTCCCACCAAATTAGCCATAACGTGGGATTTTCCTCACCAACACCTCCTTAGCAAAGAAACTCCGGATTCAAAGTTGGGCATGATATCCTACAAAACAAAGGCCGAAAATATGAATGGATAGGCCCTACAAAAACAAATGCACACTATCATCTGTTTATCTACAGTAATATGAATCTACCTTTATAATTTTTTCTGTTTTACTTTAAAGTATTCAACAAAACTAAATTCCTTTTAAAATTATTTATGAGTATTTTTTACCAAAGTATAAAATATCTCGCTGGAAACAGAAAAAGTCTTTCTTGAAAATTTCCTTGTTCCTATCACCAGCTGACGTATGATAATTTCTTTATACAGCCTTTTGTAATATGTAAAAATCTACGTAAATATTCATGACAAAACTCCCAAACTTCTACTATCGATAAAACCCTCATAACAGTTAAGTAAGTTTGTTCAGGAAACTCGAAACTAAATCAGTAAATAAAATGTATTCCCGGAAAATTATCTGACAAATGAAGACTGATTACTTAGATGAAGGTTATGACATGGTGATACAATCTTTTAAAACATCAAAACTCCTAATGCATCATACCTACATCTCATTTTTGTATTCTGAATATTTCCATATATATTACATTTTAAGCGTGCTTCATTAGCATCCTACTTAAGACATTTTGATTGATAACTGCGTAAAATAATAATAATAATAATAATAATAATAATAATAAGTAATAATAATAATAATAATAATAATCATATTAGCCTATTTAGTTTAGTTTAGGGCCACTCCTGGCGTTTTACCACTATCAGATCATCGGGGCAGCGTAACTCCGCCTACCAGGTTCCCCAACCTCAAAAGTGGGTTACAAGTACGCCATACCAGGAGAGAATACCATAAATGTCGAAATGACAACCTGGGGCATTGAAAAATTAATAATAAGTATAATAATAAAGCTTAATATTGATGATGATAATGATAATAATTAATAATAATAATAAAAATAACTCACTGGCACTATCGAATCCGTAGGTTAATGGCCGCGCGGACATAAGCTTTCCATACATCCCTATCCTGAGCCAATGTTTTTCCAATCATCCCTGTACAATCTACTTCCCTCAAATCACATTTAATGTTATTCTCCCACCTCATTCTTGGTCTACCAATTGGGCGTTTTCCCTCTGGTTTTCCTACAAAAAACTTCCATGAACGTCTTTCATTCCCCATTCGTGCCACATGTCCTGCCCATATAGGTTAAGGCTCGCACTTTATCTGGTAATCGTCACTTGATGTCAGCCGGGTGTGACGGCCATTTTTACTTCGAGAACAAGCGTCTGGTACTCATTTACGTTAGAGGCTGAGTTGACCCCAGGGTCATAGTGCCGCCAGAAGGTTTGGGTCAGTTTAAAAATCCTAACCCCACCGGAATTCGAACCCTAGATCTTCCGGCTTGTAGCGCAATGCTTTAGCCACTATGCCACGGCGACCTCCAATAATAATAATAATAATAATAATAATAATAATAATAATAATAATAATAATAATAATAGTATAATAATAATATAATATAATATAATAATAATAATAATAAATAATAATAATATAATAGTATATAATAATATAATATATATAATATAATAGTAATAATATATAATAGTATAATAATAATATAATAGTATAATAAATATAATAGTATAATAATAATAAATAGTATAATAATATAATAGTATAATAATAATATAATAGTATAATAATAATATAATAGCATAATAATAATATAATAGTATAATAATATAATAGTATAATAATAATATAATAGTATAATAATAATATAATAATAAGATAATAATAATATAATAATAATAATATAATAATAATAATATAGGCCTAATAATAATAATAATATAATAATAATAATATAACAATAATAATAATATTATAATAATAATAATAATAATAATAATAATAATAATAATGTATGTATATAGGGCCTACCCTGTACTTCACTCATGGATGTTCCCCCAGTGGATGTATCCTGATCCATCTAATTTAGTTACGCTTATTTCCCACACGTGTCTGTGAGAGACATATAGTCATCACATCTAGTAGGGAACTATGGCATTACTTGGATATGAAGGCCAGTTTAATTTTGTTCAGTGGTATCCATTTAGGCTTGAGTTTCTTTTATGAACCCGAAAATCTTCAGACTGGGGATCCATGGCTTATAGTCCCTTCCGGTGGATGTATCCCTTAGATTTTTTCATCGTACAACTCTCTCGACCCCGGCCGAGTTTAAATCCACAACCCTCAGAACTGACATGATATCTCTTCCAGTCTGCCATTACCAATTACTAGTGTGCAATAACAGTGGAGAATACACAATTCAATATTTGCAATTATGTTTAATAGACGAAAATATTGACAATTTATATAATAACGGTAATAATAGATAATTTTAGAGAGAAGTTCAAGTATACTACGTGAAGAAGACAGAATACTTAAAAAAATTAATAAAACAATAACGAAATTCATATAAGCTGGAGAATATAAAACATTGTTAACTTTTCTGTCGAATGACGCTAATTTCAGGAGGGAGGGAGTTCCAAAAACACGTCCACCGTTGTGGTCTCGCAGCGGGCCCGGGGTTCGATCCTCGGTCGGGACAAGTTTCCTGGATGATATTTTTTTCGGGGGTTTTCCTCACCTTTACAGAAAATATGTCAGGAAACTTTAAGGCCCTAATGGTCCATCATTATCATAATTTACCACTCACCTCGTTTCATTAAACCTTAGGATTAAGGCCTCTCCTGGCGCACCATTACCATCATCATCGTCCATCATATCATAAGGCAGCGTAACCCCGCCTTCCAGGCGCACCAACCCCAGAAATGGGTTACAATACGCCAATGTCAGAAGAATACACCAGAAATATCGAAGTGACAAACTGGTGGCATTGAATATAAAAATCCAAGAACATCAATAAAAGCGTAGAACTGTGAGGAATGTTGAGAGTTAAATTTCTCTGAAATGATACTTAAATCACGATTTGAGGACACAAAATTCAAGCGAGAACTATGTAGTTGAAAACCAAAAACAATCGTCAATAATATACCTACCGTGTTCCAAAATGATAGACGGAGTTTTAAGTAGTTGGTATAGCTTTACAAACGAAATCGGATGCGTGATTATTTTCTATAATGAAAGAAATACTGTGAAAGTTTCATATCCTGTATGCACTAATTTTTCTGTTATTATTACGTCACCGCGTTAAATTTGTGAAAATGGCGACTCCTGTACAGAAGTCATTCTGTGTGTTGCAATTTGCGTCGTCTGGTTCCATTGTTGCAGTGCAGCGAGCTTCCCGATGGCAATTTGGAATTAATCATCCGACAGATAAGAGTATCCGTCGATGGTATAGACAGAAGCAACTGGATGTATCTGTAAAAGGAAATTATGTGCGACAGTGGTTGAACGATAATGTTCCCCGACGATGGATTGGAAGCGCCCGTCTTAATGACATGGTTTATTCCCAATGGCTTGCACGGACTCCCGATCTCACACCTTGTGATTTCTTCCAGTAGGGGTATGTGAGGGACCATGTGTACGTACCACCATTTCCCGTCAACCTTCTAGACTTGAGAAGAAGGATTGTTGCTGCTGTTGAATCTTTACTCCAAATATGCTGACCAAGGTTGGCAGAATTCAACTATCGGTTAGATGTGTGCCGTTAACGAAAGGTGCTCACGTTGAACTCTTATAAAGTATGTTATGAAAACTCGAAGAGTTTCTCTTTAATTCCATACAAGTTTTGTTCCTATATATATATATATATATATATATATCATGTAAGGGGAATTAAACAACTTTAAAACCTCGTTCATAATTTTGGAACACGGTGTATTAATTATTTCTTGTTTATTTAACCAAAACTGGCTTAAAGGAACCGGATGTTTATGAGCCTCATATTTTTTACTTCATCATCGAGTTCTAACATTGTTCTAGTCTTCGTTACAATATTTTATCATTACTTTATTCATGTAATTTTGAAATTACATTTTACGTAAATTTCCTTACTGCTATTAGTAATTAACTTATTATAATTCCAGCGGTTGATAAAACTATCAATAGTTGTGTATTTCCTCAGCATTGACTATAAATAAATTCACAAAAATTATTAATAATTCTTAAAAACTCAATGGTATTTTTTTAATATATTAGCTAATAAATTGTATGGTTTATTTAGTTTTGAGTTTACATATAAAACGTGTATTTCTACAGTAACAAATATATATACTTTTAAATTTCAACGAAGTTGTAATTTGCCAAAGTGAAAAAAAATATATATTACTTAGCGGATAGTTAAAATTTCCTGCAATTTTAAAAATTGTGTACTGAATTTAATCTTAGGCTCTGAAAAGATGTTCGCCGTTTTTCTGAAGTATTTTCATATATTTTTTCCTTCTGTTTGTATCTCAGATTGTTAAAAGTGTTTCTTCTTCCAAATTACAATATGAATTTTAAATTTTTTTCTCGATACTTCAAATGTGCTTCCTTTTTCTTCTTTCTTTTTTTCATACACATTTATTATTCACAAACCATTACTATTTAATGTAAGGGTGATTAACTGCCAAACAATTAACTTATGTAGAATATATGGTAGACTCGCATGATATGTGTGTGATAGATGGTGCTTGCTTACTGTCTATAAGACGACACAACAGATGAAAACATGATAAAAATGATAATCCCATCCGGGATTTGACTTAAGTATTGCATAAATCTTGGATCCGGTCTGGGATTTACTTAACGATATTTTGAATTAGAATAACATTCCCACGTAGTTGAACCTTGGTTCTAGTGTACTAAGGTCTGCTTTGGATCAGAGTTCGTGATTTCAAAACCCGAACGGAAGCAGTACATGTACAAATAGGGAAATTAATATTAATTTCATTAATTGTACTCTTCTTCAGTTCTAACTTACAAGTAATTAATTTTATCCAATTAATAAAATCCTATTTTGATATAGAATAAATCAACAATCTTATTAATATGAAATTTTTCCCGGTTATTAAGGTGAGTCGCCTATCGAAAAAAATATAAAGGAAAGAAACTCGCGTTGGATTGGACATATTCTGCGTAAACCTCAAACTGAAATAGATGCGAACTGGTCTGAAATCCTCAGGGTTCAAGGAGAGGAAGACCAAAAATAATTGGAAGATGATTACTAAAGGAGAAATATGTAAAATGGAAAAAACTTGGTTGGAGGTGAAGAGGTTGGCAGATGATAGAGCAAAATGAAGAAATTTCATGAGGGCTCTATGTTCCAGCTAAGAGCGGAAGGAAATGATGATGATGATGATGATGATGATGAACGTGAGATAGTTGTAACAAATTACATTTTCTTAAATATGTAACTAGGTTAATCAAGTTTAAATATTGTACAACTATAAATTTATAAGTTTTGTGATAATCTATGATCACATAATCCGCTTGATTGTAAAGGACGATTTTTTTCGCTTTCGAATTCATCGTTATTATAATCATCAACTTATCGTGTCCTCCTTTCGCAAGGTCGATTCCAAATATGCCACCATTCCTCTTTTCCTCCCAAGTTTTCTTCCTCTTTGTTCTTCCCATTTGTATCCTCTTTCTTGTAAGTTATTTTTAACAAGGGAAATCCATCTTTTCCATGGTATTACTCGTGGTCGCTCTTCTTGTACCTTGGATTTAATATAATATGTTACAGATATCTCTTTCCGTTTTCGAACTTATGAAGGTAAATCAACTGAACCATATTGAACCAATAACGACCACAAGAACAATTATGGAAAGCAAAATGGATGATATCAGGAAAATTGTGACATTACAAAAGAACACCTGCCCTTCTTTCCAAATATTCAAACCTAGCCACGAGACCTTAATTAGAGGAATATAATTTATTATTATCATTTTTATTATTTGTTCTTATTTGAAATTTTACTACAAAATTGAATTTATTTTATATCATTTCAGTTGTTAAATTATTATTTGCTTGCTGCTTCTTCTTCTCCTACGTCTTAGTTTAACCTCTTACCTTGTAGGTAACTTTTACTTGTCATATGATGCTAGTTTTAATTCAGAATTGAAGTCCATTACAGTGGCACGTCTTGTCGGGAGAGTAATTTAAAATTCGGACCACAAATATTTTTTGAACACACAAAAACATAGAGGTCCTCCCCGAATGAGTGATCAGCGAAATCGAGAGCCATCTCCGAGATAGCACAACATTACGACGAAACAAGCTATTCACTTATACATTCAAACTTAACATGGCGAATTTCACAACAATGTTTATGATAGCCAGATTATGTTCGGGGACTGGTTGAGCCTTAACATTTCCTGACATTTCTCTTACAAGTGAGGAAAAACTCCGAATTAAATCATCCCAGGAAACGTTTCCCGACCGGGGATCGAACAAGATCCCGCTGCGTACGAGGCAACGACGCTGCTTCGAGACCACAACGGTGGACATTCCTGGTTTCCATTTTTTTCCCTAAAATTCTGCAATACCGTATTTATTCTGCTTGATGTTAAAAGGGGACTTCTACGAAATTTACATATTAATACTTGTCGAAGTGAATATTTTAATAATTTTCTGCACTCAACAGGTTAACATTTTACTCTTTAATACCTTTTAAGCCTAGGAGTTAGTCTTTAATTGGATACTCTTTTCAGCCAGTTGTTTTCTCCCTAAAAAATTAAAATCTTCACGATTCCACTTTTAAAAACAAGCGGTTCATATTGTGGATACGAGAGAGGTATAAAAATTGAGAAGGTCGTGCCACTATTAGACCCCCCAAGCAGGTTGTGCCCTTCTAATGAACCTCAAGCCTTAAATAAAAGGAACAGCGTGTGTCGTGTAAAAGTATGTGTAAGCTGAGAGGTGAACAACGATTTATGAGAAAAGGGAAAAAAAAAGACTTGTTCGGAAGCAAAGTAAAGCTTCTGGTCTCATAGAATAGATTTGGGGACGTAAATGGACTTCAAGTATAAAATAAAAGGATCTCAACAAAAATTCGTTACTTTTTAAGACCGACTTTGAACCACGACTTGAATTATTTGAATCTTTGAAGAGCAGGATTAAAATAAAATGCCACCTACACCTGTATAGTTTTCACCTTGCCATTTCCTCGACAAATTACACATTTATAAGATTGTTTGCATCAAGTAAAAACAATATAAATAAATAACCTAGATTAATCAAGAGCTCGTAAATATGAATTTAATTTAACCTGAAATTTGAGTGCTGTTGTAGTAATGATAAAGGTAGATTAATTTTGGTGGCACTAAAGCATCGGCAGACAGAAGGGAATAGCTGTTAGTTTATGCCCCTACAAATTCCATACTAATTCATAATCTATTATCAGCCATCCACTACAGACCCCGTAAGCCACGACATAGGAAGGGAGGGGGTGTTAACTATGGCACGATTATAATAACCCAACATTCATCACAAGGACAACAGAGCAGAGGCGCTGGATCCTATCTTCAGTCTGCTGATTCATCCAGAACCGCCTCTGCACCAGCGCCGTAATGAAGCGAGAATGTGCGAAATATTAACCAGTCATTCACTTAATCACCTTCATTTGTGTTAATATTTTACTCTTGAAATGTTATTAATTGCAATGCAATACAAAATATGATCCAAATCTCATTTGTTATAAGTTATAATTGACTATAATCCACTAAACCTTTATATCCACATACAGCAGTGAGCAATATTACGTTTATTTATATAAATTCAAAACAATTGATGAAGTATGCGTGAATATTATTTAAAACAGCGAATTTTCGAATAATATAATAATAATAATAATAATAATAATAATAATAATAATAATAATAATAATAGCTTTATTTTACCTGGCAGAGTTAAGGCCTTAAGGCCTTGTCTACCACTCAACCAGGTTTAAAAAATACAAAAGAAAAGTCTTAAATCTAAATTACAATATATATATATATATATATATAAACGATTACAAGTTATGAATACAATACAATTAATATTTATAATGTATTTTGATTTACTCTAAATTAAACGAATTAAATATATAATATGTACAAGATATATAAAAAAACGAGGAAAAGATTAATGACGTAGTATAAAATTAAATAAATAGAGAAAAATATATTATTAGACAACAGGTAACTGTATAAAGCGTGACTTAAAGGTGCCAAGTGTGCGGCAACCCCTGTTATCTTGAGGAAGGAGATTCCAGGAGCGGGCAGAGGCTACTGTGAAGGAAGTAGAATAGGAGGAAGTGCTATGAAGAGGAATTGTTAGCAGACTGCTATCTTGTGACCTAGTGTCAATATTGTGGTAGGAGGATAACTTCTCAAATCTGGACGCCAGGTAAGTAGGAATGTAGGAATTCAGAAGCTTGAAAAGTAGCGAAAGAGAGTGCAATTTACGTCTGTCAGTAAGACGGAGCCAAGAGAGGTTATTAAAGTGTTCGGAAATATGGTCATAACGGCGGATATTGAAAATGAATCGAATGCAAGCATTATGAACACGCTGCAGTCTCTGCAACAAGGCATAGTTTAGATCATTATATATAATGTCACAATAATCGAAGTGTGGTAACACAAGATTATGCACTAGGATTTGTTTTAACGAAACTGGGAGAAAATTCTTTAAAACGTCTAAGATAATGTAAGATGGAGAAAGTCTTTTTACATATGTGTTTCACTTGTGTTTGCCAGGTTAAATTTGCGTCTAGATGTAGTCCAAGATCTATTACTGAAGAAGAATAAGGGATAATTATATTATTTATAGTAATGTTTGGAAGTGTAGATAGATATGTCAAAGTTGTGAAGCAGTCTTTGTTGTCCCATTAGAATTACTTGTGACTTGTTTGGATTTAGATTTAGACCGATACTTGAAGACCAGTTAAAGATGGATATGAGATCGTCATTCATTTTCATCAAGCTGTTATAGAGAGAATGAGGAGGTGAATGTAGGTAAATTTGGAGATCATCACCATAGAGGTGATAACGGCAGTGCTTTAGTACAGTTGGCAAATCATTTATGTAGATTGAGAAAAGAAGAGGTCCGAGAACACTGCCCTGGGGGACTACAGCCGGCACGTTACGCCAAGACGAAGATCTAGAGTTTAATGAAACGTATTGTTGACGACCGTGCAGGTATGAGTCGAACCAGGATACAGCGCTGTCAGACAAATGTAGGTGCTTGAGCTTTATCATAAGTAAGTCGTGGTCTACTGTGTCAAAAGCTTTGCTGAAGTCAAGTTAGGTCATTTATTGAAAATTACATTGTCTTATGCAAAGTGAAAAACTAAATATTTTTAATTTCAAATACACTTAAGTAGTTAATCTTGAAATATTTTTAAAAAAATGTTAAAATGTTTAGTGAAAAGTTCTAGGTTGTTTGAAAATAAATGTCTTTAAAACAATGTGTTTTTTTAAACAGGTTAAAATTACATTTCCTTCATCATCATCTATCACGGATTAAGCCCACGTGGTTTGTCCCGGTCTCATAGATTATCATTCAAAAAGTAGAATCCATCTCTTTTTTCCGTCTACCAATATTCCTGTCTCCTTTTCGTATGTAATTAAGTATACTTTTTGGCTTGCGTTCATCTTCCATTATTTGAACATGTTCTTTCCAGTTTTTTCTAGAGTATTTTATTTTATCTAAAAGTTTACAAAAATATTTAGCTTATTTTTTATATCTTCACTTTTTCTTTTATATAGAAGGAATGACAGAACTGGGAAAAATGGAGGTGGAGTGGCGATGTATATACGTTCCGATATACAGCCGAAAATTATATCCCATTCGCCTAGTTAATACTCGTCTCGACCCGAATACGTATTTATAGAAATTAGAGAAAAAAATGCAAAAATGTTTATTAGGAGTAGTTACAAGCTCCCAAATGTCGGTCACCTACATGACATCGAAACAGTTCTTCAAAATCTGATACCATCTTATGAACATGTAATTGTACTAGGAGACTTCAATACTAACCTATTAGCCACAAATTCTTACAACACTATACAACTACAGACAATGTTCCAGTCTTGCAATATGACAATACTGCCTTCAAAACCAACCCATCATACTAGCTACTCTGACACACTACTAGACTTAATTATAACAAATAATCCTCAAAATGTTATAACTAGTGGACAGATAGAAGCTCCAGGCATCTCTGCAGCACATGACTTAATATACATTGAATATTCACTCCTTTGTTCTAAACGTAGACCTAGACTAGTAACATACAGAGACTTGAAACATATAAATTATGCACAATTAATTGATGACGCTGCAAAACTACCTTGGGACAACATATGGACACTTAGGACTGCAGACGAGAAAGATGAAAATTTTAATGACATGATTTTACAATTGTATGACAAACACGCACCTATCAAGACTAGACGTATAAACAGACCACCTGCACCCTGGATGTCTGATAATATCCGCTTGCTTATGACAGAGAGACGCTGCATACAGGAAATACATGAAGAATAAAGAACTGACAGACTTACAGACATACAAACATCTGAGGAATAAAGTCAACCAGACTGTAAGGAATGCAAAACTAAGATATGCCCATGCTATTATTACACAATCTATGTCCAACTCAGCTGACATGTGGAAAAATTTAAAATCAATAGGCCTCTGTCAAAATAAACTACAGGTAGAAACAACTGACCTACCACTAGATGAGTTAAATGACCATTTTACCCGCCTCCCTACTGACAACAACTCACAACACAAACAACAGACAATAGATGAACTAGTGTCATATTCCCACCCACCCGACCCGAGACAAATTCTTCTTTTCTTATATCTCACCTGATGACGCCAAAAGAGCAGTATTACGTATTAAATCTAAAGCACTAGGAATAGACAATATAACAATAACTCTCCTACAAAAAAAAATTTACATTATTCTCCCAACAATAACCCACATTTTTAATGCCTCTATAATGACCGGGACCTATCCCAGACTCTGGAAATGGCTCTAGTTCGTCCTACACCGAAATCAAACACTCCCACAACACTCGATGATTATAGACCAATTAGTATTCTTCCCTGTTTATCTAAAGCACTGGAACACATGATACACTCACAGTTAACACGCTACCTCATCACACACGACTTACCTGATGAGCATCAGTCAGGTTTTAGAACAGGACATCACACAAGTACTGCACTACTTGACATTGTAGAGGACATAAGAGACTCAATGGACAAAAGCAAACTCGCCGCAATAGTCCTACTCGACTACAGCAAAGCCTTTGACACAGTAGATATAGACTTAATGCTAGCGAGACTAAAGACACTACATCTGTCGGAAAACTGCCTTGATTGGTTTAGATCTTACCTCACTAATCGTCAGCAATCAGTTTCTGTTAATAATCGCATTTCTTCCTGGCGCTTGGTGAGGAAAGGGGTACCTCTTCTCGATTTATATTAATGACGTGACCAAGAAATTACAAAACTGCAAGCATCATCTTTACGCCGACGACTTACAGATTTACACACACTTTAGTCCTGACGAAATTAATGAATATATTGACAAAGTAAACACTGACCTCAGGCATATATCTTTATGGTCCAGACAATATGGGCTGAAACTAAATGTAAACAAAACGCAAGCAATAATTATCGGACATCCAAGACTATTACACTGCATAAACAATGGCAATCTGCCGGCTGTCATATTAGATAATGAACAAATTCCTTATACCGACGTCGTTAAAAACTTGTTCGAAAATTCGATCACATTTCTCCATTATTCCACGAATTGTCATGGCTACATCTAAAAGAGAGAAGAAAATCGCACTGTCTAATTCTCTTATTTAAGATCCTACATACCTCGATTCCCAATTATTTATCATCCCGTTTCCAGTATCTATCCTCAAACCATAACTTAAACACAAGATCATAACATAGTCTCTTGCTTAATATACCGCAACATAGGACATCACATCAATCCATGTCATAGGCCTATACCATCTTCACTTCTCGCAACTGGAATTCCCTACCACAAGAAATAAGGGGCTGCCGGACATTGGCATCTTTTAAAAGAAATCTAAATTTATATTTGCTCTAACCTCGACTTCATTATTACCCAGTGTAAGGTATATATATTGGTGTTTCTCGTATAATTTATCATACTTATATTATTATATTTATTATTATTATTATTATCGTATCATTATTGTTATTATCCTATAAAATGTTGTTTGTACATGAAATTTACATTGCTACATTATTGTATCTTTAACTGTTTATAATTAGTAGTGTATATCTATATTTGTCAAATATTTATTTGTATTAGTGCTGGTTGAGTGGAAGAGAGGGCCTTATGGCCTTAACTCTGCCAGAATAAATGAAGTATTATTAAAAAAAGTTTGCGGCCAGCTACACACCTCAGAAATCTCATTTCAGCTGCTTCTATAATATTCTCTTCTCTTTTAGCTAAAACTTAAAATTCACTACCATACAACAGTAAGCGGACTACCACAGCTTTATAAAATTTTAGTTCTGTTTCCTTTCTCGTATTTTTAAATATCTTATTATATTTCCTTTACGGATAATATAAATTGAGATTCTTCCTTTGTTTGAGTCTGAAGCACGAAAAACAACCTCAGAGAAAAAATTACTTTTATGAGATACAACTATTTAATTTGTTTCCGCAATTTAATATTGTCTTTAATTGATTTGATATTTTTTATCTTTAACGTAAGGAAGTACGTGGCAAACACAAGGAAAATCTACAGTTGTTCAGTCGGTTCATAGGCAATTTATTGAATATTGGGGCTTGAAATATCAATAATATCAATATAGCTTTATAACGAAGACTGACTTAGGGCTAGAGCCATAATATAAGTTGTGTAGATTGTATTGAAGTATAGAAGGTTCCAGTTAAAAAATATAATAATTTGCTCAATAGCGTGCTGCCTTGTCACACAATGGGCCCGGGTTCGATCCCCGGTTTTTATCGGGGTTTTTCCTCGTCTGTAAGACAAATGCCAGGAAAACTTTAAGGCCTAAACGGTCCCCGAAATCATATGGTCATCATCATCATCATCCTTATCATTATCATCATCATGATCATCCTTCACCGGTGTGGAAAGCAACGGAAAGCTACCACACCTACAATTCCCTAGTAAAGCTGCAAAGCATAGCATGAAAATGCTATGATTGCAGTGAAAGACCTGCCCTCAGGCAGAATTACTATAGATGGATGCAATATGTTCAACTCGTGTCTAACTCAGGGTCGGTCGACAGATCAGGTGAGATGAAGCCCCCTCTATTTATTGAGGTCTATGTGTGAGTAGGGTGCTGCCCGATCACGCTTGACGCATCTTCACAAGGACGGATGAACGAAATGAACGAGATGAGTATGGAGAAGTGGTGAAATCAAATTTGTGGTAGGGAAAAACAGAAGAAACCGAGAGAAATCTGTCTATGCTCCGTTGCGTCCACCATGAAATCCACATGTGGAGTGAATGAGCCTCGATCTCGATACCGCAGCGATGAGAGGCGAGCATCTAACAGTTTGCGTCACGGAACCGCCATAATATAAATAATGGATTATTATTTAACATATGAGTGACGTAGTATGAATATATGAAAACGAAAATGAAATAAAATATCTTGCGGGAACTTATGATTATCGCCTCACTATGATGGTTGTCCAGCGGCTCGCTTTGTTTCCTTGCAGTTGTTATATATAATTAAATATAAGTATGCCTACTACCGCTACTACAGTATAATAATTCCGCATGTAAATCAATGTTAAGCATTGTCCTTCGGCACCCGCTTTTATATAAACGGACAACCATCATAGTGAGGCGATCATAACATACATTGGAGTAAAAAATTGAAATTCTTGGGAGAAAATAGAAATCAACGATAATATAAATCACCTTAATATAACCAACGACTGCGAGCAAACCGTAGCTTAATAATTGGTTAAGGCAATATGCTACAAGCTGGAAGGTTGAGAGTTTGAGTCCCGGTGGTGGTCAGGATTTTTAAACTAAACCTTCTGGCGGCAACATGGTCCAGGACTGACTCAGCCTCTATCGGAAATGAGTACCACATGTTGTTTTGGGGGTAAAGGCGGCCGTGATGCAGGACTAACAACCCGTTTGATATTAAGTTTCGATTCTATATAAATGTGTGAGCTTTAACCTCTTATTACCCCAGGGCCTCCTAAGGCAATGATCTTCTTCTTCTTCTCGGATTAGGCTTATTTACTAGCATGTTCCGGCTCCAAATTGCTGCTCTTTCCATCATTTCCTTGGTCTTACCAAGCTTCTTCTTCCTCGTGGTGAATAGTTGTATGCTGCTTTTGGTATTCTATTCTCAGTCATCCTTGCCAAGTGTTCTTTCCAATTTCTTCTGTATTTCTCTATTGTTGAGTTTAATTCTTCTAGTTTTAGTTGTTGTCTTATTTCTGTGTTATGTTTTTTTGTCTGTTCTTTGATATCCTGCTATTGGTCTGAGGAATCTCATTTCATCAGCTTGTATCCTGGCAGATTGTTGTGTTGTCACTGTCCATGTTCAAAATCGTTAATAAAAACAAACTTCCGATAACCCACAAGCAGTAACTTAATGTAGGCCAAAACAGCAATTCTAGATATCCTTATCAATAAAAAATCTGTAAATTCCTCAGGCTCATTAAATAGAATGCTAAAACCATTAAACATAGTTAATTACAACAGGAATTACCTACATTAAATACTGTGTGTTCAAACAATGAGGCCGAGAGGCAGTTGGTGACGTACGAGTTCTTGCATTACTATACACAATATATTAATGTGCATACCAGTATCTAAACAAAACTGCAAGTCCTAGCTTCTACGCATGGTACATTGCAAAACAACAACAGCCAACTTGCAACACAACAAAAGCCAAATTGTAAAATTTATAAACAAAATCACACTCATCATGATTAAACGCGAAAAACAATGTGACAATAAAAGAAGAACTTGATAACATTCACAAATACAACAAAATAAAGTACAGAATTAGCTAGAAATTAAGAAAAATAATAGAAATAAAAATGTAATTTACAGAACTATGAAGAAATTAAATAACATAAAAAATGTGATAGCTGAAAATACTAAATAGAAAATGTAAATTAATAATAAATTATATTTTTAACTGCAAAGGAACATTTATGAACGTGTAGAGAATGCAATAAATTTTACAGAGACAGAACCAGCAGAAAATTTAATATCAGATTTAATTAACATTTTAATGATTTTTTAAATATGCAAAGAGAAAATCCAGTAACGCTAAACTATAATTGAAATTGTTCATTATATTTAAAATGGAGAAAACAGTCTTCCTACCGCATAATCTACAAAGGTACAAACATAAAAAAAGTTACACAAACTGAAGAAGATGGAAATTTTGACACAAATCGACATCAATATTACTTTAACGAGAATGCACCCAATAAGAACAAACCTCTCAACAGAATTATCACAAATATCTGACAGTAGCCTAACAACTTTCAGCTGACGAAGGAATTAGTTTCAAAATATATACGGTACAGCTTAAAAAAAGATAACATCGAGGAATATGTACAGTATGAATTTGGTAATCTTATATTTAAAATCGTATATTATTAAATACTGATTTGAAGGTGGGCATGATAAAGGCTATTATCCCTTAGATTGACAATTTATCCTACAAGATACATTTATTAAATTTATTTAATATATTTCAGAAAATTGTAGAAAATAGAACGAAAATAAATATTTAAATTTGTATCGGATTACACAATGTAAAGTAATAACTTACAGATTTATATGATTCTGTTTTTCCCTCTTGTCCTACACATTTAAATGACTGGCATGAGAAATTAGTGTTTCTCCTCCAATTTAAGAGTTAATAAGATTTTGACATTTAAACTGTGCCCAAATATTACAACAATTATAGGTTTATCGTTAATAACTCATTTTTCGTTCTTCTTCCGTAGCATGATTCAGCACATGAAACTAATTCACAGAAGTGTAATCTCCTACTCTGAGATCCCACCTAAAACGATTATTTGTGGCCTGTAAAATATTGTATGCTTAGAAAACCTGAAAAAATCAATACTTTTCATGTACCTATTTACATAAATCTTCTATTATATATCGTATTCCTCATCATCATTACCTTACGGATAAATATATTATACTATGTAGATATTGTTTTAATATACTGCCGGGTTTGGTTTGATATTATGTGATATGGTGGCTGTATAAAACAAACGTAACAAAGGAATTCGGTTAATGTGGACCCTCCGCGAGGACGTGGGTCCACTTTAGCGAATACGTATATTTTATCAATGAGGATGCTATCTGTAAAAACATTCACTTAATTAATTTTATTTAATATCCTTGTAATTTTACTAAACCCAAAAACCGTCGCTTTCTGCACATGAATTGCGTGTGAATGTTAAAATCAACAATAATTTTTCAAAACATTAAATATCAACGCTTTTTAATTATGATCAGCCAAATATTTTCAGATTAATCTGTGTCTGTCTATATAAGTTAATAGAGCCAATAAACTTAAAAATAGACTAAAAGCTAGGGTGGACTCTCGGGTCTACTTTATCCGAATATGGAGGTTATACTGGACTTTTATTGTAATGAAAAAAGTTTATAAATTATTAAGATGTTTCCATATTTGAATAAAATAAGAATAATATTTCATAGTTACAACACTAATGATAATCACTATAATTAAACAAAGTTCAAATCCCTTAATTAAAAGAACAAAAATAACAAATTCAAAACCGGCGTCCTAATTACTCGAAGTAATAGGCCTATATATATATATTTTTGTCCTGCTCATTTTCAATGTATACTAAGTAGGATTTGTAAAACTTTCTTAAAAAATGTTTCATGTGAACAACCTCAATAGCTTCATTTCTTTGAAATTTGCTAATAAATATAAAATGTATATATAAATATATAAACATTGGAAACAACCAATGTGCATAGAAGCACATGATGAAACCATAAGTTCTTTAGGCTGAAGGGTAACTATTTTAAAAAAATCCTAAACAAAGGAGATAAGAATGTAAAGGAAAGTTTACATGAAAACTGTAGGAAAGAGTTGAGAATGATGATGCCCACGAGAATAACAAATTTTATTGTTAAATGGGCTGCTATAAGACACCAATCTCATTATCAGTAATATACACTTCGACAGGTTGAAACTTATGCACAAAAAGAGGTGTAATTTTTTGCAGCAGAAAGAGAAGTTTTAAAGGATATAAAGTTTTATTTTTATGGTTCTCCAAACTTCAGCTTTAGTATAATGTATCACCCGGGAATGGAAGTGGCGTATATACTTGAGTGGTGCAGACTTGTACCCACTTACTCTCTAACACACTCAAATCATTGTTCTTGACATGCAAAGCATTTTACTTATATGCATTTCACAAATTTCTTTGAAAGTAAGTATACCAACTTTATACGTATAAAATGTGATAAGTTTTTAAAATATGTATTTGTGATGCCGTTACAAGTTGCAAAGTTTATTATTTTGAGTTGAAATGAATAATGATTGCTACAATGAAACAGCGTTTCTCATAGATTTGACTTCTTACTTCTATAAATAATTACTTGTAAAATACATATTTCACTTGAAACAGTCAGCATTGTTTCATAATGTTAAAAAAACTCCATTACTGATAAATCGTGTACCATTGCATTATTTCGCGTCCCTTCTGAAGATTATAATAATCATAATTAATAATCAACAAAATTAGAAATTAACATGATTTCTTATTTTGGATATTTCAAGAATGAGTGGATAAAAATAATGAGGAGGTACTTGGATATAAACCAAGATATTTTTGTTGATTTTCCGGAAAAACGTTCACTATGCTTACAAAAAGACCTAACGTAAGTAGGGGGAGAGCGCCTAAATATCTGTTTAGGGGAAACATGGGCTTACAAGATACAACAAGAAATAGAAATATATAAATATATATATATATATATATATATACACACACAAAGATTTTCAATGTTTACATATCTTCCTGTGCCTAAAGTTTTATTTTCCTTCTCTACTCATCTCTCTCCATCCACTCTATTTCCTCCAGTCCTCTTGTTCTCATTCCACCTCTTATTTCTTGCATCCACGAGTTTCGAGGTCTTCTTTTCCTTGTTCTTTCAGGTGGACACCATTCCAATGTATATATATATATATATATATATATATATATATATATATATTCTAGAATCTAAAGAGAGATCAGGGCTCGCTTCGTTTAGGTTCCAGGCATGGATTTTTTTTTTTAAATCACGATATGCGTTTATGTCTAACATGCGGGAACTTTGAAGTCAAAACACATATATTAGAAAAATGTAACAATTTGGAATATTGGAAGATCATTTGTTGCCGGAAATATTTCTAAATTCAAATCGTAATAGAAACCCAGAAAATTAGATACACGTGGGTAAATTTCTGGACAAGGCACGAAAAATAAGGACGCACTCATAAATATGTAAGCAAAATGTAATATTATTGCATTTAATAAATATACCTTACTTACTTACTCACTGGCACTATCGAACCCTTAGGTTCATGGCCGCGCGGACATATGCTCTCCATACATTCCTATCCTGAGCTAAAGCTCTCCAATCATTCCCTATATAATCTACCTCCATCAAATCATAGTTAATGTTATTCTCCCACCTCATTCTTGGTCTACCAACTGGGCTAATAAATAAATATACCTAGCTTAATTAATGTATAATTGATGTATTTTATATATTGTTCTTTATTTTACTAGACAGTAATTTATTGATACGGACTAGGCACACAGGGCTTGCTGCCCGTGCCATCCATCCATATTTGTAAATAATATCTTAAGTATCTTACTTTTAGTCTAATAAAATCCTACTACTACTACTACTTTGACAAAAAATTACATATAATAATAATAATAATAATAATTTTATTTACGAAGTTTATAAAATATAGTAGTTTTCCTTCAATGCAAGAAAAGTTTCTTCTCCATCATCTTCTTTTGCAAGTTCCTTCCTTTTCACAATCCTGAGAGACAAGAGGTCTGAAATATACAGTACATTAGAAAGATTGGTTGTTAAATGTTTTAACATGCGGTTCATAATACTGTACATAACATGACACGTAATATTCAGCTGTTGTTTTTCGGTGAAATACATCCATTAAGGGTCGGTTTCCCCAACAGAAGTAATTATATCACGCCAGTTTAAGATATGTATTATACAAGGGAAAACTGTCGTAACACGGTTACCTCTGTTGGTGAAACCGACCCTATGTGACTCTACAAGACCATAATATTTATTTCAGTGCCGGAAGTCTATAACTCTCGGCATAACAAAGGCGGATCAGGCAGGTCCGGCTCATAACGGAAGAATAAATTCCGCCTCCTTTAACATACAGTAATGCCCCGCGCCATAGACGAGTGGTTAAGGCAACAAGCCTTGGCGCAGAGGTACGGGGCTTGCTCTGGTTCGAGTCCCCAAGGGGGGAGATATTTTCTCGTGGAACAGGTGCCCCCCCCCAGCTTCGTGAGGCATTTAGGTAGCTACAATAAGTAGCGACTCCAAGTTGAGAAGACTAGCTATAAATGCTGGGGGACCCGACATGCTGATCACATGTCACCACTACACTGGCTAGATGATCGTCTACCTCTGTGATTAATACATGTGGATGTGATGCCTGCAGCCGGCTGGTAGGCTAAGGGACTTCTAGGCATGTTGCTCGGGGTTTTGGAGTTGTAGACGAGTGGCTTTCTGAAAGCAATTTGACTCACATAAACACGACCGCCTTCGTTCATGCATTTTATTATAATTTTCAATCCACAGTCGAATTTTTTCTCTCTTTCTTACTTGCATTCGATTGTCTTTTTAAAGTCAGATCACTATTAGTGTCCACCGCTGTGGTCTTAAGGTAGCGTCCTGCCTTATCACGCAGCGGGCCCGGGTTCTATCCCCGGTCGGGGCAGTTTTTCTGGGTGAGGTTTTTATCGGGGTTTTTCCTCACCTGTAACACAAATGTCAGGAAAACGTTAAGGCCCAAACGTTCCCCGAAATCATATGGCCATCATCACCATCATCATCCTTCACCGGTGTGGAAAGCAACGGGAAGCTACCACACCTACAATTCCCTAGTAGAGCTGCAAGCATAGCATGAAAATGCTATGGTTGCAGTGAAGGACTTGCCCTCGGGCAGAATTACTATGGATGGATGGATCACTATTGGTTTTGTGTACTTGTATACGGATTGCCTACATCGGAGGGCTATTATGATAATTGGGCTTGACCAATATAAATGTAATGTCATATTTGGAGGTGGAACACAAAACATGAACGAAAATAATGAAATAATATACTGTGGACTTACAGCTCGTCCACGTACCGTGTGTGTGTGTCACAGCACGCATTCGCCGCGGAATGGAGTACACGAGATCCTGGAAAAGTTCTTGTTCCACTTGTTTCCGTACATCAACAACTCTATTCCACAATTCGTCTTGGGTACAGTGTGGTACCGGCCATTTGGGCGTAAAGTTGCCTTCACTCTCACCCGCACATGTCATATCGGACTCATATCAGATGACATTGAATAGTGATCGAATAGATGGATATCTCGTCTCCCTCGAAACCATCTTTGAAACCGAACAGCTCGGTGAATCGGATGGTTATCGTAATGGTACTCAAATATCCTTTCAGGAACGGAAGGGACTAATACATTCTACAAAATATAATAATATAAGTAGGACTTTATTAGACTAAAAGTAGATACATACAATGTTATTTACAAATATGGATCGCACGGGCAGTAAGCCGTACGTGCTGTTGACAGTCCGTTACAATAAAGTAATGTTTTGGTAATAATATAACTTAAAACAAAAATGAAAACACAATAATATTACAATTACATAATAATACAATAACATTACACATTAATTAAATTTTCAATTGAGTTGGTGTTTACTTGATGAAAATCCTATTCATTAATTAAATAAAAATAAAACTTAGTTTTATTTTATTTAATTAATTAAATAAATTATGTAGAATTATTAAGAATTAATGGTATTACATTTTGACAACATATTTACGTATGCATGAATGAGCATTGCTATTATTTTCCCCGTTTTCTCCAGAAATTTACCCAAGTTTAACTATTTTTTCTGGATCTACCATTAACTCGTAGCATGCCAATCTTTCAAGATTTGAATTTAGAAATTTTTCCGGTAATAACTGACGCCTCCAATATTTTTTTTCAAATGCACCGGGTTTCTCTTTCGACATTCCTGGTTTCTCTCCTGGCATGGCGTACTTGTAACCCACTTCTGAGGTTGGGGCGCCTGGAAGGCGGGATTACGTTGCCCCCGATAATATGATGGGTGATGATAATGGTGCGCTAGGAGAGTCCCTAATCCTAAGCTTAACCTAAGATAAATATGAATGATGATGATTGAAATGGCCATATGATTTCGGGGACCATTTTGGCCTTAAAGTTTTCCTGACATTTGTCTTACAGGTGACGAAAAAACCTCACCCAGAAAAACTGTCCCGACCGCGGATCGAACCCGGGCCCGCTGCGTGACAAGGCAACACGCTACCCCGAGACCACAGCGGTGGACATAAAATAAATACTTCTAAATTATATTCTAAATCGTTACATTTTTCTAATATATGTATCTTGTCTTCAAAGCTCCCGCACATTGGACATATTCGCATATCGTGAACGTAGCTAATTTTTTTAGAAATTTTTATGCACCTAGCCTAAACCAAGCAAGCCCTGATCTCTATTTAAATCCTAGGTTGAGTAAATAGGATTATTTTCCCCAAACATGTTTTATGTGGAGATAGGCTGCCATATTGAACCTCTCGTGGATACACACTAGAACTCCCGCCCCATCGAACGACATCCACACCTAACATGATACGCTTTTGCAGCAACCCGACCTCGCGATTGATAACACATAACGAGGATCATATTGGTAGCCATCCATTCGATGTACACGGACAGGACCGTTGTTCGCACTCGATATGGTTTCTTCGTCGGAGAAAATTACATTGTTCCAAACAAAGTCATCACGAGTTTAAGTGAAAACAAGACGATCCACATTTACTCATCATCCAACTTAACCTTCCTGGCACCTCGACAGGTTCTTCTTATTGAGTCGTCCCCAGCGGTTGCTGCGGAGCCCGAAAAGATGGACCTGATTATTAATTCGGGGGAAGTTAAAATGGCTGACGCCTATCTCCCTAAGCAACTCGCGTTCTCTCTCCGGGAAGAAATCTGTGGACTTCCAGGTGTTACAGGATTTCTTACTTCTCCACCAAGGTTATCGAAATCGACTGGCTGATTTTCTTAAAGGTACTCCAAGGTTTCTCTCGCTGCGGCAGCACAAAGACCTCGCCAGTGTGAATGAGACCTATGAACTGCAAACTTAGATTGAGACTGAACGACATTTTCAAGTTTTATGACCAAAATGAACTGTGCAGAGGAGGAGGTCTAGATTATGTTTGTTTATGAATATTCTAAGAGATGTCGCCATAATTATTTCCGAGAATATGCCTTAATACTCTGCATGAAAACAGGATATGGAATATTAATCTGAATTCTATACTTTGCTCATGTTATATTTAAAACTGGTCATACGCAAGATTTGCAATTTTTTTACAAATTCTAAATTGCTTAACTTGCCTAGGACTAATTAAATTTTATATACGAACGGCATTATGGGCCAGTGTTTTATCTTTTCTCTGCAGGTGGCAAATCGAACCTTGTATGCTAGTGAATGTTTCATCTTTCATGTGTGCTGTTTTATATACATTACATTGCGCTAAATATAATGCCACTATATTCTGCAACTCTAACAAGGAACTTATCTCGTAAACTATCTGAGATAGAGACATGCTTTTTTTTGTAATGTATTGTACACCCTTGGACAAATAAATGAGTCATCCGCAGATTCTATCAATCGATCGAGCAACTTCGTGAGTGCTCGCAGAAGCCGTATTCACATCAATGTGTTTTCAGTAATTGTACTGCGTTGTTTGCTAGTAAACGCAGTGCACACTCAAACAAACATGAAAGAGAGACTTGGCTCAGTGTATTTCCGTGGTCGAGAGGTTTAACAGACATCATCTGCGTTCGTAATCTCACGAGTTCGATTCCCACTCTACTTTTTTTTATTGAATGTTCGAATAGAATTTCGCCTGTAATGTAGTTTCATATTTGATTTTATATTTGAGTTTTATGGCTTTAATGCACACACGAAACACACAAAAATATAAATTAGAACCTTCTTCTATTAATTAAATGAGTAAAGAAAATAATATCTTCTAAAATGAAAACTTTAACAGAAACAATATCGGGTGTATGAACCCTCAGCATCTATACCGCCCCCAATCTGCGGGGTATTGATGCAATAAAATTTCTATAGACACGTGGACGATCGGCTAGAGCATCCCAGACTTCTTGAATTTGTACCCATAAGCCATCTTTCGTCTTTCGTGCATCTGCAGGCCAATTAGAGTTCATTTCTATTTTCATCTTAGCCCACACATTTTCGATTGGATTCAAATCTGGTGAACAGCGAAATTTGATTTGCCTTCTCCTTAAACAATCAAATAAAATTTCGCTAAACACATTTCAGAAAGCGACCACAGTTTCAACAATATCGATAATACAATATCAATTATACACAGAGAAAACAACAGACACAAAATTAACATTTTAGAAGAAATCTAAATTATCAAGGAGGCCAAGAATACAAACATTCTCAACGAAAATATGCCTAATAAGCAAACCCCTCTACTAGACATATACAGATAATTCAATACTACTCTACAAAAACTCCAGAACATTAAGCATGCTTCGAAAGGCCTATTTGTGAAATCAACGAAAATGTTAAATAGTTGAAGACGGTAGTATACAAGGTAAAAATATATATATATATATATATATATATATATATATATATATATATAATTTATTATTGTTATAATCTCGAAGGTATAAAACAATTATGAATTTAAAATGCATAGATTAATTCAAATTTCAAAATAAAATGTTGTATTTAATTCATAAAACATTTTTAATACAAATATCACGAAAAAAAAACTATATCATTAAAGACGCGAACCTGCGACCTTCATTAACAGAAACAGTGGCCGCATGTTTTACCACTCATCCATCAGAACACGTAGGAGTGTCTTCAGGTCATGCCACGTAACACAGTAGCTCAGGGACTGCACAATTATGACTAGTTTCCTAGGTTGAATCCATCGCTGTGCCGAGTATTAACTTAGAAGAAATTTGCGTTCAAGAGATGACTCTTTTTTTCTCTAAGGGTGTACATCTCTCAAAATTTTGTTTACATTTGTTGCAGATTGTGATTTAAACGACAATGACGACACCGCAGGAAAAGGCTCAATGTGTATGGTGTTATGCTGAGTCTGGTAAGTCACCAGTAATTGTTCAGCGAAATTTCCGCCGGCAATATGGAAGAGATTCTCCATCCAAATCATCCATAATTAGATGCGTCGAGAAATTTCTACCGACTGGCAGTGTAATGGACTTGCCACGGACTGGACGACCAGGTATGAGCCAAGAAACTATAGAAAATGTGCAACTTAAATTTGAACGCAGACCTCAAAAATCGGTTCATCGTGCTTCATAGGAACTGCATTTACCAAAATCAACCATTCATTTTCCTCCATAAGCGGCTACATCGTTAGGCCTTGAACCGAAAGTGCCTTTCTGCGGTTCAGTATGGTATCTTTGTTCTCCTCCCTACTACAGAACATTTATGAAATATGCCAATGTCCTGTTTTCCTTGTGCCTACCCCTCCCCTTTTCATCCTTTCCGCCGCGCATCTCTACGGCGCATATCCCCTCTACTTGCGAACCTTTATATACATTGTACTCTTACCGAACATTATCATTCGATCAGCCTAGCAACCGGCGTTTGGTTATTTAAAGACGGATTCAAAGGTGGAATCCAGTTCCAGCTCACCATGCGACTGAAGGTTAATATGGTGGTCTATATAGACAAGTTGATAGAGGCCGAGAAGAGGTCTGTTTTGAGTTAGTCCAGCAATGTACGGAAGAAGTGATTCCTAAAGCTTGGACACGTGTGTGAGTGTGGTATTATGTATGGTATGTTATTTATTCAGTTATTTTTACAGCTATGCTTGGTCGTTAGATCAAGAATCATCTTTTGTTATTAATTTATTGTTTTATTTAAAACCAACTTGTTTATATTAAAAGGTTATCTTTTTAAACAACGCCCCTCTGTTATTATTCAAGTATAAGTAGTTGTTCACTCTCCTATACAAAAATCACTCACTGTATGCTTTTAATAATCTGTATCTATATATGTATATATGTTCATCAGGGAAAGAACGATGAATTAATAGCTGCCTTTCATGGGCCCGAGGCAAGCTGCTTTCTTACAGATAACTTCTTTGAATATCAGGACCACATTAATAAATACAGCAAATTACAAAGCCCGATCCCGGACAAGTGTTACGCTGAGCGTGGTTTGCTTTTCTAAACCCACAAATGGTAGTAGAGACGTGGGTTTCGTAAACCCCACAAATGGTAGCAGTAGCGTAGTGTGGTTCACTTACCTACAAATGGTGTGCATAGCGTGTGGTTTTGTATCTTTCTGCTTTGAAAGATATGCTGTACTCTATTAACAGTGGTTCTAGTAGTATCGATTTAAAATTTTCTACTCAAGTTTCGGAGTTTTGGTTTCAAGGGCCAAGACAAGGGTATAGACTCTGTATGGTCGTAAATGAAGTTTGGAATTAGAAAGTCGACATTTTTCAGAGATATTACCCTGCGGATAGCTATTTGTTTTCGATACTTGGTATCTATGTTAAAGTTATTGAAAAGCATTTATTTACGCGTTTGTATTATTTCACGTAAATGATATTGACTCATCTTTCTTTATAAGTAAACAGAGAGTGACTTATGCATACTAAACTACGTTCGCTTATAGTTGTTTACATATTTTGTTCATTGTACTTTGTAAACATGCCTAGTTGGATAGATGTAATATCAAAAGACAATCTCGTCCGAGAGTTGAGCTTACTAGGTATTGAGGTTGAAGGCGATGTAAATATATTACGTCAGCGACTTAAAATTCATATGAATTCTCTCTCCCCGGCTGAACAAACATTAGTAATGCGTAGTTTATTGTAGACAGCGCAGTTCCGGAGGATTATTCTGCAGAACAGAACAAGAATATAATTGATCGTAGACTTAGCTCCATGAAGGATTTTTCTAGTTGAACGGTCCCCAACCTTTCTTCTCATACGTAGGAAAATAATCAGCGAATTTTTCGAGAGTTAATTAGAAAAGTTGATCCCTGCGATGGTAATGATAAGGAGTTGCTAGTTGTCTTCCTTATTAAACTCAACTCGATCTTCGAATTGAAATTGGTTCCCGATGAGTATTTTGTAAACTCGATTTTGAGTTGCATTGGAGGAATATTATTGAAGGTTTGGAGTGAGATTGTTAAATTGAGATTTACTTGGATGGAGAGTTTAGAATATGTGAAATGTTCGTTGTTGCCTCCTAGATTATTAGAGGACTATTGGATTAAATTTGTGTCACGACGATTCCAACTTTCTAAAGAATCTTTGCTGGAGTTTATTTCCAATATTCAGGGAGCTTCACTTGTATTGAACCCTCTATTTTCGGAAGAAAAGTTAATTGACATTATTCTACAAAATATGTCCTCGGCCACCAGACAGCATTTGGTTTTTGCTACGAAACCTCAAAATGTAGCCGAAATGTGTGTCTTGGCTAGGAAAGTGGCTGATTTCGAGATAGCTGAAAGACAAAGGAACTTCAGCGAGAAAAGCAGGCCTGATAATTTAAGTAAACCCCCTACTTCTGCGAATCGTTCTTCTCGCAATCACTCTTGGCAATCGAAAAGTAATTTACAATGTTGGAAATGTCAGCGTTTTGGACATCTCGCTAGAGAGTGTCGATCTTAGTTGTTTCTACGTAGTTTGTTTGTATATTTGTTTGGGATATTAAGAAAGCTACTTATGTATATTGGTATATGAGCTGATTGAGTCAACCTTTTGGTTGTGGAGCTACTAGAGTGAGTTTCAGTATACGTGGTCCAGGTTTTGCTAATGAGACGCAGGCTAAATTCTAAAATGAGGGTAACTAGAACTTAGTAAGCGTCCATGGCCACGTTGTAAAAAACAACATGTCAGTCAAGTTAAACTATGTTCTGTAATGAAGTGAATCCAACCATGTTTCTTGTGAAAATATCTGTATGTTTATTACGAAAATATTTTGTATTATGTCACATGCTGAACTAGTATGTCTGAGGTTCCGTTTTCCTGTCTTCGCCTGTTTTTTGTTTCAGTTTACCCTTCCTTAACATTGGCATCACGACGTAGCCTGGAATGCTCGGCAGTCGAGCACTTGGTGGATCCGGCCAACCCCCGAGTGCCCAGCTGACCGACATGGTGGCTCTAGAACTACAGATTCCTGGATAGCGGTGGAGCGGGATTGCGATCCGGCAATCCAATTATGGTATCGTCACCCTGTTCTTCACCGAGAACACCGCAGAGTTGTACTAGGGCGACTGAATCCAGATGGAATTAATTTTCAGCGCCTGTATAGTCAACATGGAAGCGAGTGTGGTGATTGTGATTTTGGGGACGATGAAGATTTGTGTAAAAGTTTACCGCTGGAATCTGATAGTGTTGATGTGCCCCTCCCAACGTGGGATTGTTCTACCGGACATTATTTTGAAATTTATGGACCGTCTTCCTTTTTTTTTACCCGGAGGGCGCAGGGGGAGTTATTGAACCGAAAGTGCCTTTCTGCGGTTCAGCATGGTATCTTTGTTCTCCTCCCTACTACAGAACATTTATGAAATATGCCAATGTCCTGTTTTCCTTTGCCTACCCCTCCCCTTTTCATCCTTTCCGCCGCGCATCTCTACGGCGCATATCCCCTCTACTTGCGAACCTTTATATACATTGTACTCTTACCGAACATTATCATTCGATCAGCCTAGCAACCGGCGTTTGGTTATTTAAAGACGGATTCAAAGGTGGAATCCAGTTCCAGCTCACCATGCGACTGGAAGGTTAATATGGTGGTCTATATAGACAAGTTGATTGAGGCCGAGAAGAGGTCTGTTTTGAGTTAGTCCAGCAATGTACGGAAGAAGTGATTCCTAAAGCTTGGACACGTGTGTGAGTGTGGTATTATGTATGGTATGTTATTTATTCAGTTATTTTTACAGCTATGCTTGGTCGTTTGATCAAGAATCATCTTTTGTTATTAATTTATTGTTTTATTTAAAACCAACTTGTTTATATTAAAAGGTTATCTTTTTAAACAACGCCCCTCTGTTATTATTCAAGTATAAGTGGTTGTTCACTCTCCTATACAAAAATCACTCACTGTATGCTTTTAATAATCTGTATCTATATATGTATATATGTTCATCAGGAAAGAAAGATGAATTAATAGCTGCCTTTCATGGGCCCGAGGCAAGCTGCTTTCTTACAGATAACTTCTTTGAATATCAGGACCACATTAATAAATACAGCAAATTACAAAGCCCGATCCCGGACAAGTGTTACGCTGAGCGTGGTTTGCTTTTCTAAACCCACAAATGGTAGTAGACGCGTGGGTTTCGTAAACCCCACAAATGGTAGCAGTAGCGTAGTGTGGTTCACTTACCTACAGCCTATAAAGTGCAAATTACGCAAGCGACTTTCCTCGGCGTGCTGAATTTGTTGATTCCATGCTGAACGCAATTGACTAAGACAATGGGTAGCTGCAGAGGATGATGTTCTCTGATGAAGCTACTTGCTTTGTGTCTGGACATGTTAATCGTCATAACGTTAGGACGTTCCTAACGAAAAACACTCCTGGACATGTTCGTAGTAGCCTAAAACTCTACGTTTGGTGTGTTAATATGCGCGATAGAGTAATCGGTCCATTTTTCTTTGCCGAGAAGACGGTTACAGGAGCAGTTTATTATGACATGCTTCATGAGTTCCTACTCTCTCAGGTGTTGGAACTGCAGCCAATCATAATGTACCAACAAGATAAACACCTCATTATTGGTCTGAAGATATTAGGGACATTTTGGATAGATATTTGCCTGGTATATGGATTGCTCGTGATGGACCAATCGCCTGGCCACTGCGCTCGCCTGATATCAACCCCTTAGACTTCTTCCTTTGGGAATACGTCAACGATCGAGTTTACGAAACCCCCTGTTCCAGATGGTCACACTCCGTAGACAGATTATTACGAGTGTGCAAACAGTTGATGTTGATATGCTGCAACGTGTATGGACGGAGTTGAAGTCTTAATACTCGTGTTGAAGTCTTATAAAACCAAAACAAAACTTTGAATGATGTAGAATACGTTGCAAACAAACAGTTAACGAGCTAAGTTTCATTGATTTGGTAACAGGACTTGTGGACACCCTGGTATATAGACTAATTCTCATTGCAGAAATAAAACTAATTATAATTGTCTGGACCTATGTTGAGAAATATGTTTATTAAAAATTTATTGCACCGATTCGAACTCGAAACGAATGTAGTTCAGTATCTATCATAGTTGTTGCGTTAGCCATCTACTCTGCTGCAAGTTTTGATAACTCTGTGAGCATTTTTACCTTCATGTTCATATACAAAATTACGCTCAAGATTTTAAACTTACTTTACGTATCTACATTCAATTCATACGATTATTAAATTTTCCTGAGCCTTAGAGTAGGCAATATCCTCTCTGAGTGTAACATTTCAGACTACTGAATCAAATAAATTTAAGCTACAGATATGCGTAGTCATATGAACAAATCTTCGCATTTGCTGTCATCATTTAAATCAATTCTAGTGTAGATACCTTCTACAGTGTTTATTAAGGCTTCCTACAATATCAAACTTTACCATTTTTACTTAGAGTAACATAACCTCAAATATCAACAACATTTAACTAATTATATAGAATTGATAAATAGCATAAAAGGTCAAATACCCAAGTTTGAGAACATTTGCTTTACACTAATCAACCATGACAATTTTATGTAATATAACAGATTTTACAAAATTATATGAACGGAAATTTTGACCTTTTTTTCACGCCATAAATCTAAAAATGTGAACCAGGTTGTATGTATTATTTGCTGGATAAAGAAAGTATACTATGCATTATACTTACGAAATTCTCTCGTTACTTACACAAATTTATATTCAGTTACGTTTCCATTTGATTTCACTTCATTCAGAGGAAAACACTAGCGCAATGGAATTAACAGAAACAACAAATCAGACGTTAGGGTTACATGCAGTATAAAGTGAAATCAAAGTCATAATTTTTCACAATATGATTGAATATAGCTAATCACTATACCATTGTACAAAACTGAATATAGGGCTCTATCTAGTGGTCTACTGAAACTGACATATTGACAGCTAGATAGCCTCCGAAATAATATTTTAATGAAAAAGCTAACATATATAAATCACTGAACTTCCATCAATAACATAACCCTTTCTCTTTACAATTCATTTAGTTTTGTATTTCATTTTAACGCTTCTAGCCATGTAGTCAATTAGTGATTAGTAATTAAATAATGTTGGATTCAAGTCAGATTTTAATGTAATTACAGTATACTTTAGGTGACAATCCTTGCTTTTAATATACGCAAGATAAAGTTATGCTGGGAAAAAATTATTAGGAATAAAAGTGGTGATATGTTTAAACGTTGATAGAATATATTAAAGTAGATTTTAATCAGTTATTTAATGTACACTTGGCAAAAAAAAAAAAACAAAAAAAAAAGACTGAGTGGCTTCAAACCTCAGAGTCCCTGTTATGGCCCACTATCCATGCTCGAATAGCTAAAGCTGTGGTTCACGAGGTAACGCATTGTCAAATGATTGAAACACGCTGTATTTGGTTTTAATGGTCCTAAATAGTTAAAGAGCAGTGCAGGGGACATGTTTCTAGATATTTGCGTGTGTTCGACGTATACGATATAACTCAAATTGCAACATTAAAATAAAGTTCAACTCTCGTGCATCGTGTAAAAGTAAATAAGACAAAACAGGATTTAGACAACTAATATCCGACGTTCGAGTAGCTTAGATCAATAAACCAATTACGAAAAAAATGAAATATGTAGGAGTGCCAGGGTTCATAATGATTTTTTTTTACATACAGTATTTGTATTTCCGCAAAATTAATTCTAGCCACGTAATCTACGTCCATTTTACACTATTTTAAATAATATTCCTGCCTTCATAAATTCTGTTACACTCGTTGGCTAACGGTAAAATTTTGATTGTATGTGCAATACAACAGTTTAATATTAGTGCTATAAATGTATGTAATAAAGAATAAAATAGCTTCATATATTATGAATTTATCTATTTAGTACATATTAGTGAGGAACATGTTTCACCCTTCAATTAAAATATTCAGTTTATATAGGTCAAGTTCAGCCTAAACATAGCCCATAGTTGATGGACAACAACAATAATAATAATAATAATAATAATAATAATAATTCCAAATAATTAGTTATTTTTTTCTTTAAGAGTAGACAGAGAATAAAATAGAAAGCATTTGGTCTCGAGGTAGCCCTGGTTCGATCCCCCCTCGGGACAAGTTTCCTGGGTGAGGTTTTTTTCGGGGTTTCTCCTCACCTGTAAGGCAAATGTCAGGATACTTTAAGGCCCAAACGGTCTCCGAACATCATTTAACCATCATTATCATCAATATCATATTCACCTCATTAGATTAAGTTTATGTTCAAGGCCTCTCCTGACGCATAATTACCCATCGTCATCACCCATCATATCATTAGGGCAGCGTAACCCCGCCTTTCAGGCACCCCAACCTCAGAATTGGGTTACAATACGCCAATGCCAGGAGAGAATACCTGATGTAGAATGACAAACAGGTGGATTAAACAAAAAATAGAAAGCATTGTAGCAACTAAAAAATAGCCTAATCGGGAATCGAACAGTAACCTCTTGCATACGAAGCAAGCCATTATGCACAGAGGTAAGCGTAAAAGAAAGCTCTTCACTGGAAGAAGGGGAACGTATTGTAGCTCTACTGTGTCATTAGTTTACTTGTGTGAATCGCGCGTTAAAACTTGAAAATGTTCGAGATGAAGAGGCCACTCATTCTTTTTTTTTTTTTTGCTAAGTGTACATGGAGAATATGCTAATGAAGTGGATGAATTACAGAGAGTTAAAATATAAATCACAGTCCGACTGGTTTAAATATTTAAATGAAGGTAGGAAAAGTAAAGAAGTTTTAAGCATTAGGTTCAAATGAAAATCCTATAGAAATCATAAAAGCATCAGAGAAAAAATGTGTGCATAAAATACGAAGGTTGATTAGTATGACTTTGGAGAGATGAGGTTCGTTCAATTGAATGGAAATAATCAGTCTACACGAAAGCGGATATTGCAACAACTATAAGGGTATTTCATTATTTTCAAATTCTTTAAAAAAATAACATAACATATACATTGATATTCAGATTTAACCCTTATATTGATGACATTGTTCATCAATCTGGATTTTGAACAAGTACGAATACATTTATATATATATATATATATATATATATATATATATATATATATATCATCATCAACAATCACGGATTAAGCCCATGTTGCTTGCTCCGGTCTCATAGATTCTAATTCAAAAGTTGGATCCATCTCTTCTTCTGTCTACCAACATTCCTACGTCCTTTTGGTTTGTATTTAAGTATAATTTTGGGAACGCGATCATCTTCCATTCTTTGAACATGTTATTTCCGGTTTTTTCTAGATTATTTTATTCTATCTAAGAGTTTAAAGATATTTAGCTCATTTCTAATATCTTCACTTCTCTTATCTAGAAGTTTGCAACCAGCCAAACTTCTCAGAAATCTCATTTCAGCTGCTTCTATGATCTTCTCTTCTCTTTTAGTTAAAACCAAAAATTCACTAACGTACAATAGTAAGGGGACTGCCACTGCTTTATAAAGTTTAGTTTTGTTTCTTTCCTTGTGATGTTAAATATCCTTTTGATTGTTCCACATATATAATTAAATTTATTAAGTTTGTTAAATAGATCTTCATTTTTAAAATAGGAGATTTCATAACCCAGGTATTTAAAATGGTTCACTTGTTCAATGGGTTTTCCCTCCAGAATTATTTTAGCTCTTACGGTATCTGATCCCTTAAAAGCTAGGATTTTCGTTTTAATAATAATAATAATAATAATAATAATAATAATAATAATAATAATAATAATAATAATAATAATAATAATAATAATAATAATAGCTTTATTTTACCTCTTACTGATATTTTGAAATTATATTTCTGTATAATGTTATTTAACTGAAAGAGCGATTTCTGTAGACCATCTTCTGAACTAGATATTAGAACTTGGTCGTCTGCAAAAAGTAAGGTATCTAACATCTTATTTCTTATTTTCAAATGTGAGTCCAAATGTATCTACCAATTATATATGATATCGTCAATATAAATATTAAAAAGGGAGGATGAAAGTGGACATCCCTGTCATACGCCTCTATTTATTGTTGCTGTTATATGTTTTTTGTTTTTGCCTCCAGTTTCTATTGTTATTTTATTTTCTACATATAGACTTTTTATTGCAGTTATTAGGTGCTGAGGTATGCCTTTCTCTTTCAATATAATCCACAATTTATTTCTGTGTGTGTATATATATATATATATATATATATATATATACACACAGTAAAACGTATTTAATGAATAATGCAGAAATCTGTCCAATGTGAACAAATTTATTGGTCCCGGCGAAATAATAGTAATTTTACATGTATTTACTTTGCATAAAACAGAATCTGACCAACGCGGAAACGGAAGGATATTTCTATACAATTCATGAAATTATTTTTATAAAGCGGAATGGCAGAGAAATAAATTAGTTTCCACTTAATTGAATTCTCGTTGGGCCAAAAAAAACAAGGAATGATTCCTGCCGCCGGGTGGAGTAGAGATTCAACCTGTACCTGAAATTTTATTTCGGCCTCACTGCACACCTTTCACGTGAAATAAGCCGGTCTTGGATATAACCATTGCATTGTACAATATTAAATTAATTTACGTTCTAAGACCAGGTTTTCACAGGTAGCGTTCTGAATTTACGGAATAAAGATGGCTAAAACGTATGTTTCATTGTCATTAAACGAAAAAGTGAAAGTGATTGAAGATAAATCTTCAAATTTCCGGACCGTTGCGATGCTCCAAAGTCAAGCTCTTGCTAAATCCCTAGGGTATAACGGTTTCAAGAAGGTTGGCCGGACAGTTTTAAAAGACGACACAAGGTAGTGTTCAATGAAATTTGCGGGGAATCAAAGGATGTGGACAAAAGTATAGTTAGTGAGCGGAAACCGAAACTGTATACTTTAATTTCAGGATACGCGCCTAAGAGACATTTTTAAAGCTGGCGAAACGGGACTGTTTTTGGGTACTCTATAATCTAAGATTATTAATAAATTTTAGTTTTTTATAATGTGGAATGTCTAACGTGGAAAAAAATTTGTCCCAAGGGATTCCGCTTTGAGCAAGTTTTAGTGTATAATGAAATAAATTAATATCCTGACTGTTTATATAAACTACATGTCGACTTCAAAAAGCATACGATTAATTTAATAAGGAGCAATTGTAGAGTTTGCTACTATGTATAATTCGTAATTCCTAAAACGTTTGTCAGACTTAAAGTGTTTAAATAACACAAGGAGTGGGATACGGGTAACAAACAGTTTTCAGATAGTCTTGAAATTCGCACTAAGATAAAGAGATATACAATCTCTTCTGCCTTTCAATGTTATACCAGAGCATAATTATAATCACATCTTTAGGATAGGTTTCACCAACAGTGGTAACTGTATTACGCCAGTTTCCTCCTGTATAATACATAGCTTAAACTAGCGTAATACAGTTACATATGTTATCAAAATGCAATACCATTAATTCTTAACAATTATATATAAATTAATTAGTGAATAATGCTATTGTGTTATTATTTAATTGTAATATTATTTTGTTTTCTTTATGTAATTGTAATGTTAATTTTTTTTAGTGTATAATGCTATTGTGTTATTATTTAATTGTAATATTATTGTGTTTTCTTTATGTAATTGTAATGTTATTACTTTGTTTTTTTTTTGTTGTTTATTTTTCTTTACACTAGTACCAATTATTACTTTATTGTAACGGACTGTCAACAGCACGTACGGCATACTGCCCGTGCGACCCATATTTGTAAATAATATTGTAAATATCTTACTTTTTGTCTAATAAAGTCCTACTACTACCACTACTACTTTTGTTGGTAAATCCGGCGCACAACTCAATTATGTTATTTAACAGTAGTGCATCCGACAATGTTAGTCCATATTAAAATATGTAGTCAATGTACCCATTTCACCAATTAAAAATTTAAAGAGTCGACATGTTTGAACAGCGAAGCTGTCATTTTCAAGGCTAAATATGTTGTCTTAGCTGTTGAAACATGTTGACTCTTAATTGAAATGGGTACATTGACTATATGTTTTATGATTGTATCACCAAGAATATTATTATCTTATTAAATTAGCCCATACTGATAAATTAATATAACCCATCACATTCTATTAAATACCTCTGTCATCAATCACTTTATTCAATGGGAAATACACTTTACAACAAATGAGGAATTTTTTCAAGAATTCGGGGAATTTAAATACCTAGGAACAACAGTTACAAACAGGAAAGAGGTGTAGACATAAATGGAACATGGTTCAAATCTGGAATAACATAACATAATTGTACATAACAGATTTTCTTGTCATTTAAAATTTCCTGAATAAATTAAAACTACGTATATATATATATATATATATATATATATATATATATATATATATATATATATATATATAATGAGATCGTTCCACTGTATCATATTTTAAGAGAGGAAAGAACTGATTACGACATTTGATAATAAAGTGTTTTGGGTTTTTTAGGCAAGATTTAAGGATATAAAGAGGAACAGATATTTCTTGTATAATAATCGGAAGGAAATATGATTGCCAAAGTGAGATGGGAAAATAACGTAGCTAAATAACAACTTAAGATAGGTGAATTATACAAGGGATGATTGGTAAAACATTTAGCTGAAAATGTAGATGTATGGACAGCTTATACCCGCTCGCCCATGTACCATCGAAATCGATAGTACAGTTAATTATTAATAATATTGACCAGCTTTAAAATATACAATTTGTAAAGTGATTCAATTTAAACTATCCAGTCACATTGATTAAATAACATTTATATTAATTTTTATATCGATGGACATATGGCAAGAATGGGGAATGAAAGAGGGGCATGGAAGCTCCTTATATGTAAAGCAGAGTGAAAGTGACCAGTGCACAGTGATCCAGAATGCGAAAAATCTGAAAGTTACTATTTGGGCTCCAAATCACTCCACATGTGTAAGATTAACAATTTTAAGAATAAAAAAAATATTTGGATCTGCATACTTGATGCGATGGCGTTTAATTAGTTATGTGCAAAGTATTCGTTATGACTGATTTAACAAACACAATTTATTTGGGGAGATGCTTTGAAAAATAAATTAATCTGGTCACAAATAGACTTCTTATGCATTTAGAAAATCCGAGGCTTGATCCTTGGGACTGCGAGCAATGTATAAGTGTTTTTTTTAGAAAATACGGATAATAATAAACAAATAAATATAAATATCCTCAACTCGTGACCAACTCAGGGTCGGGTCGAGAGATGAGATGAGTCCCTATATGTAGAGGTCTGTGTATGACAAGGGTGCAGGCCGACCACACCTGACACACCATCACATGGACAAATGAACGTCTTTGCTTAAGTTTCTTCTGAGTAGTAGGAAGTCCCCTGGGTTGGTTACCAACCATCCGCAGAGCAAGACTAGTGGTAGGGCTGCTACCTTATAGCCTCTAGTCAGGCGTTCAAAATATGGAATTTCCTCCATATTCGATGGAACGGTTATACCGCCGTGACTCGGTCCCCATTACCTCGTTAGTTAAAAGCAGGGTGTACCACGTGCAGGTGAGGTTGAGAATTAGGTAGGAGAGGTTATAGAATGCACATCACTACCTCTTACACCCCACAAATGAACGTAATAATAATAATAATAATACTAATAATAATAATAATAATAATAATAATATTAATATATGAATTGGATATTTTAATGCAACTATACGCCAGGTTGTATGATCCAACAAATTGTGTAACTGCACATCTGCAAAAGATCACAAAAAATCCTTACTAGGATAACAACGTTCTTTAATTAATGATACGATTAAATGACTGATCGACATTAGCATGCCTTTCTTTTGCTTGTGCTCGTATAATCTTATGTTTACTTTGGCTTTAATTAGCTTCAATAATTAACGAAATAACTTCAATTTCATTGCTAGGTTTTTCTTGGAGTTTTGATTTTGATGATTTCGAAACTAGAAGGGTTTTTTCCTGCTCTTGTTGGAGTTGTTTAAGACCGCTTCATTTACTAGTTCCGATGCCTTCTCCTTTCCATGCTCCTTTAAATGTACCTTAGTTGCAAAAGGGAGTTCTTTGAATGGGTTTTCACGTCGAAGTTCTATAGTCTTTCGCTTTTTACTTTTATCGCTATTATCTTCAAAACGGACAATAGGGCGTCCTCTTTGCTTTTTAGAGCTGTAAGGGTAGATGAACTAGGGACTACAACACTTCATGATTTCCACTATTAAGTATTTTGTTGCAGAATAGAGTCACCTCTACACGATTTTTTTTTCACATAATATTCAGATATATTGTCAATGTGTATAGAATTTCATACAAATTGAAACAAACGTTTGATTTGATTATCCCGACCATCACTTAATTTTTCACGGCGAACTTGGCACAGTTCCCTTCTAGATTTGTAGAATTCCATAAGATACCACCGCAAATCAAACAAAGTGGATAATATGTGTGAAAGTTGAGATATTAACAAGCTTAAATAACCGACTTATTTCATGGGTATTGCATTACTGCAATCAGCTGTTAGTTATTGTAGTGACAGAATTCCCGTCCTGAATGCAAGCACACACACGCTTACGGGCGGCAAGGCCATGCGTTATCTGTATTACACGAGTTCATTAATGTGCTGCGTAAATCTAAAGTAGCAAACTGTAGCAAAAGTTTTCACCCGTGCCAGTTTAGCAACACTTTAAATTATACTTTGCTTTAGAAATCGTCGTGGGAAATGGTGGCGAAAGCGTTATAACTCAAGATAACTTTGGTTTTTTCAAGTCCGAAATAAAAGTTATTAATTTTATTATATAATTCAGATGTGGACTCTTTACCTGTGCATTAGTAAGAAGGAAAAAGTGTATTTCACACAATTATAACGAGAGACATTAAAATAATTAACACAAAAAGTGTTAATAGTATGTCCAAAATGTGGCATAAAATTCCGTTTTTATGATGCATAACTTCGCAGACCGAAAATTAGGTCTAATAATTAGTATAGAGAACAATTTATTTGATGGATTGGTACCCCATTTATTTGTTTAGATGACTATTCAGATTTTTCTCCTCTAATGAAAAGTAAAAATGCCTTTTTTTATATTCTGGATCACTGTGCAGTGGTTATGTCAAGAACGATGTGGAGAATAACAATAACCATGATTTGAGGGAAGTAAATTATACAGGGGATGATTGGAAAACATTAGTTCAGGATAGGGAAATATTGAGAGTTATGTCCGCGCGGCCATGAGTGTATAGTGCCATTGACTTTGTTATTTATTTTCAGCTTTCTGTGTAAAATAATATGTAATTTTTGTCGTCAAAGCCTATTTTAACATGTAGGCCTACTATAATTCATAACCAGTAAATTGTAGAGTGTGACGCCGGAAAAATTTAAAATTTGAATTAAATCAAATCACTGGTTTGTAAGATGATTACTTATTAACGTGTTATTCCTTCCAACAAACAAATAATTTACAAAAGTGAGTACATAGCAGTGAGGTGGGAGAATAATATTAAACATGATTTGAGGGATTGATTGGAAAAACACTAGCTCAGGATAGGGATGTATGGAGAGCTTATGTCCGAGCGGCTATGAACCTTGGGGGTTCGATAGTACTTAAGAGTGGGTTAGTTACTTAGTCAGTCAGTCATAGGACACATAACCAATATTATAATCCCAGCAAGGACAGAATTAAGCGTAAGAATCTTATAATATACTGTAAATCACATACACAATTTTTTCTTAATAACTTACAGCTTCCTGCAATTATTTTATACATGTCAGTGTCATTAGGGACAAGGAACCGATGTTTTTTTTAAACCTGAATATGTTTTAATAACCTACATTAGTATTATTTAACGCTCTAATCATCGTTTCCCAACCTATGGTTCATGAAACCCCGGGGGTTCGCAAAATATTTTAAGTGGCGTAATGGCGGATACCGAGGTTAGGCCTATTATTTTTCCTTGATTTCTGCGGCATTGTCATAATATTAATAATAATTATTTTAAAATTAAATTAACCCTATAATGTCCCTTGTTACATGTGTGTAACATGGGTAATTTCTCACATTATGTCCACAATAAATAATATTCACCGCCAATGCCTGAACTACAGTTATGTAACAACGTTAGGAATGCATTTGATTTCACTTCAATGGAAATTTAGTCTGCCAACATCTTAGTGTTCTAACAATGTTAACAACAGTACTGCCACCCGATTAAGGAACGGTTACATGGCGGTCAGACTTTTGATTGTAGATGTTAATGTGGAATTTTAACAAACTTATATTTCATTTTGATTTTCAACAATAACCTACTTATGTTCTTGTGACTAATGCAGTAAGTTGTCAGTTGTATGTCTCAATCGTTTCCGTTCACATTAAGATGTGATGACTGATCGAAAAGTGAAGTTCGAAGGGGAAACAGGGTTTTTTTTTTAACATTTTCCAATACTGTTATTTTAACACAGTTCCAATAATGGATCATATTATAATATTATAATGATATTGTGAAAAGAAAATTAATGTCTGAACCAAGAATCGAACCGTGGACCTCTCGTTCTCCGTACGAGTGTGCAGCCCACTACAGGGTTTAACAAAATCTCAAATTAGTGCTGTGTTAACAGACCATTCAGCTTCTAGTGATGTGTGTCAATCCAACGAAAGTGAACCATGTGTAAAGAAAAGAAAGTATGATGATAATTGCATTAGGTTTGGATTTTCATATAGCCTATAGGTGACAAGGACTGTCCAAGACCACAGTGTGTTCTTTGTGGCGACGTTCTTGCTAACAGTAATCTCGAACCTTCTGTACATAAACGACATTTAGAAACTAAACACCCCATCCACGTCAACAAATCTGCTGTTTGTTTTACACGAAAAGCTAACGAATGAAAAAAAATTATTTAACTACTTTTGTATTCGCTGCAAACAGTGACAATGAGAATGCTCTTTAAGGGTCTTATCGCGTTAGCTACAGAATTGCTAAAACAGCAAAACCTCATTCAATAGCCGAAGATTTAGTGCAGCCATGCATAAATTATGCATGCTTGGAAAATCTTTCACAAAAAAGTCAATATGATACCATTGTCCGACAATAAGATCAACCGCCGGATTAAAGACATAGCAAATTGTGTCGAAAATGAAATTTTAGAAAGAGTTCATGCCAGTCGTTTTTTGCGATTTAACTTGACGAATCGCCTGATGTTGCCACTTCAGCCATTTTTTTTTTACTTTTCGTCCATTATATTAGTGAGAAGTATACAGAAGTGGAGCTACTATTCTGCAGATCCTTAAAAGAGAGAACTATGGGAGGAGTTATATGTAAGTTAACCCGGCGATTAACGTTCGCGAAAATTCAATGGACTGGACTCGCTGTGCAGGCATTTGTTCAGGTGCGAAATCTATGACAGAGTGTTATGCTGGGTTTGACGCCAAAGTGAAATCGGTAGCTCCGAACGCTTCTTGGACACAATGTTACATTCATAGCTTCTTGTTTCTAAACGCATGAACGATGGATTGAAATGTGTGCTGGTCGATGTAGTGAAAATAATTAATTTTATTAAGGCTCGCCCTGTAAATTCCCGCATCTTTGCAGTGCTTTGTGAGGAAATGTGAGGCTTTTGTAAGTGTTTATTGTCTCACACTGAAGTTAGGTGGCTATCTCGAGGTAGAACTATTTCCACACTGTACGAACTTAAAGACGAAGTTTACGTTTTTCTCACCAGTCAATGCCTTTCACAAAGCAAAGTGCATGGAAGATAAAATCTGGCTTCAGACTTTAGCTTATTTGAAAGACATTTTCTAAAAAAAATAATAGTTTAAACTTATCTCTCAAGTGGTAAAATATAAACGTTTATATTGTGCAAGACCGTAACGAATCATTAACTTAAAAACTTAATTTTTTTAACGTGTATAAATAGCAATCACACCGAGTGCTTTAATACCTTTCGCGACTTCCTGGTGGAAAATTATCCTTCTTTCGACGTAAATGTCAAGAACATGGTTAAAGAACATTTCAAGGGACTTGAAAAAACTTCAGAGAATATATTCCAGCTATGTCCAGTAATAACAATTGGATTCGCAATTCCGTCGAAGAGTCAGCAATTTTAGAATCCACATTAAACGTAGATGAAAAGACTACATTCTTGAAATATCCACTAATTTTCAGTTACAGAAAAGTTATAAATATTTGTTATTAATTGGTTTCTGGCTAACTTTAAAGGAGTTTCCAGTGTTAGCAAACAAAGCCATAATGGATTTAAGTGGCTTTATTACCCTTTTCATCGACATATTTGTGCGAAAACTCGTTTTCTTCATATGCCTATTTAAAAAATGAATTCAGAAATAGACTTGGCTGAAAGCGATTTGAGACTTTACTTAACCACAGAAGTGGTTCCTAACTTCAAAGATCTTTGCAATTGAAACCAGGCGCAACTTTCTCACTGAATTCCAAGGAAGAGGCGAGTAATGTATTTATTATTGCAAATAGGCCTACACGTTGTGTAACTTTTAAGCCGTAACTAGAGTAACTATAGGTTTTAATCGTTAAGGGTTGAGTTAACTCAAGTTTATTAAACCTTTTGCTTTTATGCATGTCTATTGTACGCATATTTAAAAGTCAGTGGTTCACCCAACTCAGATCGCTGCTGAAGGAGTTCGCGAGTCGAAAAAGGTTGGGAAACGCTGCTGTATATTGTTTCCTCTTAGATTACTTGAAAGTTAAAAGTATACACCCGCCTAAAAGTATTTAAATACCACATAAAATATGCTTTTGTTAAATAAGTAAAAGGATCAAATATTCTTACTTCGGTAAAATGAGCGCTCCAGACCACTTCTCGTTTAAGCAAGCTACTTCTTACTACAACATAATATTTCTACATTTACTTATCCGACACAGCGCAACGTTGATCTGCTTAATTTGTGGATGATTCGCAAACTAATGCCTTGTCATCCCGCGTGCTCTCGCTTCACGTCAGTCTGTGAGTTTCAGTTAATATCTGTATGTTTGAATTTAGCAACGTAAGTACTTTATTTGATATTTGTTCCTGACTTTGCATGGTTTGTATCGACTGAAGGGAAACTTTCCGCTGTGTCGTATAATGCAAGTTGTTTTAGCGCTGTATTCTCCATGGGAAATGTTCAAATAGGAAAAGGTGATTACAATTTCAAGTTTTGTTGTACATAACAATTATTAAAAGCCTAATCTTGGTGTCCACGCATTTAGGATATAAAATTATACCATTTATGGATGTATCTTAAGTTTCACATTATTTTCAACATAAAATATCATTCACTTTTTTTAAAAACTCATTGATATATTACCAACAATTTACTTCCATTATAAAACTAAGTATAGTTCAATATTAGAATTTAGAAAATCAAAATATAAAATTTAAAGCGAATTAAAATTAAAATTTTGTATGAGCTATATGTAACATAATCGAACTGGATGGTGGAAAATATTGTAGATATATATTTTTGACTTGAAAAAAAAATTAAATATATTAATTAAAAACTCAGTATCAATAAAATTGAACAGATAAAATATATAGTTTTTACATTCTTAAAGAGGAAATTTAAAACAAAAGCAACACTATGTACATGATTTTATGGAACATTCCAATTATATATAATAATGTGAAGAATATTCTTAAGATATGGGACACTCGTCCAGCAAATTAACTATATCTGATAACATCTGTTTGAAAGTCAGCGTGAAGAACACATGGAAATATTTGTTCTTCGCAGAGAGAGCCTGACCTCTGACGTAAATTCCATATCGTAACATGTAATGTAATGTAATGTAATAATAATAATAATAATAATAATAATAATAATAATAATAATAATGTTTTATTTATTCTGGCAGAGTTAAGGCCATAAGGCCTTCTCTTCCACTCAACCAGCACAAATGCAAATAAATATTTGACAAATATATATATATATATATATATATACACTATACTAATTATAAACAGTTAAAGATACATTAAATGTAGCAATGTAAATTTCATGTACAAACAACATTTTATACGATGATAACAATAATAATACTTACGATAATAATAATAATATTAATATAATAATAATAATTATTATTATTATTATAATAATAAATATGATAAATTATACGAGAAACACCAATTAATATATATATACCTTACACTGGGTAATGACGAAGTCGAGGTTAGAGCAAATATAAACTTAGATTTCTTTTAAAAGTTGCCAATATCCGGCAGCCCCTTATTTCTTGTGGTAGGGAATTCCAGTTGCGAGAAGTGAAGAATAAGGGTATTAATGACAATTTTAAATAATGGCCAGTTATATTATATGCATGCAAAACATGGACTCTTACTTTAAGGGAGAAAAGGAGATTACGAATATTTGAGAATAAAATTCTTAGGAATTTTTTTTGGACGAAAGAGAGATGAACAGGAGAAGACTAAATAACAGTGAACTACATGGTATTTATCGGAAGCCAGATATAATAAGAACAATTATGTCTCCTAGTCGGCGATGGGCAGGACATCTGGCACGAATGGTGAATGAAAGACGTGCATGGAAGCTTCTTGTAGGAGAACCAGAGGGAAAACGTCCAGTTGGTAGACTAAGAATGAAGTGGGAGAATAACAACTATGGTTTGAGAGAAGTAGATTATACAGGCAATGATTGGAAAGCATTAGCTCAGGATAGGGATGTATGGAGAGCTTATGTCCGCGCAGCTATAAACTTACGGGTTCGATAGAACCAGTGAGTTAGAGTGTAATCCAAGATCATTGTTGCACTATAAATTTTATAAACTAACATACTACACCAAGAGAATATTTATAAATTTACACTCTTAATACTTGATTATTTACTGTCTAATTCATTAGACTTAAATATTGTTTAAGTAAATAAATACTATAATAAGAGTTATAAATAAATAAGATGATAATATGACTGATTATATTAGCTCAAATGTTTCCTCTAACTTAGTAATGTCAGCTCATTCTTCTGTTAACCATATTGTCGGAATAGTGTGTGCACAGTACATTTACGGGTTTTTTTCAGTATTGGATGTACTGACGGTTACAAACCTCCTCCATTATCTCAAACCCTAGACTTCACGTCGTTCGTAGCGGGAAGTATTTATATTGCGTTATGAATTTGTGACGCATTGCTCCATACATTTTATTGTTTTGCATTTAAACGTATTTCGAGAATTCTCGCTTAAAAGTGCTTACGCCAGTCAATATCACATAAAGATTCGTAAACAATTAAATTTTCTGCAATCGATGACGTCATTTATACAGCTAAATTGAAAAATATTTCATTAAACGTATCTTGTTACAAAAGAACTTACCTTAAAATAAAATAGGTGTTTCATTTTAGCTGCAGACACAATATACAGTAAGTGTAGGGTTTCTTGAAGTAAAACTATGGTTACAAGATAGAAATAACTGGACATGGATTCAAGATCACATAAGGCAAAAATATTAATGATATATCAATACTCGGAACTATATACAGTCATTAACAATAATGTTTATAAACGCTAAGTTCGAATGGTATAACTTTCATATTCCATTATAAATATACAATTACTTTAATATAAATTAATGTTTGTCATACTATAGATAAAGATAGATGTTAAAACATCTCAATATTAAAAAATACATAATATTTTGATTTTAAATAAATGTATTAAAAATGATTCAGATTCCAGGTAACAGAGTTGTTTGTATACTTGAAGCTTGTAATAGTACATGATTCTTTCTTTATACTATTATTACACACTTTTCGTCAGGGGAGTTAAAATGGAGCAGAGAAAAGACGTTAATGATAATTTCAAGAAGGTGGTTGTAAATTTAGTTTGAGGGTTTTTCTCTTTACGTGACATTAGTAGGCATGTTAATAAGGAACAAAAAAAAACAGTCTTCTCCGATAAGTACGCCCAGATACAATTCTAAAATTTTATAAATCAATGACTCTTCCAACTCTACGTTATGGCTCTGAAATCTGGACTTTTACTACAGGCAAATTAAATGGCATAATAGCTGCAGAAATGAAAACCTTTAGCGGATAATATGCTTTATGACCACGTGCGTAATGAAGATATCAGCAAAGTTCTCAACACTCCAGCAATAACTGAAACCATCCAAATATACCAAAATAATTGGCATGAACACCTTCTTTGAATGCCAAAGAATAGACTATCTCTGACGCTATTCACGTACAGACCCACGAAACGAAGAGACCCAGGAAGACCTAAGAAGCGATGGAAGGATCAATTTCTATCCTGAAGCGGAAAAGGCCAATGGCCTACTCCATGACTGTAATTGATGATGTTAATAAGCAACATTCATCTGTTAACTACATTGTTGATAAATTCAAATATCATGGTAGAGCAAAGAAAAAAAATTAAATGCAAAGCAAGAGAATTTATTAGTTCGTCATATAAAATAAAATCCAATAAAGTCCGTGAAATTGCAGAAGTATTCTAGGTAAACCAATGTCGAATCAAACTGTACGGCGAGGTTTATGGAAACCGGTTATAATGGTCGAATTGCATAAAAAAAGAGCATTCGTCAGTATAAAGAAGAGAATCGAAAGATTTAATTTTGCAAAACTACATCAAAACATGACGCAAGAGTTTTGGAATCAGATCTTATGGCCAGATCAGAATGAATTAACTGCTTGGTTCTGATGGTAATATAGGTTATGGCGAAAAGCAAATGAAGCCCTGAAAAATTAAAACACTAACCCAACTATTAAGCGTGAAGGCGACTCATAAATATTTGGGGCTAAATGTCAACATATGTAGTGTGAAACGTTCAATTTATTGACGGCCATATGGATCAATGGATTTACTTCTGCAATCTGAAGCAAAATTTGAAACAAAGTGCAACTTAATGGGAATACCGATCTGTTTCATACTTCAACAAGATGTAAACCTGATGCATACAGCTTACATTAATACAAAATTGGCCACCTGGAATTTACCTGCACAGCTTCACATGCCAGTTATATCTCCCGATTTAAACCCCATTGAGCACTTGTGGTTATTTCTCAAAAGAACGTTTATTCAATTGAAGAATACAGATCTATAGTTCTAAGAGATGGAATAAAATTAAGCCATAAACTTTCCAAAAGCTAGTTAATTCAATGAAAAATAGATACAAAACAGCGTTAAAAGCAAAAGGCAATGTAACATTGCAATTAACTGTTGAGAATATCTAAAATTGACAAGTATTTTTGTATTTTAATTAATTTATATATATATATATATATATATATATATATATATATGTACAAACAAGAATTAAATGTGTAACTTCTTTCTTTAAATGAATGTATAAAACATTTTTGAAAAGTATTATTTTAATTTGTTCTATGTTTAACAGTTGTATAGGGGGTATTAAAGGCGGTCAAACTCTGTCTTGCACCCGCTCACTCTCGTAAGCGAGAACGCCTGAGAGGGAGTGCGACCACGAGAACCTCGTATACCAGTAAAAGAGTTCGAGAATCAGAATTCCCGGGATTCTCGCAGTGAGTAGTGATGAAGTCATGCAGTGTTCTTGCCACATAATAAAGTTTTAATTTTATGTGAAGCCGTATGTCTATCTTTCTCAATAGACAAATAATACTCATTTTACGAATAAGCATTACTAAAATGTAACTCTATAAAAACATTTAAGGGTAATGCCAAATTAAATCTGAAAAAATGATAAAAATTGAACTCGCTTCTTTAAAAGTTTACAACATTTTTATAGTGAAACATTATGATACACTAAACAGTTAAACCTGAATTTCAGGTTTCAGTTTGATACACAGTAAATTTATTAGTAAATTTATTTCCCTAATTCTGACATATTTTTTGAAGAACTCTGTAGTAGTGCACAGTCTGATTACAGTTCTTCCATTTGTTTAATTAGAATAACATTATCGTTTCCGTTGTTTGACAAGTATTTCCTTATTTGAAGTTAATATTATGTATTATTCTCGACAAACCTGGTGCTGAGTTGGCAAGAAAATTCAATTTTGAACTGATCCTGAATTATAGAACCGTAGAGTGACCATAGTTGTGTAGATTCGTCGTTTGGACGAAACAAATCCTGTGATTCTGTACTCGATAGCCTACTTCACTTTGCTTCCAAGATTTGCAAGAAGATAATATACTTGTTGTTTTCTAAAAGCCTTTCCTGATATGTTAGAAAATGCATATTAAAAATCGATTCACTTTGTTTGGTAGATTTAACAAAAATGCAATTTCCTGATATGATTGTACTATTACTGTTTTCATCTAACAATTTATCCACCTTTGAAGATAAGTTACTGTGTTATTGATCCAAACATTTTTTTTTCATCATCATCATGAACAAATTCGTTTTAGGCCATGTGGCCTGTTTTAATTGCGGATGAGCCCATGTAGGACTACGCAAAGTACTTAGAGGCGTTTCCTTTGAGCCCAAATTTCTTTCATTCTTTTGCTATGAGCTTGTTTTCTCTCATCTGTCCAAGTTGTTCCAGTTTTTTTCTTCGGTTTGTTTTCTTGGTCAACTTGCTACTTATTCACCTTAATTCTAAATATATCTCTGTTTGGGATATCTTCTTTAGTAATTTCTGCCAATTTTAAGTCCTTTTTGACTTCATCAATCCACTTCATAGTATCCACTGCAGCTTTACTTCTGTTTTCGTAGAATTCCATGATCTGTTTTGTAAGCCTATTTAAGTTCATCATTCGTTTAATATGGCCATAAAATGTTAACCTTCGTTTTCTAATATCACTATGAATGTCTGTATATATTTTATCTCCTATTTACTTCTGGGTCTAAATGCTTCATCCATGACTTGTGGACCTAAAACTTTTCTTATAATTTTGCATTATTTTTTTCGCTATATTTTCGATATATCTTTTTCTGTTCAAAAATAATGTTTCTGCTCCATAGAGGCACTCTGGTTTAATTACGGTGTTATAGTGTCGTAATTTTGTATGTAAAGATATGCATTTTTTATTATAAGTGTTGTGAGTAAGCCGAAATGCTGTTTCCATTTTCTGGCATCTACTTTTATTGGCTTTGGTTTCAATTCCATTTTCCTGAATTATTTCACCAAGATATTTAAATTGTGAAACTCGTTTAATTTTTCCATATTTGGTTTCCAGGTATTTTGGTGCTTGTTTATTGCATGAAATATATTCAGTTTTTTTAAAATAAATCTGCAGACCAACTTTCTCTGCAATGTCATTTAATAATTCAATCTGTTTTTGTGTTGTTACAACGTCACGGGTTAAGATTGCTGGATCATCAGCATATGCTAGGCAATCAATCTTCAATTTTCCTCTTCCTAATATGATTGGTTGATTATATTTAAAAATTGTTTTCTGTTTACGCCATTCTTGCATTACTTTATCAAGAACACAATTGAAGAGTAGTGGAGAAAGTCCATCTCCTTGTCTTACTCCTGTCTTAATTTCAAAGGATTCAGAAATTTCCCCCATGAATTTAACTTTAGCCGTTGTGTCTGTTAGTGTCTGTCTAATACGTGCAAGAGTTTTACGGTCTAAACCTTGTTCTTTCAATATTTTAAATAGTGATTCTCGGTCAACTGAATCGTAAGCTTTTTTAAAGTCAACAAATATACACACTAAATCATTGCTACAAATTTTCTGGTTTCTAAGGATTAGCTCAAGTTTCAGGATTTGTTCCGGACATGATCTGCCTGGTCTGAATCCTGTTGTTGTTATAATTATTATTATTATTATTATTATTATTATTATTATTATTATTATTATTATTATTATTATTATATAATCTTTAAAATAAATGGAGTAACATCATATATAAATGCATGAAGAAGAGAAGTACATAGTGGGGCAAATGTTTGCAGGTAGCGGGTTCTCAGTTGTCACCAAGATGAGGTCACGCTCAATGCGCAATCCCACACCTCTTGCAGTTACGCCATGATGGAGAACTATAAGAAACTGCTGATGCTGTGACATTACCCCGAATACCATGGAATAATAATAAAACACGAGGTGAAATCCGTGGCATCTTCATAATGAACTACTTTCATCCATGAAACTACTATAGATACCGGTTTAGGTATCATATTTTCAATATCATCATCGTCCTTTCAAGTATTAGGCCCAGTGGCCCGTTACGGTCTCCCGCCATCTCCGAAAAGGTCGACCCACAGATCTTCTGCCTCGAGGAATGTAGTGAAGAATTTGTTTTGGTATTCTGTGACCATCCATGCGCTGAATATGGGCTAGCCAATTGTTTCTATATTTTTGGAGGTATTCAGATATAGGTACAATGTTTAACTCTCTGGCTATTGTTGAATTTCTTTGGTTTTTCAATATCACTATGTAAAATTGCACATGCAGTTATTATTAAATGTATAAGAATGTATTGCTTAAGGTAATTTTAAGAAAATAATAGTCAAGAGTCAGAAAATCTCACGCTTAATTAAATAGCTAATCTTACATAAATAAAATACATTTCAACACTTAGTTAAAACAAGAGATTATATTTATTTTAAAATTGCTTACGAAGTATGAATTTAGCTTTGTGTTGAATACAAACAATAGTTTTATTTTTATGTATATTATAAATATAAGGTTAAAAATACAGGAAATATGCATCTAAATTTAGGATTTATTCAAAAATATTTCCATTATACAAAATATTTTAATAAAATAATCCAACGTTTATCTTACTTGACAGAATATGTACCAATTTTATCTACAGCGATTCTTAACATAAACATTTGAGGGAAAGGAAGAAATATCAAATACATATTTAAACAAATAAAACAATGAGTCTGGTGAGTAATGTAAGTAATGTTCTTTTACTTCGTTCATAGGCATATTTTTGAATACCAATTGATTAATCCAACATTAATTTCGGAGTCTTTGTGAAAGAATTTCTTAACGTAAAACCTCACAGTTAATCAGTATAGGCCGTAATCCTTTACGGTCAGGCCAATTACATCCAAGTGGATCTAAAGATATACATTATATAATCATTAACACTTAATTTTAAATTTATTATTTGTAATATATGTATTGTATTTTATGTATTGTGTTAGCCTACAGCTTTGTACTATTCAGTAGACGTATAAAAGCCCTAGATCTAGTGGTAACATGCTGTTTTAAGATATCACTGTTAGTCTAAAACTTGCATCCTAAAGATCTTAAGACGACATAAATTCGGTATGGTACGCAGGATGTAAATAAATAAATAGTGTATTATGAAATGTAATTCTGAAGGAAACACTTTACTAAAGGAAATTAAAATTAAATCTGGGTTTTCCTGCAATATTATCTGATGAATATATATATATATATATATATATATATATATATATATCTTAGTTGAATATATGTGGGAAATAACATTATGAGGTTTATTTTAGTTAAATTTGAGTTGTGCTCTGGAGAAATAGAAAAATATGCAATAGCTCCACATGCTTGGTCAGAAAACACAGAATCGAACTAAGGCAAAATTACTTAAACAATTAGAAAAATCTAAGTAACTCACAATATGGAGAAAAATTTACATATGCAAGAATAAAAAGAAAATTACGAATTTTAAAATTCCCGGTGAAAGGGGAAAAAAATTGACTTGGAAATTCATCGGTCAGCCAACAGAAGGCGCAGAAATCAATTTGCAGGAGGGACAACCGCAAGAAAACAGTTGTGATGCATCGAGAATATTGCACAAATAGCAACAAAAAACGTAATTCAATAAATATGAGGTGAGTCAAAAAACACAACTCAAATGTAATTAATATATTTTAGTATTTATTTTAGTAAAGTAAACTGAATCAATATACTGAATGCCAATCTACATTCTAAAAACATATAAATGACTGTAAAAACGAATAAAATATTTTAATTCTTGTTAGTAAAGGTCGATTATTTAAATACTGTAGCTAGTGATCCTGATAACGCAAATTTAATCAACATTTGTTTCATAAAAGAAATTGAGAATGAGACAAGCCGAATAAGAATGTCAAAGCATTGCTCAGCCCGCGAGCCTCTCACATAGGTTCAGATAGTATACATTTATCAAGGACGGGCCTACTGACTTGTGAAGTACTTATACATCTAACGGATAGAAGTTGTAACCATTGTTCACATGCTGGACATCACATCAATACCGCAACAATCCAAGCACGGGCTTCACGGCTCCTGATAAGGCCCGTAGGAGATCTCTTCTGAATTTTTAAAAAATAAAAAAAATGTCTAGTACATCTAAAAGACGTTTTCTATAAAATCTTTGTGTAGAAACAAAATTTTATTGGCTGTATATATCCACATTTCATAGAAGCTCTAGAATTTTCTAACTTGTATATATCCGTGTCCTGTACTGCAGATGACTTCATAAAAATAAATAATAACGGGCAAATTATTATTGTAGAAGTGATTAGCAACCAGAGTAATATATATATATATATATATATATTGTTTTTGGTTACAATAAAATACGGGAATAGCGAAATAAATTACAAGTGGAGAAAGAGGCAAGCAAAAAAAAATCGTGAGCAACAATAGCTCTGAATTTTCGTTGAAACAGGATTGCTAAATTAAAGAAATGTTGCGTCACGTCTGACGGTAACAATTTCATAAAATTCTTAATTAACAGCATGAATTGAATTGGATTATAAATCAACTTCTCTCATTTATCACCCTCATAACAATCTATAATATAATTTACACAACAGAAGCAAATTTAAACTTCCTATTCACGCTGATTTTTTTTATCTACCGAAAATATTTTATTAATGGGTTAAACTTCTCTAGGACAGTTTTATCAAATAATTTGTTGATAAAAAGCTGATCTCCCCTCTCCATGAGCTGCGATGACTTAATCGCTATCGATTCGTGTTGAATTATCAGGGATAACCGAAACTTAAGACTTGATGAAATGGAAGATAATCTCATGGCCTAATCTATTTTAAGGAAAAGCCGTGTTAACAATACCGTAGACTGAATTTCAATAGATCAAATATTAATTTTCAAAAGTCACGTGACTTAATGATGTGCGATATAGTACCGAAGTATATCGCTAGGTGTCAAATAAAATAATGTTGGCTCCATGAGATATAATGAATTATGTAATATAGTCGATAAAATACAAGTATTTTTATAACATGTGGCCTGTTGTAACATGCATATAAAATTTCATGCGCTACTGTAATTGTATTTCCTACTCAAAACATATTAGAGTATATATATATATATATATATATATATATATATATATATATAGATTATTAAGTTGTCACCACTAATTAATTTTTCCTGCTAGCATATATATTATATTACGTACGGGTAGGTAAACTGGGTAGGTCATAAAAATAAAAACATTCCTCATGAGTTTAAATAGCTTTATTTTCAATAAAAATAAAGTTATTAAAATGTATGAAGGCTATCGAGATTTGAGATCTGATCTATGTGTGCTGAATAATGGATGCCAGTATTTTATAGGAATTTCTTTTGTGTATAGTTCTTTTCTCGGCTAGTGCAAAAAATGATCCATCTTAAAAAACGTTTTCGGATTTTTTAAACCGGTTTTGTCAAAATGTCTATAATTTCTCGAATACGCCAACTCGATTAATTTCAATACTCAAAAAATAAATTACCCTTTTTTTCTTCTTCTTGTAAGCCTATGTTTCCCTTAACAGTGATTTAGGCGATCTCCCCCTACAGGGAAGAATTTGAACCATACTAATTTAGTTACACTTGTTTTTCTATAAATGTCATTTGAGTGGTCCGTGGTCAGCGTTCCGCCTCATACTGACATCTAGGAAACCAAGGTAGTACTAGGACGGGAAAATACGGTAAAGTTTGCTTAGAGGCCTTTTCATTCAGGCTTAAGGATCTTTTACGAGCCTAAAAATCTTCAGACTCGGGACCCACGGCTTAAAGTCCCTCCCGGAGGGCTTTCTCCTTGGATTTTTCCGTCCTAAAATATCCATCGACCCCGGCCGGGTTTGAACCCGCGACCCTCGGGACCAGAGGCAAGGAGCATAACCACTAGTCCACCGCGGCCGATCCTTTTTTTTCTATAAAAATTAAATTTATTTTCAAAGAACAACCTATGATGTTCCACTTACAAAAAAAGTATTCAAAATAATCGTCATTAGTGCATTTATAATTGTGAATATAAAAATAATTTTTGCTACATATTCTTTTTTCTTCCTTCCTTTCTTTATTTCTTTCTTTATTTCTTTCTTTATTTGCATTAGTTTAATTTATTCTTTTGGGGATACATTTACACGTCCCATGCCACTCGGGCCTTATAGGGACATGATTTGTCACACACCTAAGTGTTAATTTTTTAACAATCTTTGTCTGTACTTAGGTCTTAATATAATAGTAAAGCATGCACTATGACAAACATTTTTCTGTTTGGGCCTAAACATTTTCTGACATTTCTTTACTGGTGAGGAAAAACTCCAAAAAAAAGAAACCTCACCCACGACCCAGAAAACTTGTCCCGATCGGGGATCGGACCTGGACCTGCTTCGTACGAGGTAGCAACGCTACCTTACCAAAAATATATAATTTTGAATTAATAATTAGTAATATAAATACATTTTAGTCTTGTTATAAAAATATATTATATGCAGATATTTAATTAAAATATTTAAAAAATATAGCTTATAATCTGGACCTCACAGCAGTAATTTTTCTAATTCCTTAACCATTGTTTTGGTTGTATGTTAAAAAACTACTGTGACTATAGCAACAAACATTAATATTTTATTGTATAAAATATTTTATAGCATTAAATTACGTAAATGAATGTTATGTTGAAGTGTTTCTACAAATGCATTCAGTCGTAAATACGAAAAAAATGTCGTCATTTAGAATGATATCGTAATATAAAAATCCTTTTTATATATTTTCATATTTTTTTTCGTTACATGGGAGTACATAGGCCTATAATTTAATAACATAAAAACTAGTATTATGTAACTTTATTGTTTAAAATCAATATTTATATTATGATGATCTTGAAGATTTTCGGGCTGTAGGCCGTGGTCGTGAGGCTTGTAGTTCCCCGACGTTTCGCCAGAGACTGCGTCTGGCATCCTCAAGGGTCGTGAGGCTTGTAGTTCCCCGACGTTTCGCCAGAGACTGCGTCTGGCATCCTCAAGGGTTAAGGGTTACCCTTGAGGATGCCAGACGCAGTCTCTGGCGAAACGTCGGGGAACTACAAGCCTCACGACCACGGCCTACAGTCCGAAAATCTTCTTCAAGATCATCATAGTAACTCCGGCCGTGAAAGTCTACGTTAATACAATATTTATATTGTTTGTCACCAGACTATAGTAAATAGTACGAAAAGAGTATGTTCACATCCTCACAACTACAGTACGACTGTAGATTGAAATAGAGGATGTTCGGCAATTACGTTACGACCATAGTTTCTATAGTTAATATAGCCAATATAAATACTTGTTTCAGTGCTGAACAACAGGTGAATTGATACAGTTGTGAATACATAATTTTGTAGTATGTAGCTGTCAGAGTAAGCAGAATATACCTTATACCAAGGATGCCTAAACTACGGCCCTACATTACTTTATATCCGACCCCTGTAGCATTCTAACAAATTAAAATATGTTAAGAGAAGGCCTATGATATTAGTCTATCAGCAATGCGAAATATGTTATAACGACATAACAAGAAAAGTAGTAAATCAATACACGCTTATAATAATCATCATCCATGGAAGTATTAGGCAGTGTGGCCTATTACGGTCTCAAAGAGGAGTTTTCCATCCAGCCCTTTTTTGGACGTCCAAGCGATCTTTCGCCTTGGGGCAGTTATGAAGCATGGATTTTGGAATTGTATGATACGGCATTTGTTGAAGATGAGCTTTCCAGTTGTTCTGGCAGTACATAATAATAATAATAATAATAATAATAATAATAATAATAATAATAATAATAATAATAATAATAATAACAATAATAACAATAATAATAATATACATAATAATATATAATAATAATTATTATTTATTTATTTATTTTAGCATGTTTCGCATTATTTCACATCTTCCTGTGCCCAATTAATCAACTATAATTCTCCTTCACAACTTGTTATCCCAATCTCCATCGTCCAATTCTTTTTTCCCTCATGCTGCTCAAAAAATCATCAATCCACGTTATTGATGGACAAGATACGCTGGTTGCTTAGTATGATTTGGGAAAAAGAAGCTCTTCCAGATGAATGGAAGGAATCAATTATCGTACCAATTTATAAGAAAGGAAGTAAAACTGATTGCAACAACTATAGGACATCTCATTACTTTCAACTTCGTACAAAATTCTAACAAATATATTAGTAAGCAGACTTACTCCCTATACTGATGACATTCTAGGAGATCATCAATGTGCATTTAGAAGAAACAGGTCTACAACAGATCAGATTTTTAGTATAAGACAGATTTTAGAAAAGAAATGGGAATATAATGGTATTGTACATCAACTATATGTAGACTTCAAAAAAGCATATGATTCAATTAAGAGGGAGAAGTTATATAGTATCCTGCTGGAGTTCGGAATTCCTAAAAAGTTAGTTAGACTTATACGAATGTGTCTAAATGGCTCAAAGAGTAGGGTGCGTGTAGGCAAACCGTTTTCAGACACTTTTGAAATCCAGAATGGGTTGAAGCAAGGAGATGCACTATCTCCTCTACTATTTAATTTTGTACTAGAGCATGCCATTAAATCTTTAGAGAATGAGGAAGGCTTACAACTCAATGGTATTAATAAGCTGTTAGTTTATGCTGATGATGTAGTACTACTGGCCGATAGCGAGGAGATACTAAAGGCCAAAACGCACACACTAATGAGTAACACTAAGAAATTGGGACTGGAAGTAAATATCAATAAAACTAAATATATGGTCACATGTAGAAATTCAGTATATAATAGAAATGGACAGCTAAGGACAAATGAGGGAAATTTTGAGGAAGTGGCTGAATTCAAATACCTAGGAACAATAATCACAAATAGGAATGAGATGCACAAAGAAATTAAACATAGGCTCAATTCTGGAAATGCGTGCTATTATGCATTACAGAGACTTTTGATGTCCCAACTCCTTTCAAAAAACGTTAAACTGAAAATATATAAAACTATTATTCTACCAGTTATATATATGGGTGCGAAACATGGACTCTTACTTTAAGGGAGGAAAGGAGATTGCGAGTATTTGAGAATAAAGTTCTTAGGAAAATTTTTGGACCAAAGAGAGATGAACAGACAGGTGAATGGAGAAAACTACATAACAATGAACTACATGGTCTTTATAGGAAGCCAGATATAATAAGAACAGTTAAGTCTCGTAGACTGCGATGGGCAGGACATGTTGCGCGTATGGGGAATGCAAGACGTGCATGGAAACTTCTTGTAGGAAAGCCAGAAGGAAAACGCCCAGTTGGTAGACCAAGAATGAGGTGAGAGAACAACATTAACTATGATTTGAGGGAAGTAGATTATACAGGGAATGATTTGAAAGCATTGGCTGAGGATAGGGATGTATGGAGAGCTTATGTCCGCGCGGGCCATGAACCTACGGGTTCGATAGTGCCAGTGAGTAAGTAAGTAAGTATAATGATAATAATAATAATAATAATAATAATAATAATAATAATAATAATAATGATGATGATGATAATAATAATATACATAATAATATATAATAATATACATAATAATATATATATTATTATTATTATTTATTTATTTATTTATTTATTTATTTATTTATTTATTTATTTATTTATTTATTTATTTATTTATTTATTTATTTTAGCATGTTTCACATTATTTCACATCTTCCTGTGCCCAATTAATCAACTATAATTCTCCTTCACAATTTGTTATCCCAATCTCCATCGTACAATTCTTTTTTCCCTCATGCTGCTCAAAAAATCATCAATCCACGTTATTTTTGGCCGTTCTATTCTTCTTCTACCAAATGGCACCAACTCCAGTACTTTTGTTGGAAATCTGCCTTCCGTCATTCATTTTATATGACCATATATCATTATAATTGTTTGTTTTTCATGAAATCCACAATTGAATTTTGAACAATCATATTTTGCTTAATTACACTCTTTCTTATTGCCTATCTCTTCTAGAAGCCCTGATGATGATGATGATGATGAGGATGATGAGGATGATGATAATAATGATAATAATAATAATCCACAGCAGCTATAAGAGGACATATAGCCCACACCTTATTTATGTTTCTTCCATTTGGCCCGCGATACAAATAAATTTGGGCGACTCTGTGAGTAATAAACATCACTAGCTTGCCGCATGTATTAACACTGCCTGAGCCACTCGCTATCTCTTTGTAAACGAACTACGTTCGTTTGTTCATAACTTCATATATCGGTACTATTTCCCCACTATGTGTTTATGACGAACGAGGAAGTTAGTGCAAGTTGCGATCGCAGTTGCAAAAAAGTTTTGATTGTATATAAGAGTTTTACATATACATTACAAATATGCGCAGCAATATTTGTCATTGAAAATTACACTGCACTTTACAATCATGCGCATGTTCAGTCACTGAGTTTAAAAAAATGGGTTGTTCGTAGGTCTTAGCAAAAGATTTCGAGTATGAACATGTGCCGGAAATAGACTTACTTATCATAGTAGCAGCATTTCTGAATGCATGCATTAAGCAGTCTTCCGAGTCACACTGCTTTTGAACATCAAAAATACTTTCGGGAGATGTTTTAAACCTCTCTGGTTTGAAGTCAACATATCCAGCTACAGTCCAGGAGTGCCGAACAAAGTCTGCACCGACTTGAAATGTCGGATGAACAGCACATCAAGTGGTTGATCGTAACTTGTGCAACCACGAGAGATGGTCTTGACTATGTACACCATTGTTTGAGGTCGGATAGCATCGATATGAGTCTGTCACGATATGTCCCGAGCGAATCAACCATAACATACACTGCAAATAACTACATTAGCTAGAGAGAAAATGTTTACGGTGACTAAAGTCACGATATTATATTAGGTACGAGTATTGTTGTGAGCGGTATATGGAATCTTCATAGCATACAGTGCTATCGGCGATTGCAACTTTTTTTGCAATTGAGATCGCAACTTGCGCTAACTCGCTTGTAAGGTTGATAAAACAAAAATGAAAACTTGTATAAAGTTGGAACTTACAATTATTGTTTTAACCATTAAGCTGCGCTTTACCGCCGTTCCATGGAAATCAGCTGATGAATGACTCCATATTAAACAACATGGCTAGAAAATACTTCAACTATATATATATATATATATATATATATATAATGGAGAATATGATACATATAAGAAAAATAAGTGTTTGAATTGGATTCGCCTGGTGGTGTAATGGATAACACGCTGAGGTACAGACTCAGAGTTCCGGGTTCGAATCCCGTCCAGGCATTTATTTTTCTTATCGTGCCATATGTATACACACACACAGTATATAAGCACATACATCGTATAAAAGCACCGTGATCCGAAGTGGAACTTGAAATATATTAATTGTTCAAGACAGCGGCCACTTTCATTTTTGTCGGAACATAAGTTGGTAAATAATATTTAATTATTTTTCACACTTTTCGGTAAATTGTAGTTGAGTGAAGTGCGATACTTAGGTAATTCTATCCGACTAGAGGTACTGGTAACCGCAATAATAGCGGGAGAAGAACTGCAGAATGAGCAGTTTATTTTAACGCCTTTTTAACAACTCACGTCATTATCGCCGAAATTCAAATCTGAGCGCTAAGTGAGCCACGAATTTAACCAAGAGATATCGTATTTCAGTCTTGAAGACTCACATTGTTGGTAACGTTATGGAACCCTTGACTGTACTTCCCTTCTGAAGAAAGTCATTCTCAGTATTTCACTCCTAAAAAAATCCGTCGTCCCCGATCAGATTTGAACCCCAGCACTTCAGAGCCAGAGGCGAGCATGATAACATTTAGTCCATCGGAATCGATTAGAGATATTACATTATCACTTCATATATTCAAACAAGTTTTTTATTCGTATTTGAGATTCAGAACTGTAATCCCTGCAAACTTTCAAGAACAAATTTTGAACAAAAACAATAAAGGAGAGTAAATGCATTATTTCTCGTCATCGTTGTCAAAAACAACAAATTGTAGATTTGCATTTAAAAGCTAATTTTGAGATACGATTTGGTGTCATTATTTCTATGAACTGGAACTAGTTTTCCTGATTCATTTTATTTCATTTACTAAATGATCTACATTTAATTTCTCCCTGATATCTGAATTTCTTTGGTGGTTCAATTTTGTAAAGCTTGATAATTATCTTGTCTGTCTGTCGGTCTGCTTATACCTGTACATCCCCATGTGTGAGAAAAGGTGCTCCCTTACGGGAGTTACTTAACCAACCAAACTTAATTACACTTATTTCCCTACAGATATCAGCAATGTCAAAATCTTAATTCTTTATCTCAACGAGACACGCAGTAAGCAATTAAGACATTACATGGACGGGGAAGGCTGATTAAATTTTGCTCAGACGTTCTAATTTAAGCTTGAGGTTCTTTTACGTTCCCAAAAATCTTCCGATTCGGGATGTACTACTTATTACCCGGACGAATTGTTCCTCGGATTTTCCATTCTAAAAATCCGCAGACCTCGGGACTAGATCCAAGGAACATAACTCCTAGATCACCTGGGCTGATCTAGTAATATTTTAGGAACCTCATTTTTATCACTTCTATTTTCTGTGTACCCTTTTTGTTGATGATCCAAGTATCGCTACCATAGAGGAGTATACGTTTCGAAATAATAAGTCAAATGCTGTAGATTACCGCAAAATTATTGATATATTTACATCGTTTTACATGTGTGAAAATGTATGTCTCTTTTATACTATTTATGAGCTTTATTCTCTATGAAGGGGAAGGCTGGCCGGTGTAATAACATAGGTTATCGAGATTTCAGCGACGAAGCTACCTTTGCTAAATTATGTATGCGTCAAAGCAATGTTATAGCTAGCTGCGATATCCCCTTCAACTCCCACAGCAGGGGACGTAAAGCTTCTAGCAAGAGAAAATGTGCCACTAAAAATATGGAGCGTAATAAACATTAATGACAGAGGCTGTACGGGTATTTAAGTTGAACACGTGGATGGATTATTTACTTCGTCATACCGGTTGTTTATGAAACACATGGGAGGTTAAATTTAATCCCGCCAGTCCCTCGGGGGACAATGTCAAATGACATGTAGTGGAATCTACGGGATCTAAATACAAGATTTACCCATAAAATCCAATTCCAACACAAATTAACAGATTACACGGCTTATGAATATTAAATGCGTCATTTACACTTTCATGGGAAAGATTGAAATTGGTATCATAGGGGAGGGAGAGTAAAAAAATTGACAAGTTATTTTCAAATTTTGCAATAGATAAACTAGCCCACCGCTTTAGTCTCGGACCCAGGTTGATCCCCAAGATAAGGAAAACTCATTTTTTATAACACTTTTTAGTAAATTGATCCAACTATTTTGATTACATACATAGTGTTCTGCCCAAGAGCAAGTTTTTCACAGTAAACTCAGCATTCTACACTATTTCCTTAACTCAGCCTTCCTTTTTACATACGCATACAAACCATTTATTTTAATATTGTGTATCATTTGATGTATATATTTCTGTCTGTCACCTTCTTTCCGTTGTCAATTCCTTCTAGGGCATCCGTCAGCAGGTAGTTTCTTCTTAGCTAGTGCCCAATCCAATTTATTGTCTTCTTCTTTATGAGTTCCAGCATTGTTCCTCTCTTTCGCTAACTCTGTCTAGCACATATACCTTAGGGGAAACAGTGTAATTTTAATTGAGAGTTCATACCGACTTTAATGTCAAGAACACTTTAAGGCCCAAACGGTCCCCGAAATCATGTGGCCATCATCATTATCCTTATCATCCTTATCATTTTCATCCTTCACCGGTGTGGAAAGCAACGGGAAGCTACCACACCTAGAATTCACTAGTAAAGCTGCAAGCATAGCATGAACATGCTATGATTGCAGTGAAGGATCTGTCTTCGGGCAGAATTACTATGGATGGATATCGACTTTAAAAATTGCGACCTGGATGTTGAATTAAGAATATTATTAGGTTTTGAAGAGGTCGGTATAAGTTTCCTGGCTGGTGTTTATTTTTCGGGGTATTCCTTTACCTGTAAGACTAATATCAGGAATATTTAAGGCCGAAATGGTCCACGAACAACATGTGGTCATCATATTCGCCATTTTACTCGAATGTGTGTGAATGGTGTGTTTCGTCGTAATGTTGTATTGTCTCAGAGGAGGCCCTGGCATTGAGCTGATCACTCATTCGAGGAGGCCCTCCACGTACTTGTGTGGTCAAAGAAGTATGTGTTTGATCCACACTTAAAATTTCTCTCCCGACCGGTCGTGTCCAGGTGGAGTGTAGCATGAAAATGAGACGTAAACTGCGTTAATTGGAATTGAACGGATAATAGCAAAACGAAATGATTACAGTACGTGAGAAGGGGTCATACCGTTTATTATACAGCGTATACTTATTATTTACTCAAATATAATTATGTATATATAAATGAATGTTTGTTCGTTGGTTTGTTTGTACTTTATGCGCGGCCATACCGTTGATCCGATTGTGATAGGGTTTTTTTGCAAAATGTTCAGGAGATTCCCGGGATGAACAAAGGCTAAAGAGGGTTATGATACTCAACTCCTAAACCCTTAAAAATCGCCCTTTGTAGTGGAAAAGCGAAAAAAAAGTAGCTCTTTGGACGCTTAAATGGCTTACGCTGCCTAAACCATAACAAATACACAAAATTAATGTACACAGAATTGAATATCCCAAAACGCTCTATAAAAAAGTCCACGACAGCATATGTTTATCTTTTACGGATAACTCACAATAACCATTTTTGTCTTTAATTGATGTCAAGAAGATCGAGACAAGTACGTAGATTCCTATGCAAGCATAGCAGCACATGGCGGGTATTCTTTTACGGATAACTCACAATACTAATAATAATAATAATAATAATAATAATAATAATAATAATAATAATAATAATAATAATAATAATAATAATGTTTTATTTATTCTGTCAGAGTTAAGGTCATACGGTTTTCTCTCCCACTCAACCAGCACACAAATAAAAAAAAAAATTTGACAAATATAGATATACACTACACTAATTATAAACAGTTAAAGATACATTAAATGTAGCAATGTAAATTTCATGTACAAACAACATTTTATACGATAATAATAATAAGAATAAGAATAATAATAATAATAATAATAATACTAATAATAATAATAATAATAATAATAATAGAATGATATAAATATGATAAATTATGTGAGAAACACCAATAACGTATTTTGTCTTTTAGCTCATTTATTGCCAAGAACAATGAGGTAGATAGTTTTCCCGCAACCGGGTAATCAGAACGGGGAATCTTAAAATAATTACGATATACATTGATAATTATTTTTCATTTTACTTATTCAACTAATCATAAGAAGTACATTAATTTTTTTTCTTTCAGCTCATTTATGCCAAGAAGATCGGGATGAGTAGATTCCCGGACAACGCCGGGTAATCAGCACAGGGTATCTAAAAAATATAAATATATAATTATTTTTCCTTCTACTTATTCAACTAAACATAAAAGCACATTACTTTCCATTTATTTAGGCGTAGCAGCGCTCGCCGGGTATTAGCTAATATATATATATATATATATATATATATATACATACACACATATATAGGGGGTCTCAAATCTTCAGAGTGAAAATTGTACAAATGGTAGAGGGATATAAATAGAATACAGTGGTAGGAAATGCATAATAGAGCTCCCCACGAATATTTCAACGGATAGGGGAATGGGTTAATATACAGTGAGCTGGCTAGGCCCTAAATAAAACTATTTTAACATCGGGATGGACTAGATACGTCAGTTGCTTATTATGATTTGGAAGAAAAAGGCTCTTCCAAATGAATGGAAAGAAACCATTATCGTACCAATCTATAAAAAAAGGAGATAAACTGAATGAAACAACACTCTGGGACATCTCATTATTTACAAATGTCTAACAAATATAGCCTACATGTAACCAGATTCTTCCCTATACTGACGACGTAATAGGTAATTAATTACCATCAATTTAAATTTAGAAGAAATAGGTCTAAAATAGATAATATTTTAGCATAAGACAGATTTTAGAAAATAAATGGGAATATAATGGCAGTGTGCAGCAACTATATAGACTTCATAAAGGCATATGATTCTATTAAGAGGGATAAGTTATAGAGTAGCCTATCCTGATGGAATTCGGAATACCTAAAAAGCTAGTTAGACTTATTCGAATGTGTCTAAATGGCACAAAGAGTATGGTATGTGTATACAACATTTTTCATATACATTTTAAATGCGCAATGGATTAAAGAAAGGAGATGCACTATCTCCGCTGCTATTCAATTTTGCGCAAGAACGTGCTTTCAAATCTTTAGATGCTGAATGATGCCTACAACTCAATGGCATTAATAAGCTGTTTATGCTGATGATGTAGTATTATTAGACGATAGCGAGAAAATGCTAGGGGCCAACGAACATTCTATATTGAGTAACACGATACTTTCGCCGAATGTACAGGAAAACGCTCACTGTGTTTACAAAGAGACCTAAAACACGTCTGGGGAAAAGAATCGTATATACTCAACCTAGGATTTAAGGAGAGATCAGGCTTGCTTGGTTTAGGCTAGGGGCATGGAAATTTCTAAAAATTAGCGACGATCACGATATGCGAATATGTCCAATGTGCGGGAACTTTGAAGATGAGATACATATATTAGGAAAATGTAATGATTTAGAATATTGGAGACGTCAGTTATTACCGGAAAGATTTCAAAATTCAAATCGGGAAAGATTGGCATGCTACGAATTATTGGTAAATCCAGAAAATTGGATAAACCTCGGTAAATTTCTGGACAAAACGCGAAAAATAAGGACCACACTCATTCATGAATAAATATATGTTATCAAAATGCAATACCATTAATTATTAACAATTATATATAAATTAATTAGTGTATAATGCTGTTGTTGTTATTATTTAATTGTAATATTAATGTGTTTTCTTTATGTAATTGTAATGTTAATGTTTTTTTTAGTGTATAATGCTATTGTGTTATTACTTAATTGTAATATTATTGTGTTTTCTTTATGTAATTGTAATGTTAATGTTTTAGTGTATAATGCTATTGTGTTATTATTTAATTGTAATATTATTATTGTAATATTAATGTGTTTTCTTTATGTAATTGTAATGTTAATGTTTTTTTAGTGTATAATGCTATTGTGTTATTACTTAATTGTAATATTATTGTGTTTTCTTTATGTAATTGTAATGTTAATGTTTTAGTGTATAATGCTATTGTGTTATTATTTAATTGTAATATTATTATTGTGTTTTCTTTATGTAATTGGTGTTTTCTTTATGTAATTGGAATATTATTTAATTGTAATATTATTATTGTGTTTTCTTTATGTAATTGGTGTTTTCTTTATGTAATTGTAATGTTAATGTTTTAGTGTATAATGCTATTGTGTTATTATTTAATTGTAATATTATTATTGTGTTTTCTTTATGTAATTGTAATGTTATTGCTGTTTTTGTTGTTTATTTTTCTTTACACTAGTACCAATTATTACTTTATTGTAACGGACTGTCAACAGCACGTACGGCTTACTGCCCGTGCGACCCATATTTGTAAATAATATTGTAAATATCTTACTTTATGTCTAATAAAGTCCTACTACTACTACTATTGAGTAACACTAAAAAATTGGGACTGGAAGTGAACATCAATAAATCTTAATATATGTTCACACATAGAAATACATTATTTATTAGCAAATTAAATTTGCCAATAAATTTAATTTGTCATTGAGTGAGAAGTGATAAATTTAATATTAAATATTCTTTATTGGAAATTGATTTTTAATGACAATTGAGAGAAATTTTGAAGATGTGGCTGAATTCAAATACCTAAGAACAGCAATTACAAAAGCAAACGAGGTATTCAACATATAAAACAACAATTCAATATATAAACTTTAGTGCAATAGTTGTGAAAAATTGTATATAGGAAGTATAACCAAAAGTTTTAACATACATAAGATATAACGAGCATTTGAACGATTTTAAAAACAATTGAGGCAAATCAAAATTTCTCTAAGTATGTTACAAACACATGTCATAGAGTAAATGATAACGGAAGATAAACATCTTAGAGAAAATAGAAATAATGAAGGAAATAAGAAGCGATAACCAGTTCTACGAGAAAACACCCTACCAGACCAACACATTATACAGAATGCTCGTTATAAACAATCAGTACACACTAGAACAGCTTTGAAAATGAAAAGGCCTAGCTGTTTATTTAAAAAATATTTTTTTTGAGGACGACTGTCATCACAGGTACAACTTTTATTGTTTTATATATTTAAGAATGAGGCACAGAAAGAAATTAAACATAGCCTTAATTCTAGAAATGCATGTTATTATGCATTACAGGGGGGCTCTTGTCGTTCCATCTAAAAAAACTGAAAATATATTAAACTGTTAATCTCCCAATTATATTATATGGATGCGAAACATTAGGGACTTACTTTAAGGGAGGAGGAAATATTACGAATAATTTAGAATAAAGTTCTTAAGAAAATTGTTGGATCAAAGAGATGTTAGAGAGAGGCGAATCGCGAAAGCTACATAACAGTGAGCTACATGATCTTTATAGGAAACCAGATATAATATGAAGAGAGAAGTCTAGTAGACTGAGATGGACAGGACATGTGACAACAATGAGAAATTTAAGTGGGTCATGTAAACTGCTTGTAGGAAAACTTGGGAGTACAATATTAATCATAATTTGAGGGAAGTAGATTATACAGCGGAGGATTGGAAAACATTAGCTTAGAATAGAGATGTATGGAGAGCTTATGTCCACGCGGCAATGAACATATGGGTTCGATAGCGCAAGAGACTTAGTTAGAGTTATATACAATTTAACAGTAGAATCTCATGAGAGAATACACGGGGAAAGTGTAACTGTTTTCTTCGCAGTGCTTATTTTGGAGAGAGAAAAAAAAAAAAAGAAACAAGTTACCTTGTTTATTATATATGTATTGCAGTTTCCAGCAATGCAACTCTCGTTAGATATTTAGTTTGTATTCCCCAAAGCATTTCGGGATGTAAGTAGCAGAACACAAGTAAAAATTCCAAATAACTTGATATAAATACGCAATGGAAACACAGTTTAACTTAGGGCAAAATTACGACCCCACTTTTTTTGCTGGTAATATATCCTCATTCCTACACATTCATGTAGTTTTGTCCATAGTCAAACACTGGTCAATTATAAATTACCAGTAAAAATAAGCAATTTTATTAGATTAATTGACAAGTCGACAAACACTATGTTGACTCGAGTAGAAAGGATCACAGAGTGACAAGTCACTTAGTATTTTATTGCATCAAACTCTCTAATAATTATAAATCAAAAGGGAGAAGATTGATGGGAAGGCCATTGAAGAGATGGAAGGACCAATTCGACCTATAATGAAATCGGAACATGCCATTGGGCTTACCCCTTAAATTGACAAAACACAAATTTCTTCTATTTGAAGAGAAAAATTTTCGCCTAGACCGGGACTCGAACCCGGGACCCTTGGCTTTCCGGGCCGAGTGCTCTACCAACTGAGCTACCGAGGCGAGTTACGATCTAGACGCAAATTTTTCTCTTATGTACGTTGTAATTCCCTCGCGCCAAATGCTTGAAACCATAGCTTCTATCTTTGCAAATGGCGGCTTCTTAGTTAAGAAGACATTTATTGGGAATTTAACACTACTTTATAGCCAGTAAGGCTTCTATTGACGATTTTTATTATTAATTTAACACTTCTCATAGAAGGATAAATTATATTTGAATCCTAGAGCAATTATTTGAAGTATGAGTTTGGTACCGACCTTATGAAGGTCTTGACCCGATATCTTTTGGTGCTTTTATTTGATGTTCTGTTGAAAAATTATGTGTTGGCTGTTGAAAGTGCTCCTTTCGACAGCTGGGTTCTTGAAATGTACTTGAAGGTGAAGATGCTGTTCTCTTCTTGCTTAAGCTTTTCTTTTTTTAAAAATGATGTCTTGAAGTGGTTTCTTGGAATTTTTTAAGGACTTGAGATGATGTTTGTGAGAAGCATTACTGTAGTTTTAAGGAGTTCAGGATTTAGGAGGATTTTGGATATGAGGGATAGTAGTTGGGAAACTAGGTTTTCTGGGTTGGAGGTGTAGGGTGGAGGGATAGGTGTTATGGGAGTGTTCACACTTGGTGCTGGAGTGGAGATTTTGAAGATTTTTCTGGCTCTGTTTTTTGAAGTTGTTTCTTGGCGTTGTGTTTTGGTCTCCTTGGCGTTTTCTTTCTTCTTTCTTTTCTGTATTCTTTGTAGACTGGGCACTGCCGGTAGCTGGCAGCATGAGATTCGTTTGCAATTTGTGCATTGGAGTTCAGTTGCTGTGCAGTTTTTGAGGCTATGGTTGCCTGCACACTTGACGCATTTCTCTGTTTTCTGCTGCAGCATTCAGCTAGGTGGCCGAAGCCTTGACATTTGTAACATTGGATTCCACCGGCTGGCGTCTTGTAGGTTTTCGAGTCTGATTTTAACATTGAAGATGTCGGTCAGTTGAGCTATTTTCCTTGTGAAGTCTGGTTTGTGGAAGAAAGTTAAAATCCAGACAGGAATAGCAGTCTTGAGTCTGGATCCATCTTGAAAGCTGGTTTTGAAGAGTTGTCTCACGTTGTGGATAGGGTATCCTTTGTCTGCAAGTTCTTGAAAGATTTCATGGGATGTAATTTTTACAGGGAGTCCTTTTAGTGTTATCTTCTGGGTCATTTGTGATCTGCGTTTGTAAATATGTGTGTGAAACTGCATTTCGTGGTCAAATAGTACTTTTTGGACTTGTTTAAATGCGTCTTTGTCTTTAGTGTAGATCTTCAGTTGGTCTTTGGTATGCTGTATAGCGATGTCTTTTTCATTTCCTGTAGAGATAGCAGCAATGTGGGTTAACTTGTAGGCATTGATGTCTCTGGCGTCTACGACGATTGGTGGAGGTGAGTCTGGAGGTTTCTGAAGTGAGATGAATCTATTATTTATCTCTATCTCGAGAGTTTTGACTTTGGTGACGTTTTCTGGCCGTGTGTTTAGGCTTGGGAAGAGTGAAGCTGTCTTCCTCTTGAGTGACTTTGTTGTTCGGAGTCTTGGGAGTCTTCCCTTCATCTCCGAGGTGTCTTGTCTGGTCGACTGGAGTCTGGCATGATTTGCGCTGTTGAAGTTCAGCGTATTGGTCTTGCTCTAACTTCTGTCTTCTGTCTAATTCCAGTAGGATGTTCATTCTAGAAGCTCGAATCGAATGAATGAGAATAAAAATTTCTTCTGTTAGTTATTTGAATGTGGCGGACCGCAGTGAAAACGGAATCGTGTGTAACTGTTATTATTAGGTATATTATCAATTAGACACACATTTAAGTGAATTATTTTTGTTCGTTTTCTTCTGATTTATTTAAAATATTAAATTAATTGAATAAACTGATGTATCCAAAGGGATGCATTGCGAGTTTAAGGGTTAATCCTTGTTGTTGAAGATGATGATGATGATGATGAAACTCTCTAACAACTCAAGTCATTAGGGACGAAATTCAAATCCGGGCGAGAAATGTCTAGTACATTTTGTCCAGATTACTAATTTTTCAGGCTTGCTTTGTTTTGTGTGTCGTAAATGTACGGCACGGGGCCCAAGATATATTTCCCTTCTGGAGAAAGCCTAACATTTTACGCACTCAAAACATCAGTCTACTTCAGTCGGATTTAAATCCGCGTAACTGGAACCAGAGTCGAGCATGGTAATAATTAGTTCACAAGGGCGTCAGATGGATATGAGAATATTTCATCTTAATTACTTTGTTATAGCCTATTTACAGCTGGACTTGGCGTTATCGATATAATTTAAAATTAACAATATAATCCTAAAGAAAATTATATTTTAGTAAAGAGGTTTCAATATCCGCCCTTATGACCATATTTCCGAACACTTTGATAACCTGTCTTGGCTCCGTCTTACTGACAGACGTAAATTACACTCTCTTTCACTACTTTTGAAGCTTCTGAATTCCTACACCCATACTTACCTGGCGTCCAGATCTGAGTAGTTATCTTACCACAATATTGACACTAGGTCACAAGAAAACAGGCTGATAACAATTCCTCTTCATAGTACTTCCTCTTATTCTACTTCCTTCACAGTAGCCTCTGCCCGCACCTGGAATTTCCTTCCTCAAGGTATCAGGGGTTGCCGCATACTTGACACTTTTAAGTCACGCTTATACAGTTACCTGTTGTCTAATAATTCGTTTTTCTCTATCTATTTAAATGTATACTATGTCCTTAATAATTTTTTCTCTTTTTTTATACATCTTGTACTTATTATATATTAATACGTTAAATCTAGAGTAAATCAAAATACATTATAAATATTAATTGTATTGTATTTATAACATGTACTCGTTTATGTATATTGTAATTTAGATGTAAGGCTTTTATTTTGTATTCTTTTTTACCTGGTTGAGTGGCAGACAAGGCCTTAAGGCCTTAACTCTGCCAGGTAAAATAAAGCTATTATTATTATTATTATTTATTATTATATTATTATTATTATTATTATTATTATATGGACATGTTAAGCGAATGGAAGAGGATCGACTACCAAAATCTGTTTTGGAATGGAAACCTGAGGGAAGACGAGGCAGAGGAAGACCTAAAACCTCCTGGAGTCAGGGAATATGTTTATACGTATATGAAGGACAAACATCTACAACCAGGAGATTGGATGGACCGACAAAATTGGCTATTAGGAATCGGACGATGTCAAAGACCGATGATCTATCTATTATTATTATTATTATTATTATTATCTTCTTCTTCCTTCCAAGTATTAGGCCAAGGCCTGTTACGATCCTATAGAAAATTTTCCCTCCAGCGTTTCATAGGACGGCCCAGTGAACTTCGTCCTCTTGGTATATAATTATAAACAGCTTTGGGGATCCGATTTGAACTCATTCTTTCAAGATGGTGTTTCCAATTTAGTTGGTACTGTTTAATATATTCCAAAATTGGCGTAGTCTTCAATTCTTTTAAGATATCGGTGTTCCTTTTCCGATCCCATCTGGTGTAACCCGCTGTTCTGCGCATGAATCTCATTTCACAAGCCGTTATTCTGCTTTCATGTTGTTTTTTTAGTGTCCATGCTTCACTACCATAGGTCAACACTGGTCTAGCCAAAGTGTTATATAAACGTAATCTGGTGTTTTTTTGTACAAGGGATGGTTTCATAACTTGATTAATAATTCCTAAACTTTTATTATAACTAGTAACTTTTTCAGGGATATCTTTTTCATCCCAGATAGAGAGATAATATCCAAGATATTTAAATTGATTAGATCTCTCTAAAATTTTATTCTGGGGACAGATTTTACTTTGTATGGGGTCCTTCCCATGAAATGCCATAATTTTAGTTTTGTTAATTGATATTTCCATATTAAATTTGGCACCTATTTTTTGTAAATTATAAATTGATCGTTGCAAATCATTTTCGAAAAGTGCCAGAAGAGCTAAATCGTCTGCAAAAGAATAGCATCGAGTTTGAGGTTCATATTGATGAGTATATATCCTCGTTGTGTTTTCCTCCATTCATTTATTATTTATTCATGTATATAATGAAAAGCACCGGTGAAAGTCCACATCCCTGTCTTACTCCAGTGTTGATCTTTTCCCAAGAAGATAATTTGCCATCTTGTTTAACAGAGATTTCATTATCTTTATAGATGTTGAAGATATTAGTAATATATTGTTGTGGAACGTTATCATCAGCTAAAATTTGTAGCAATATATTTCTGTCTACTTTGTCAAAAGCCTTTATGAAGTCAACGAAGGCGATATGAGTTTCTATATTGAATTCCTTGTGCTTTTCTAATAGTAGTTTTAGAGTAAAGAATCCATCTGTACAAGATCTACCCTTTCTGAATCCATTCTGCTCTTCTCCAATTATATTTTCATAAATTTTTCTCAATTTATTCTCAACTATATTAGCATAAATTTTATATCCAGAGTTCACAAGCTAATTCCCCGATAGTTATCTTTGATTTGGCGACTTCCTTTTTTGAAGATTGGTATTACAATAGATTTGTTCCAGCTTTGTGGTGGTTCTTGTCCTTCCCATATCATATTAAGGAGAATAAGAAATCTGTCTAAAAAAATTTTAGTTGAAAATTTAAATAATTCTTGATTAATGTGGTCTTCTCCGGGAGCTTTGTTACTTTTTAATGTTTTAACAACATCAGTTAATTCATCTATAGAAATTTGTTCCAAAGCAGTGTTATTAGAGATTGGTATTTGTAATAAATCATCCTTTTGTGTCCATAAATGATGAAAGCAGGTAAGCCAAGATTCTTTAGATATACAATTTAAATGTGCATTTTCTCTTGAATCATTATTTAAATTTTTTAAAACTTTATATATTTTTGGTTGAGGCCTAGTGATATCATTTTCCAAAAATGAGACAAATTATTCCCAGCTTTGTCTATGTTTTTTGCGAACTTCAATTTTAGCTATGGCTCTCTTCCTATGATACTCTACTTTATCTTCATCTTTTTTTGTAGACAGAAATTTTTTGTATGCTTCACGTTTATCATCAATTACTTTTTTATGTTTTCATCCCATATCCGTAGTCCTTCTTTTCGATTCCATTTGGTTTTGATACCCAGGCTTTCATTTGCTGCTTGTGTCGAAATACATTCTTCTTCAATATTTTCACCAACCGGTGTTTCTTGAACTAGACGATCTAATCTGCATTTGTATAGCCAGGTAATAGTGGGATCTCGGAAAAGACTTACTTTATAAGTAGGCCCTATAGTCCACTTTTTCGAATTTTACATTATTATATTTTATTTTTATTTTTCCATCTCGGTGACATACGAATTGGACGAACAAGTAAGTAATGGTCTGATTCGATTTCAGATCCTCTGTAAACTCTTGTATCAAGAACTTTAGATGCTAATTTTTTATTACATATAGCATAGTCAATTATTGATTTAAGACCCCTGGCTTCCCATGTATATTTGTGACTATCCTTGTGGTTAAATACTGAGTTCATTATTGTGAATTGATTAAACATGACAAAATCAATTAACCGTAAGCCATTTCTATTACAGGTTTGCTCTCCATATGGTCCTATATATGTATCAAATTTAGTATTACCAATTCTGGCATTTAAATCACCCAAAATTATAATCATATCATTATTATTAATTGTGCAGATAACTTTCTGGAAGTCATGATACAATTTTTCACTTTCTTCTTCATCTCCTTCTACAGGTGCATATACACCTATCACTGTTAAGTATCCTAGAGATAATTTTATTCGGATTTGAATTATTCTTTCATTCCAAAAAGTATAGCTATGTATTGAATTTCTAAATCGTTTGTGAATCATAACGGCTACTCCTGCTTGTGCATAAATTTTTTTTACACCACTATAAAACTGAATGTAATTTTGAGTTTCTTTGGTGCCTTGTAATTTCTTTTTTGTTTCTGATATTACAGCTAATGAAATCCCCTTTTTGCACAATATATCATCTAATTGATCATCTTTATAGTTAATCCCTTGTACATTCCATGTGCTAAAAAGCAAATTTTTTTTTTCTTCCAAGAGTTGTCCTTTTTCATGCTTTGGTCGTCATTAGTTTGATCCTTCCGGGAAATTCTCGTATAAGACTTGAAAGCATAATAATAGTCCCTTCGATTGGTTGCCGGCCAAAGAAAGGCAAGACCAGTGATGGGGCTGCCATCTTATAGCCTCTGGTCAGGCTTTTCTGGAGAAGAAAGGAAAATAAATGAAAGAAGAAATGCAAGAAAGGAAAGACTCCCTAGCCCTCGGATGCCCTAATAGCGTCGGGGTCGAAAAAAAACAAGAGTTAACCAAGAGAGGTTAGATAGTAAAGTTAAAAGAGTGCAAAACACAAGTAAGCGGAAGAAATGTTTTGCTCAGCTTGGGCACCTTGTGGTCGCCATCCACATATCCCCTAGATGAGGACCCCTGAGGATTATTATTATTATTATTATTATTATTATTATTATTATTATTATTATTATTATTATTATTATTATTATTTTATTCGTTATTACCAGAGCGAGGATATATATTCACTGAAGAATAAATCAAGACATCTAATTTTCTTGATATCATCACTGCAATCAGATCTAGAACTAAACAGGATACACTAGTAGTACTGATTCAGTATAAGTGAATGCTATTATAATATGTTAGTTCCGAGCTTATATCTTCATTAACTATACATGTAATCCTATTGTTTCTTTTATTCAAGTGAAGATAAATTAAACGACTTATTGGGAAAATTTAATAGATGGGCTCTCATTTCACAAAAACTACCGAAACTATACAACATACATTATAAAAAATATCCTCAACTCGTGTCCAATTCAGGGTCGGATCGAGGGATGAGTTGAGATGAAGCCCCCTATATAGAGATCTGTGAATGGCAAGGGTGCCGACCGACCACGCCTGACGCACCATCACGGGGGTAGATGAACGAATTGAAACGAAATGGATGAGATGAGTATGGATAAATGATGGAATGAAATTTTGACAGAGGAAAACAGGAGAAACCCCCGAGATCCGTTTCGTCCACCACGAAATCCACATGGAGCGACCGAGAGTCGATTTCGAGACCCCAGCAGTAAGAGGTGAGCGTCTAACCGCTTGCGCCACGGAACCGCCTACAACATAAATTATATTTTCCACAAAACAGATTTTACAATGAGAAACCAAAATTCGTGAAAGTACATTGCAATACTAAAAAAACAAAGCACTTGTTCCATTAATAAATAAGGAAAAACAAAAAGAACACGACAAATTGAGTTATTTGAATATATTAGTAAAATGATTGCAAATATACCATTTCACAAAGTAGAAAATAAAAAATGTTGAACTTCATTCAAAAATACACTACGCGGGAGAGACAGTGCAACAACTCTACGAAAATACTATCCATCTACATGTTATTTTCCAAGACGTCAATCTGTGGGTGAAAATGAAATTTATATTTCCATAGATGCAAATGATGGTTCTGTCGGGAGATTTGTTGCCAATATAGTACGAATGATTTCGCTAGCATACAAACAAAAAAAACCTAATAAATAATTTGTATTAACTTCTGAAATTGATGAAAAAGTTAAACACGAAAGTATAGTCTAATTTTTCAAATTTATTCAAATCATTACCGGTACTTGACACTTGTTTTATATTGTATAATTCTTGTACACCCTGTCCCTTTCGTTGCATACTCAGATACCCGAGTTACGTCATCTACCGCTCGTGACGATGAATATATGGACGAGCTTATGTATCAACCGGCTAAGCGCCATTTTTTAAAAATATTTTGATATTATGTGTTGAACTGGCTCATGAAGTAAGTGTACGCACAATTTTAGCGCCAAATCTTTAAATACAGCATTATTATTAAAGAAAAATGTAAATGACATCAGTCCTATCACAGATTCTACTTTTTGCAAAAAACGGCTATGAAACTAGATCTTCATAAATGCTAATCTAAATTTTAAATCGTGCAGCTAAGCGCCAAATGTTCCTGCTCTTAGATTGTTGATACCTAACTGTCAAAGAAGGAAAATGACTTTCAATATTCAGTATTGTTAGTTTGGCACTACAATAAATATGAAGATTGACTTTAAACGTATTTTTCTAAAAAATTACATAATGGCGCATAGCCGGTTGATGCATAGCGTAGTCCATATATAAGGCACCGATCATACATTGCCACCAATTGGATATTTCCCATCATTAAATACGTACTAATAATAAATATATTTGCTATATTCACATAAATAAGTGAATATTTATATTAATTAATTATTTAATAACATAATTTAAGATTTTATTTAAAGGGGGGTAAAATTAAATTGGCAGTAGTTATTACATATGTTTGATATATATATTTTAATGAAGTTTTCGAATACAGTTATTCCCATTAATGTAGTCTATATTGCGTCCATTAATTCTTAACAGCTTTACATCATTTTAGTAAAGTGGGATTTAAATAAAAATACCTATTAGTTTCAATCTATATCAATCTAATACATTCAAGCAGCCATGCACATAAAATAAAATTAATCACATGTGCTGCAATAATAAAATTTACTAACCGGTAACAAATATAAAAAATAAAATTAATATCTGATATATAGAGCTATATTAATAAATTTTAAAACACGAAGGCCTTTCGGAAACCAGCTTTCATCACCAGCACATGGTTTTAAGCTACAAGTAGCATCTATCAGGTGGTAATTTTATATTCTAATTATTCAACCGTATTGTAGTACACATTCTATCAATGTTGGATCATAATTACTAAAAACTGATATAATACTGAATGTTTATGTTGAAACAAACAATGCAGTTTGGTAAACATAAAGAAAAGAAACAGAAATAAAGTATATTATTAAACCCAAACAACATATTAATGGGATAAACTTTTTTTTAACAGTAAAATGTTATTGAAAACATTTTTTGCGTGTCCACCATTTATTAACATATTATAATTAATCAATAGTCAAAGAAAAATCTCTTATATAATGTAAAATATAGATATACATATATTCCATATATCGTATTCACGTAGACTTTCACGGCCGGAGTTGCTATGATGATCTTGAAGAGGATTTTCGGCCTACAGCCCGAAAATCCTCTTCAAGATCATCATTCCATATATTCCATTCCGTTAACTTAGTTTAACCCCTCAACTTAAAGGTTCTTTTAACATACCATACACCTTCCGGTGCTAAGAGCGGTACAGCCTGTCTGAGGAGGGACAATACTTTTTTTGGCCACACAAATGCATGGAGGGCCTCCAGTCAATGTCAAGAACTACCTCCGAGACAACGCAACATTAAGACAAAATACAACATCCATACACACATTCACACTAAATATAGCAAATATGATAATGATGATTATGATGGCCAGGCGATGTTCGGGGACGATTTGAGTCTTAACGTTCCCCGGCATTTGTCTTACAGGTGAGGAAAATCCCGAAAAAATCACCCAGGAAACTAGACTCGAACGACAAGTAAACCTTCTCACCTTTGATACCGGTTTTCCGGAAACCTATATATTTTCTGAAAGCTTATGTCACAAGTAGACAACCTGTGAAATCTTAGGGGCAGAGGGACAAGTGTTTAGAAGCTATAGGACGCACAATGTAGCAGTAAAGTGTGTATAGATGGACATGTTCCCGTAATGTCTCTAATTATTGTATGTTCCCGTATGTTATTGTCAAGTACTAACGTATTGTATGTCTTTCTGCCCGTCTCACTGTATGGCTGATGACAGGACGAAAATTCTGTTTTTAGTGGATTCGTGATGTTCTAACAAAGATCATGCATTGTCTGTTGATGGTAAGGTACCTACAAAAGAACTTGTACAAGGTTTTAAGGGAAAGATCCAGGCACTGGATATTCATTTTTCAGACACTACAAATCGATTGTTTGTTACAAAACGGACACAATCATTATCGAGACACAGGAGCACATTTGGCACCGCGATAGTTTTCTGGCCTGCAATTCCTTTTCTCTGTATCAGTTCAGCGCTCCTCGTTTCAAGAACTTCAATATGTACGCTTTTTATAAGGGCGGATACTTGGACGACGAAACTGAAAGGTGGGTTGCCCCAATGGATTACTGCTTCTAGTCATTGATAAATGATTGTACAGAGTGTGAGGCTATCGCTTTTGTAAAATGTGCCCATTGTGAACTGTCTTTCTGCCCCTCTCGCTGTTTATTTGATGAATTGCACTTCAGAAAGAAACAGACATTCCCACTAACTTCTAATTATATCTCTTATTATTTTTTCCCTATTTTTAGTTTAATTTTATATTTATTGATTGTATCTTGTAATAGATTTTGTTTGAAGTCAATAACAAGACACATTTTCAACATCCCAACGTATATTGTTTCATTTCAACGAGTTGTTTCTTCCTCTATATTGACATCTCCACCTTCCTACCACATTATTAGTTCATATAAATACGTGAAACTAGCATTTGAGCTACCTTTGGTGTCATATTTCCAACACTTTACTGATACTTTATGGGTCCTATAGCTTCTAAACGCTTGTCCTTCTGCCACTAAGATTGTATAGGTTGTCTACTTGTGACATAAGCTTTCAGTAAATGTATGGGTTTCCGGAAAACCTGTATCAAAGGAGAGAGGGTTTACTTGTGAGGATCGAAACGGGCAGAGACGCTACCCTGAAACCACAGCGGACTAAATGCAGATTAATAATCATCATCATAATAAAATATTAAATAATTTATTTAAACCGGCGGCGGCGTTAAGTTCATAAGAACTATTCAAATTGTCCCAATTAAAAAAATATTATAAGATACGGAAAATTTATATAAGACAACGTAAGTAACCAACTCACTGGTAGACTAATATCGAGTCGGTAGTTTCATGGCTGCCCGGACATAATCTCTCCATATATCCCTATTCTCACCTGATATTTTCCAATCATGATTAATGTTATTGTCCCTCCCATTCTTGGCCTACCTACTGGGCGCATTCCTTCTGTTTACATTACTAGAAGTTGTCATGCCTCTCTCTTACTTACAATTCGTGCCACAGGTTCTGTCCAACGGAATGTATGAGGCTCAACTCTTATTATTACATCTGGTTTCCCATAACGATCGATAGTCTACTCTATTCGGCTGTCGGTTCGTGTCTCCTTTGGGTCAAAAATGTTAGGAACCATATTCTTTAATACTTGTAATATTTCTGCTCCCTTAAAATAAAATATCATGTTTCGAATCCATATAACTGAAAGAATAACCGTTTTATTTTTGTTCAGTTTTTTGAGAGATATAATATTAAAAAGAGCATAACATCAAATAAATAAGTATAAGTAATAATTAGGTTTGTACAAATAAAAATGGAGTTAAAATTTATCAAATTAATAGTTTCAGAGAAACAAAAGAATAACTAATCTGAGAGACCAATTATAAAATAAACAGAATTATATTTATTTGAAAAGAAAATAATATCCATCAACCCCTAATTTCTTGTTAAGAAATTACATAATCTAATAGCAGATACGGTAGGCCTACAAAACGCGAAAAATAAGAACAACACTAATTCATGAATAAATAAATAAATAAATATGTTAACAAATTGCAATACCATTAATTCTTAATAATTCTACATAACTATGTTAATGTAATTTTATTGTTATCTAATTGTAATATTGTTTTCTTTTTTTGTTTTAAGTATATTATTACCAAACATCAACTTGTTGTAACGGACTGTCAACAGCACGTACGGCTTACTGCCCGTGCGATCCATATTTGTAAATAACATTGTATGTATCTTAATTTAAGTCTAATAAAGTCCTTATGTATATGAATTATAATAGTATGGGTTATATAATACCAGGTTTTGGTGTAATCTAATATATAAAAATTAATGTTTGTTTATTTATTTGTTCGTACTTCATGCGCGGCAATACCGTTGATCCGATTGTGATAAGGCTTTTTGCAAAATTTTCTGGAGATTCCCATGATGAACATAGGCTATAATAGAGTTGTGATACTCAACTCCTACACCCTTAAAAATCGCCCTTTGTAGTAAAAAACGTGAAAAAAGTAGCTATTTGCACGCTTAAATGGCTTACGCTGCCTAGACCATAACAAATCCACAAAATTAATGTACACAGAATTGAATATCTCAAAACGCCCTACAAAAACGTCCGCAACAGCATATGTTTATCTCTTACGGGTAACTCACAATAATCATTTTTATCTTTCATTGATGCCAAGAAGATCGAGACAAGTAGCCAATGTAGATTCCTGTGCAAACATAGCAGCACATGACGGGCATTCTTTTACGGATAACTCAGAATAACGAATTTTGTCTTTTAACTCATTTATGCCTAGAATATCGAGATAAGTAGATTCCCGGGCAACACCGGGTAATCAGCACGGGGAATCTTAAAAATAATTACGATGTACATTTATAATTATTTTTCCTTTTACTTATTCAACTAATCATAAGACGTACATTAATTTTCGTCTTTCAGCTCATTTATGCCAAGAAGATCGGGATGAGTAGATTCCCGAACAACGCCGGGTAAACAGCACAGTGTATCTATAAATAATTACGATGTAAATTGTTCATCTCACTTATTTAACTAAATATAGGCATATAGCACATTAATTTTCATATTTCAGCTCATTTATGTCAAGAAGATCGGGATAAGTTAATACCCGGGCAACGCCGGGTAATCAGCACGGGGTATCTAAAAAATATAAATTTATAATTATTTTTTTCGTTTTACTTATTCAGCTAAACATAAAAGCACATTAATTTTCATTTATTTAGGCGTAGCAGCACACGCCGTGTATTAGCTAGTCTTGCAATAAAAATGAGATTAGAAGATAGGAGATAAAAGTGAGAGAATACGAAGCCTGGTGTAGATTATTAACAGTTAAAAATAGGTTAATAGCATAGATATAAAAAGTCCATAACGCAAGAACTAAGCGAATCCCTCAGCAAGTCGAATGTCTGTAATGATTTTGCTGGTTTAGGAAATGTGTATATACCTGTAGTTTTTAATACACTCGTATCCATTTACTTGGCGAGAAAACAAACATACAGATAGAGCGATGTTTATTTACGGTTTACAGGTAAACCCCACCTAATGCTTTTTTTAGAACGCTTTTATAATTTTAATTCAATGGCATATAATGAGAATACATTCATTTCTCGGTTAAAACAAACGGTGATTTTCATGTAAAAGGCCCAACATTGAACAAGACATGCAAAGATCACCTCTACAGTGAATCATGGTAGACTGGCGTCGTATGGCATATTCCTGGGTTGGTGTTTTTGTTGACATTAAAGACACAATGGTATCAGTGGGTTATATCAATATATTGCGATATCATATATTGAGTAGTGTTGCAAAATTAGGACTGGAAAACTCCTATATATTCCAAAACACGATAACCCCAATCGCATGTCGCGGTATTAAATTTAAAAAATTGTCGGGTAGAAATGAAAATACCTCTCCTATCGACTGACATAGAAACGTTTTGATATACTTTACACAGATTGATCACAAAAGAACGGAATTCATTGAGAGAAGAATTTGTTGAACATTTAGAGGCATAATGGCAAAAAAATAAGTTCAGATATGGCAAAGAAATTTGTAGATCGATGCTTACCAGATTTGGGGTTCATTATTTATCAAAGCAGATGGTCTTCGTACAAAATACTAAATAAAGATATTTCTGTCCTTTCTCTTTTAGAAAGAATCCGCGAAAACTTATTTTCAGAGAAGAAGAATTTCCTTACGTATTGTTACAATTTATTTACATGGATTATAATACTGTGTTACTCTACCATTTAACACTTATTGGATACTAAAATATTAAAGAATTACTGTTTGTTATAAAATTATTAATGAGAAAAAATGTGATGTACAAGATAGGATTTTTTTACTCACTGCATATATTTTAAACGAAATGTACACCTAATTGTCTCCCACCCTGGTGTCGATGTAATGTTGTTGCCTCCTACGCAGCGAGTCCTATTTCGATCCCCAGTCTGGACAAATTTTCTGGATGAGTTTTTTTCAGATGTTTTCCTCGCCTGTAAGAAATTGATGGGTTACGCTCAGTCCCAAATGGTCCCCGAACTTGTTTCGGGCCATCACAATCATCTATATCATAATCGCCTTGTTTAGTATGAATAAATTAATGAATGGTTGTCTTGTCGTAAATGTTCGCATTGTCTCGGAGGTGGTCTTAGCACAGATCTGATGAATCATCCAGGAAAGCCCTCCATAATTTTCTGGTCAAAAATTTATGTGTGATCCAGATATTAAGAATCCTCTCCCGACAAGCCATGCCCCTTATCCGAGAGGCGCGGGGCATGCTAAAGTATCTATAAAGGGAGAGGATAAACTAACATAAAGAAAAGGAGATAAAGATCTAATTAACAAACATTGTAATAATATCGGATAAATGAAAACAAAATTATATTTTTAGTTTTTACTCCTTCACAACAGACTCCCGTAAGAAATAAGCCTTACGAATTTGAAACTATATAAATGAATGAGCAGAATAAAAATTGAATTGAATTGAATTTTGTTTATAGACGATTTGAAGTGGTCTTTGCACAAACAACTCTGTAGCTATCTTCATTTTAGTTTGCAGTGCTCTTGCGGTTTTCAGATCCCAAAGCAAAGCCTGAGTCATCGTATTTGTGGCCGTAACACAGCAGGTCTTTCTCTTTACAAAGACTAGATCTCGTCTCGCAGTTCGGTTAAAGTAGAAATGAAGTCGTATGTTTGCATGTTACATTTACTGCCAATTATTCTGTTCCAAAACAAGGACCTAAGACGGATGAGGAGTCTCTCCGGCGGCGCCCTAGATTTACCGTAACTTCAAATCATTCATCTCGCTCGTCATATCTATTAAGTTTCACTACTAAATCCTAGTTAAATATCATTCATTTTGAGATTTTTCCTCATCACTAAGGATTTTCTCCAAACAATCTTACTAATTAATATGACTTCTTTTAAATACATAAATGACTATGGACTTACTATCAGTTTGTAACAAACATTCACTAATTTCCCTTAATTAAAGTTCTCCATCGTTCTCCGTGTCTTCATCCGTTACACCAAATTTCCTCACTGAATATAAAATGTTATTCTTCCAGGTTGTTCTAGGTCTTCCTTTTCTGCTCCATCTTTCAATTTTCCATACATAGATAGCCTTTTGTAGTCTTCCATCCTGCATCCTTACGTGTCCATACTATTTAAGCCTACTTTGTTCGATCTCATCCATTATATTTTTTTCTGCATTCATCCATTTTCTAATTTCTGTATTTCTAATTCTTTCTAATCGAGATTTTCTGGCAGCTCTTCTCCAAAAATCCATTTCAACTGCAGTTATTCTGTTGACATGTTGTGTCATTGTCCAAACGTCCAATCCACATAACATTATACTTTCTAGTATGGACTTATAAATTATTTATGTTGTTCTGTTAATGATGTTTTTACTCCATAGTACTAATCTTTTTTTTGCTATTTCTTTATTTGATGTTCCATCTTGCTCTATAATTGATCCCAAATAACAGAAACTATTGCTCTTCTTACTTTTACCCAATTAATAACCGATATAATTATTCTGGGTCATTTGTTAAATAGTCTGTTTTTTTGTTGATTTTGAAACCCCCATTTGCAATATGTTGTTGCCAACTGATTGCACATATAATTTGTATCTTCTCAATCCTGGGTTATAATTATCTGTTCATCGGCAAAACGTAAGTGATGTAGAATCTTCTCTCTGTTAATTCTAGTCCCATGTTTGCACACTTACATAACCATTCTACTAAACACATGTCTATATATTTTTTAAACAGTGTTGGCGATATCGGGCATCCTTGTGGCAATCCTTTACTGGTTCCAAGTATACTGATAACTGAGACCCCATTTTAATTTGACATTTATTGTCCTTATATATTTCCTGTATTATTGAATTAGGGATTCATCAATGTTTGCTATACATAATGCCTCCCAAAACAATACGGGAGGCCTAGTTAAATATAATTTCATAAATCCAGTCATGCTATTAGGTTGTTATTTATTTAACAGCTAAAGACTGTAGTGTTGCAAATCTCGCCGTTAAAGGTCCGACATATATTGCCCATAATCCTTTTTTTTTCGGAATGCAGAGTGTTTTACTTGCCGCAAAATCTACTACACGGACTCACGGTTTTAGTTATCTTCCGAAGGAAACCATAACCTGGATTTGTACGTCCTAAGAAACCCATCGGCCCCGGCCGAGTTTGAGACCACGAACCTTGGACCCAGAAACCGACATAAATTTATTCATGTTGGTCTTTTTTAAATTAAAGTGGAATTAATGGATCTTTGGGCTTCTGGCAGTTTAGTATTTGAGAATTGTGTTAGTGTTGTCATAGAAATACATTCAATCCTTACAACCGTCAAAAAGAAACGAAATCACACTGGCTTAATGAAAGTAATTAAAGCCTCAAGGAATAGTGGGTAAGAGAGAAAGAGAACCTTGCATTTCATAAAATTATATAACCAAATATATTTAAAAAGAATTCGGAATACTACATCGTAAATGTAATTAAGAAGACAGGTCCAAATACAGACGGATTACAGGGCGCTCAAGGCCTAAAAAAGGTTGTACGGTGCCTAAGATAATTATAAAGAAATAATCAAACAATTGATTGTAAGCGTATATAAAATATAATTATTTGCTAATATCGAATTATAAAATTAAAATTATCTTTCAGTGATAGATTTTAAGATGACTACAAATGAAAGGATGCTTAATAAGTTAATAATTTTTCTTTTCCTTCATCTCCATCATAGTTTAACCTCTCTCATTATAGGTACATTTACATCCCATATGCCGCCCGGACTTTACAATGACACGATCTGTCGGGACAGGATTTTAAACTTTCGATCATATAAACAAACAATTTTTGACCAGAATATAACAATGAGATATCCCTGAATGAATGGCCATACCAATCCAGGGCCACTTCCGGGACAACATTAAGAAGAAAAACACCATACACTCACACAGGATCGTTTGGGCCTTGACGTCTGCTGACATACATTTTTTATAGGCGAGGAAAACCCCAAAAAAATCACTCAGGAAACTTGTCCCGACCGGAGATAAAACCCAGACCCATACTTCATGTCCGAGCATTACTGTATTTTTTTCCAACATATGTACGGAGAGGAAATGTTCTAAATATTTATATCCTGTTACAGTCAGGCTTGCTCGCCGGTACCTTTATCGTTCAGAGACCTCTAAAAATATAGGGCTTCAACTCATCTCTTCCCTTGACCCGACCCTTAGTTGGGCACGAGTTAAAGACATTATTATCATTATTATTATTATTATTATTATTATTATTATTATTATTATTATTATTACTCATCATCATCATCATAGTACATTCACGAATTTAGGCCATTTGTTGACCTGTTTCGGCCTCAAGAGAAACACCATCCAGAAGTCTTTTATATTACTACTACTATTAAATAATCGGCCGCGGTGGACTAGTGGTTATGCTCCTTGACTCTGGTCCCGAGGGTCGCGCGTTCAAACCCGGCCGTGGTCGATGGATTTTTAGGACGGAAAAATCCAAGCAGCAAGTCCTCCGGGAGGGACTTTAAGCCGTGGGTCCCGAGTCTGAAGATTTTCAGGCTCGTAAAAAATCCTTAAGCCTGAATAAAATGGCCTCTAAGCAAAATTTACCGAATTTTCCCGTCCTAGTATTACCTTGGTTTCCTAGATGTCAGTACGAGGCGGAATGCTGACCACGGATCACTCAAAATTACATCTATAGGAAAACAAGTGTTACTAAATTAGTATTGGTTCAAATTATTCCCTGTAGGGGAAGAGCGCCTAAATCTCTATAAAGGGAAAACATAGGCTTACAATACAATACAATTATTATTAATAGTGTCAAGGAAAGTTACATTATCTGTTCATCATTTAAATATTTTAAAATCGTCAAATCCTACATACTTCATTTTTTTAAACGATATATTTTGGGTAGCATATAATATATCGGTATCGTTATACTTTAATTTTGTAGGAGATTAGAATTAAAATAGTCTCAGTTAAACTTGTGATATTTTCCTACACACTCGCATAACTGTGGTTAGCAGGTATGCCAGGACCACCGTCGAAGACAGCACAGAACATCAGAAGACAAAAAAACAAAAGTACAGATCCCAATTCGGTTCTAGATGACACTGATATGCTGCAATCTACACGTATGTAAAGTATCACGAGTTCACATTACTGCTCAATTTAGGTTGACAAAAAATACAAGCTTTTCTTGCTTTAATGTGTGATCAATTAAGTAAATAATGTTCGACATGTTATCAATGTTTAATAATAACAATGTATCCACGATATTATTAAATTAGGAATACGGGCCAAAATAAATAGAGTTCCGGGCAGTAAAGGGATTTAGGATCAATATGTTACAAACACCTGCTGTAGTCTGAATATATTGTGTGAGAAGACCAAATCATTTAGCAATTCGTATTTAATGTGAGACTAACATACTATGTGTTCTGCTTATTAAGTATAAATAAATAACCTCAACTCGTGTCCAAATCAGGGTCGGGTCGAAGGATGACATGAGATGAAGCCTCTATATTTATAGAGGTCTGTGAACTACAAGAGTGCCGGCCAACCACTCCTGACGCACAGTCACAGGGGCGGATGAATGAAATGAAACGAAGTGGGTGAGATGAGTACCGGTATGGAGATATGGTGGAATGAAGTTTGTGGCAGGGGAAAACGGGAGGAACCCCGAGAAAAACCTGACCAAGCTCCGTTTCGTCCACCACGAAACCCACATATACTTATATATACATATCCACCCATTCCATTGTAATTCTGCCCGAAGGCAGGTCCTTCACTGCAATTATAGCATTTTCATGCTATGCTTGCAGCTTTACTAGGGAATTCTAGGTGTGGTAGCTTCCCGTTGCTTTCCACACCGGTGAAGGATGATGATGATGGCCATATGATTTCTGGGACCGTTTCGGCCTTAAAGTTTTCCTGACATTTGTCTTAGAGGTGAGGAAAAACCCCGATAAAAACCTCACCCAGAAAAACTGCCCCGACCGGGGATCGAACCCGGGCCCGCTGCGTGACAAGACAGCACACTACCTCGAGACCACAGCAGTGGACATTATATATACATATAATAAAATAAATAGTTATTATTTCAAAACCATGCTTTCAAAATGGCTAAATTCCATGTAATTTGAAAGAGCAGTTTGGGACGTTGTTAATTTTAGAAACGTCAACGCTTGTAATGTGGTTCGCCAAAACGCAGCGCACTAGTATTAATCCCCTGTCGGGACTAGTTTACTTGGTGACTTTTTTCCAAATTCTCATATATAAGACAAATATTAGAAAATGGTATAAGACCCAAATAGACATCAACAATAGTCCAATGTTAGACCTTAGCCTCACCTGTGTTAGGAGTTACTCCACCCATAGTAATTCTGCCCAAGGGCAGGTCTTTCACTGCAATCATAGCATTTCCATGCTAAGCTTTGTAGCTATACTAGGGAAGTATAGGTGTGGTAGCTTCCCGTTGCTTTCCACACCGGTGAAGGATGATAAGGATGATGGTGATGATGGCCCGATGATTTTCGGGGACCGTTGAGCCCTAAGCTTCCTAACATTTGTCTTACAGGTGAGAAAAAAAAACGAAAAAAAACCTCGCCCAGGAGCCTGTCCCGACCGGGAATCGAACCCGGGCCCGCTACTTCGAGACTAGTTACTAGACCAACTAAATGTAATTACTCTTCTTCTTCAACTTCGGCTCCCGCTTATAGGTTTGTCGTCTTCAGTTCACATTCATTTCTATCATTCCAATCTACTTCATCCAAATTCCTATCATCCATTATAGTTCTGACATAAGTTTTCCATTTCCATCTTGGTCTGCCTCATTTATTTCATCCAGGCGGTGACCATTGGTATATATGGTCATATAATTTAAGAGTTTGATTTTCAATCCTCTTAACAACAGATATGGTGACATTCATTTCTCTCCATTCAATTCCCTTTTTATCCTGTATTTTTTCAAGGCTTATTCTAAGATAATCAAATTCAACTGTTCTTATTTTATTCTTTTGTAATTTAGTCAAAGACCAAGTTTCACTTCCGTATGACAAAATATTCTGTATTATGCTCTTATAAATTTTCATTTTAGTTTCCTTTGTAGTAGGCTACTTTTGTTCCAAATTATTCCATGTAATGTCTTAGTTGCATTTTTTGCCATTGCAATTTAAGTTTGTACCTAAACATGTAATTATTGACTCAAGATATTTAAAAATTTCACTTTTTTTTATTTCCCAGTTTTGAGTATGAGTTCATCCACATCCTTTCCCAAACACGTATATTCTGTTTTCTGCAAATTTATTATCATCCCCATTTTGTATATTCTTCCAGTAATTTATTTATAATATATCTCATATCATCTTCATCCCCCGCAAAAATCATTTGATTATCTACAAACAGTAATGAATGTAATACTTTTCCTCCTATAGAACTCATTTCAGAACATTTGTATACCATCAATTATGAGCCTGGTCTAAATAAATGTTAAGAATTGGCGATAAACTGCCTCCCTGCTTGAGGCCTTTATTCACTGTGAATTCCTCTTAATATATTCTGTATTTTTACTTTAGGTTTTGTATTACTATAGATCCTCCTAACAATATTAATACATTTATCGCGTATATTCATATTTCCCATTGCCGTCCATAACAACACTTAATCACTCTAACTTCCCTAAAGATGTCATGAAACGTTCGCGGTCAATGAGACATCTAGTAGGCAACTAGGATGAAGGAGATCGGTAGATGTTACTTAGAGGCCTCTTTATTCAGGCACAAGGATCTTATTACGAGCCTGAAAATCTTCAGACTCGGAACGCTCGGCTTAGAGTCCCTCCCGGATGAGTTACTCCCTGTATTTCTCAATCCTAAAAAATCCATCGATCCCGATCAGGGTTGAACCCGCGACCATCGGGACCAGAGGCAAGGAACATAATCACTAGTCCATCGTGGTGTACTTAAGACCCAAATAGTCTCCGAAAATAATCTGACCACTATAAACACATATTTTATATTCGTCTTGTTTATTACGAATATATGGGCAAAATGTATTTTCTTAAATGTTAAATTCATCCGGAGATATCCTCGAAGTCCTCATATGGTCATAATATGGCTAACAGTATGTAACCCAGAGTAAAAAAATCTCCAGACAGAACGTTCTCCTGGTTCATCCTGAAAAGTAAGGCTAATGTAAGCATACGGACAAGGGAAAAATCAAACCAAAGTAAAGGGAATCATTAATTATATTATTACTACATACATTATTACTGTTAACATTGATATATTTTCAATCACGTTTCATAATCTGTGCGCTAATGTAAAATAACAGCATGTCCAGTCTATTTACAGTAAATCAAGTGAATTAAGGTTCTCAAATGATTTATATCGGTACGTAGGAAAATGCGGTAGATACCAGAAAGAATTGTTTGGAAGACCAAGAAAACCATGATACCATGTAGTTAAATACAGGATTTCAAGAATAAGATGCCCTTAATCGAGAAAGATGAAGATTGAGAACGGCAAGTTGACTTTAGCTACTAAACTCTGAGTAATAAAAGTATAAAAATGACATTTTCTTTAAATTAGAGTCTGAAGTAATTACCGTCTTTTTGAAGCTTTTCCATTTCTCCAATATGCATTTTTTAAAGTATGAAAATGTATTCCGAAGAATTATGTGTGTTAAGGTTGAAAGCTATTGCTTAAATTTCATGAGAAAATTCCTTCCTTCACAGGAACTCGATCAAGTGCATGTCCCGTAAATTTACGCCGAAAAAGATGCGTTATATCGTTCGGTTATTATGCGGAAAAGAGGTTAATTTACAAGCCGTAAATCTATATAAAGCAAACGTTTTCTTTTCTTCTATTTCCAAAACTATCCTGGTCACCATGAATCCGCGAATCTTGGTTCTAGAACCAAACATGGCTACAGTAGATGATAAGATGATTTTGTATTTATAGGACCTGTATATTATATAATACTAGCTAATACCCGGCGTGCACTGCTACGCCTAAATAAATTATGTGTTTTTACGTTTAGTTGAATAAGTAATAGGAAAAATAATTATAAATTTATATCGTTATTATTTTTAGATACCCCGTGCTATTGCCCGGGAATCTACGTATCCCGATTAATTTGGCATAAATGAGCTGAAAGACAAAATTCGTTATTTCGAGTTATCCGTGCTGCTGCTCTACTTGCCCGGGAATCTACTTATCCCGATCTTTTTGGCATCAATGAAAGACAAAAATGGTTACTGAGAGTTATCCATAAAAGATAAACATATGGTGTCGCGGGCTTTTATGTAGAGTCTTTTTGAGATATTTAATTCTGTGTACATTAATTTGATGTATTTGTTGTGGTTTAAGCAGCGTAAGCCATTTAAGTGTACAAAAAGAATGTATTTTACTTTTTCACTAAAAGGGTGATTTTCACGGGTGAAGGGCTTGAGCATTAAAACTCCCTTATAGCTTACAACCTCCCCGGGAAAATCCTGAACATTTTGCAAAAAGCCCCATCACAATCGGCATTGTCCGGCAATCTACTTATCCCGATCTTCTTGGCATCAATGAAAGACAAAAATCGCTATTGTGAGTTATCCGTAAAAGATAAACATACGCTGTCGCGGACAATTTGTAGAGTTTTTTGAGATATTCAATTCTGTGTAAATTAATTTTGTGCATTTGATATGCTTTAGGCAGCGAAAACCATTTAAGCGTCAAAAAAGGATTAATTTTCACGTTTTTCACTGCGAATGGTGATTGTTAAGGGTGTAGGAGTTGAGTATCACAACTGTCTTATAGCCTATGTTCATCTCGGGAATCTCCTGAACATTTTGCAAAAAATCCATCACAATCGGATCAACGGTATGGCCGCATCAAGTACAAACAAACAAACAAACAAATATTAATTGTTATATATTAGATATCACAGAGAAACGAGGAGTGCAGTTCCAAAACTCACTTTAATCAAATTTAATTTAAAAATCCGTCACGTAGGAACTCAGTAAACTAAGCTAATTCCTTAATAAACTGAATCTTTGGTCCAATTTTTTTCTGGTTTACGGAATATATTGTTCTTTTGTTAATCAAATCGTATTCATCCAGTTCCGTTGCGAGAAAATCAACAAGACGGCTGCTGGAGCGATTTTTTAATTTCAGGTTTCAAATAAACCCATCTTCTAGTCTCGGATTTCAACAATGTTTCCTGAATAGTACCGTTCCCGTATTATTCCAGTAGCTTATAGGTCTACGTATTTTCGATGTGAAAATTGGAAAATTACGATCGCTAGAACGATTTTTTTTATGTTCGCTTCTGTTTAACCCCCAATCCCGATGGTCTGATTTTGCTGATTACGAATTCAACTTTACTTTTCTTAATTGATTGCTATAGAACGAGTTTGGTTCCGAAATAAACTGCGGTCGCTAAAGCGACGCTTGATGTACTACATATGGCATGGTCATTTTCTGTATCTTATGGATAAGATCGATGAAGATTTGTAAAAAAAATAAAAATAAAATCATAAGAACAATTTCAACAGCTTCATTCCTTCGGAATTCGCTAATTAGTTTTATATATAGCTGTCGTCTCTTATCAACTGTGCACTTAATAAAGAATCTCCTCGTCCTCCTCAATTCATGTCCAACACAGATCCGGGTGAAGGGATGAGATGTGTTGAAACTCCTTATATTGGAGAACTGTAAATAAGGATTCCGACCGACTACGCCTGACGCACCACCACAGGGGCAGATGAGATTAAATGATTGAAATGAGTGTGGATAAATTATGGAATGTATTTTGTGTCAGGGGAAAATCGATGATACTCCGACAAAAACTTACCCAGTCTATGTTTCGTCGACCACAAAAACCAAACATTGTGAACGAGACGCGAACTTGAGACGTCAGCGGTGAGAGGCGAGCGTCTAACAGTTTAAGCCAGGGAGCCTCTAAATGAAGATTATATTATTCCTATTTCTAAATCATTTGAAACTACTTTTCATAAGTAGCATAAAAATTCCTGTGTGTTTTACCGTGCTTGCCTCATCTATTTGTTGATTTAAGAATGACTATTTATCTCATAGACCGATAATTCTGCCTTTTCCTGTTCGTAATGAGAGATATTTCTGCAAATTAACTTCTTTGACAAGGATACCGATTCAACAATGTAGGATCGATATTAAATGTTGTATAATGAATCTGCAATACTGTTAATACTTATTATTCATACAATAACCTATTATTGATTTTTCCCTAGCCCAAAGAGATTTAATAGTAAATATATGCTATTTATAATTACAAAGCCGGCTTAGAAATTGCCAGGAAGTAAGATCGGAATACATAACATCACGTTTGGTAAATATTGAACATTATAATTATTTTTAGCTTCTCCATCCATAGTAATTCTGCCTGAAGGCAGGTCCTTTACTGCAATCATAGCATTTTCATGCTATGCTTGCAGGTTTACTAGGGAATTGTAGGTGTGGTAGCTTCCCGTTACTTTCCACACCGGCGAAGGATGATGATGATAATGATAAAGATGATGATGATGATGGCCATATGATTTCTAGGACCGTTTGGGCCTTAAAGAGTTCCTGACATTTGTCTTACAGGTGAGGAAAAACCACGATAAAAACCTCACCCAGAAAAACTGCCCCGACCGGGGATCGAACCCGGGCCTACTGCGTGACAAGGCAGCACGCTACCTCGAGACCACAGAGGTGGATGATTTTAGTTTCTAATGTATTATTCGCTAAGTAGTCACTACAAATCCAACTAGAGGTTGAGTTATTCATTCGCGAATTTTTGCTGATCTACCTCTGTGATTGACACATGTGGATGTGAAGGGCCAGCAGCCGGCTGGTAAAAGGGCAACCGCTGAAAAGTGGAAAGACCCTCAATCGGAATTTTTGCTGGTGATTTTTTTCAGAAAAACACAACCTCTTGTTAGATTACTGCTGAAAACTTATTTTATGCCTAGCAACATATCTGACAGAGGAAACTTCCCAAAATGGCGTGTGTAGACAGAGCGCTGCTTTACTTGTTTGTTATAAAGTGTGTGGTGGGGTAGTATAAACAGTCTCATACTACAAATCGATCATAACGCTTAAAGCGTTACTTTATGATATACAGTGTGTTCATAAAGTCCCAGCACATTCATGGGATAACGTAGACCAGATAATACAAACATAACATTTACTTCATGAGCTCTATCAATCTTAAAACACGTTTCCCAACTATACATCGTCGCCCGGAAAACATTCAGCAACATGTCCTCTGTAGTCGTTTCACTCACTTGGAGAAAACGTTCTTTCAGCACTTGCAGATTATGGCTTCGGTTCTGTACATCTGTTATTTCATGAACTCCCAAGCTAAAAGTCTACAGGTCTGGCGAATGCGATGCCTAGATAGGAGGAGATGCCCTTCCAATCCATTCGGTGGGAAATATGTAATTACAATACTTACGTACAGCCAGAGCAGTATGTGACTGTGCTCCATCTTGTTGTAAAACCGCTGTATCCATGATACCATATTGCAATAATTGTAAGAAGTGTTGCATCATATCAAGATGCCTATCAACCGTAATTGTTTGCTCGACGAACACATATGGGCTTATATTTTTCGTTTAGACTGTACCTAGAATTAATAGACTCTAAATACTAAAATATAATTATACGATTAATAGTAATAACTAGAAGGCGTACAAACGTGCACATGAGTCTATTACCAACATAGGAACCCCAAATGAATGGTACCTACCCCTCTAAGGTATTATGAATAACATGTGCATTTGGAATGGGGAAGGTGACTTTACGGAAGGAGTCATCGCCCTTATAAGGCAAGGACACGTGACAAAACTTTCTCACATTACACTCATACTCATACGTTCTACAAGAACCAAGTCCTTCAGCAACCGTCCGCGACCTTTAGTCAATTTTAAAATCTTAAGTATTTTAAAATCCAATATAATTAGTAATTCAGAATTTTAAGTGATATTAAATACACGTAGACTAAAATAAACTCATCAACTCCACTCCGAATATTAGTGAGATATAAAACGATTGTAATTCTTTGTAAATTAATAGTGCAAAAATATTCAATAAACTGGAGAAATAAGTTTAAATTTATTTATAATTACATAAATAATATAAACATCCCTGAGTTATCATATTCTACCCTGAGCGAACCGGCACAAGACAAGTCAAACCAAACATTTACTTTCGATCAATGAATTTCCCACTCGGTGGTTTCATTGGGTAGCTCGTCCGCCCAAATACCATAGCTGTATCGATGAACACGTCAACAAACGTGAAAAGTGGCTTTGGTCCACTAGATTATCCCAGTCTGCAACTTCGTCGTGCTCCGCAATCTTCGACTTCCAGTTTGTGGACAACTTGCATAAGATATGCTCACAACTCTGAACTGTTTCGCCTAGGAGTTCATAAAGCAACAGGTTCTTACTCTGCAAATGCGAAAGAACGCATACTTCATGCGAGCAAAATTATTACAGAGGGTATGTTTCATGAATGTTTTCCGGGTGACGGTGCATAGTTGGGAAACGTGTTTTGGGGTTTATAGAGGTCATATAGAACACTGGCTTTGTAGTAGATATTAAATTATTTTTTTTATTTGCTTTACTTTATCCCAAAAATGTACCGAAACTTTATGAACACACTGTATTATTGATGCGAAAACATAAAAATGTATACGAACAATATAATATCGATATGACCAAAATCTAAGATACAAATTGCAAAACAATATTATATATAATGCAGAGTATCAAGATATGACGTGTACTCTAAGTGACTTGCATCATTTTACTTTGAGTATACTAGTTTCGTGTTTATAAATACCTCGGAAGGATTGATAAGTTGATTTGCAAAGAGGAGTCTGTCGTTTCTAACTTTTTTCAATGCGGAAGATGCCTATGTTAACCCTTAAATTCGTAATGCATCCTATAGGATACATCACTTGGTTTAATTAATTTAATATTTTAAATAAATCAGAAGAAAACGAACATAATGGAACCACTTAAATGCGTGTCTAATTATACACTACACGTAATAATAACACAAATATCTAAATTTTTAAGAATTTTAGGGTTAATAAATTCTATCTTCAAGCCACAGTTAGTCCAAAAGCATTCAAGATTAAAAGTATATAAAACTCTGGCTCTTCCAACACTTTTGTATGGTAGCGAAGTATGGACGTTGAAACAGAAGGATATACGGAGACTTAGATATGCTGAAATGAGATACCTTCGGAGGACTGCAGGATACACACTACTAGATCACAAAAAAAGAAGACATCTTAGAAGAATTACACATGGAACCTTTAGAAAACAAAATTTCTTATTATAAGTCAAGATGGCTGCAACATGTTCATCGAATGGAAGATCACAGAATACCCAAACAAATGTTAAGACATCAACCTGCAGGAAGAAGAAGATCAGGAAGTCCACTCGAAAGACTTTTGGATGGTGTTTCTCTTGAGGCCGAAACAGGTCAACAAATGGTCTAAATTCGCGAATGTACTATGATGATGGCGATTATGATGACGTAATAATAACAGTTATACAAGATTCCGTTTTCACTGCGGTCCGCCACATTCAAATAACTGACGCGAGAAATTTGTGTTCTAACATACGCAGCACACTGGGCGAAGCTAGACTTTGCCTTATCCAGTCAGTCAGTGTTTTGCCAAATCCAGCCAGAGATTTGGCGATGTGCTCTCACCTAGAGTAGCGTGGCTCATTCCACAATGCTGGATTTCTGACTCTCGGCTTGAAAGCAATGTGGTTTCTGATGTCCTGCTTCAGGTCATCATATCCTTATCTCTGTCCAAATTCCATCACCATTCGCACACAAACGCTAGCGCCGCCAAATAGGCTCGGGTTAAGTGAACTACAACCCCGTAATGATAGCCACTATTAACTTAGCTGCCAAAGAGCCCTAGTGGGTTCTAACATACGCAGCACACTGGGCGAAGATAGACTTCGGCTTATCCAGTCCAGTCCAGTGTTTTGCCAATTTAAGGGTTAAGTTGTACTTTGAAATGTTTATGTTTAGTTTTAATATTATGTCTTACCGTTACATTGTAATATGGAGTATATTATTCAATTTGGTTTTACTTTATTTAATATCACAAAGTTTTATTCATAAACGCAGAAAATGTTTATGCAAAAATGTATCGTAATCAATTTTGTGTTGTTCCATAACTTACTATATCCATTTATTTAATTTCATAACTTCTGCACTTCCTGGATTAGGTATTAGTTGCCTGTTCCGTAATTTCATAACCTTCTCTATCAATTTTTAAATTGCAATTAGGTTTTATTGAAATTCTCTGGAGATTTTTTTTAACTGTTTAATATGTTATTTGGGGATAATTTTGGATTGCATGGTGAATAAAATACAATGATTATATCCACAAGTTGTATCTACTTTTTTTTAAAATATTAACACCATGACAAGTTTTTGAATTGTACTACTCAAATAGATTTTTATCATATACGTGCGATTACAATAATTAACTAATATAAGTTTGTGTTTTCTTGATAATTTTAAAAAATCTAAAATATATCAGAATGCATGTAAATATAATAATTACAGGAGCAGTGAAATGCGTATGTGGTAAACCTATTTTTAATAGAATTTCAATAGGAACTTCTCGTATAGGTCTTTCTGTATTTGACATGTCTTTTGTGTAATTAATATATAGTCCCATTTCAGTTTTATTAATGTGTTGCATAATACTCGATTATGTTCATTAGAGAGCTATTTTGTTTAAGAAAATAGGTCTACTAATAATTTTTACAAGGCTGAAAGCCTGCTCTTAGGTCTGTCCCAGTTAAATAAGTGGTTACCGTATTCTCCTCTGTTTCCGATATTTCCGGGTTGAAATCAGCCGTGGTCGATTGATCGTTAAGGGATACAGTACTGTACGTTACTTTGCTCGGAAGCGAAATACTGAAGCTGTGGAACTCATAGTGTAGATTCACGGCATGTATAAGAAACTCAAGTCAGAAATAAGAGACCTCTGAGCTAAATGTTTCGTTATATTAAATTTTACATGTCTTAACACACTGAAAATATGTCAGAGGCCGTTGAAACGGAAGATATTGGGAATAATAACTCGGAGGGCAGCAGAATTTTCTATGAGTCACTGCCACAAATATCAGCAAAATTGAACATTACTCAAAGAGCAATCAGACAGAAGCGGAAATCGATAGGTCATGTTGCGAGGATTCAGGATGGGAGACCACTATACGGGATCCGCGGATAATAAACGGTCACAGAGGCAGACCAAGATGGAGTTGGGCCGACATCTATTCAATACAAAGACCAGCTGAACAGCAGTGTCCTAACATTGCAAGAAATAGACAAAAATGGAAAACCATAAGAAATCGACTTCAGAGTGTGTGATGACACAATTTAATGCCAACGTATCATTGAATAATAAGAGACAAACATCTTCAAAATGTTACAATATTAGTGAGTAACTTAAGATAATATATTAAAAAGTGAAAGAAGACAAAACCATAATAATAATAATAATAAATAATAATAATAATAATAATATACCGTAAATACAAACACCATTTCTATATCTACAATGGTGTAATAGCCCAATGTTGGGCCTTAGCCTCTCCTTTGTTAGGAATTACTAGACCAAGTTAATTTAGTTACACTTATTTGCCTACAGATGACGTGAATTATATGCGGTCAACATATCGACCCAATGAGACTTCTAGTAGGCAACTAAGGTATTGTTAGGACGAAGAAGGTCGGCAAATTTAGCTTAGAGATCTCTTTATTCAGGCTAATGAACTTTTTACGAGACTGAAAATCTTCAGAAACGGAATTCACGGCATAAAGTCCCTCCCGGAGGACTTGATTCTTGGATGTTTTAACCCTAAAAAAAATCCATCGACCCCGACAGGAATTGAATTCGGGACCAGAAGCAAGGGACATAACCCCTAGTCCACTGCGGCCGACACTTTGTATAACCCGAAATACCTCAACTCGTTAAAGAAGAAAATGCTATTCTCTAGTAGAAGGCCTTTTCACTTAAGAGACACGTGAACATTTAATCTTTAAATTTTATTGCTTAATGTTTTGCATAATAGTTGGTTACGTTCAAATAAATGGATCTTTTAATTTATAAGTATTTGCTACCTTATTTATTTTTGTTCTCTCCTTTCAAAGAATTACACCCCTCCATGATATAGGCTTGGTAGCCAGTAAGCAGGAAATCTGAACCACAAAGATCTATAGAGACGTGCCACATTTGTTTTGTGATTAGTAGAGATCGGATGTTAGGGAAAATGCCTATAGTTATTTATTATATATTGTTAAAGTTTCCTCATATAAGTTCATACCAACGACCCTAGAGTTGTTTTCCATGAAGTTCATTTTGCTTATAAATACATATTTCAGCTTATAATGCCTATAAATGCCTATTTGCAATTTGTTTCTCGAAATTAACTCAATACCTCAATTAAATCAATTGGAATGGAAAATCTTCATGTCACAAATCATTTCATAGAAGTTTTCAAGTGGAATTTTTATAAATTCCCTTAGAATATTTTAGGATAAGGTTGGCAATAAATCGATAACCTAGCAAGTAGATGGTTCCCCCCTCAATGCACTCCCATTAGGTAAATATTGTATTTTTCAACCTCGTGCATTCCTGTCAAGCGAAATAGCCCTATGCTATGTCCCATTGTATTATGCTCCGGCTCTAAGGTTTGGAGAAAAGTTATTTGCTTCTTTTCAATACAAAAATTGCTGAGTGACAAAGAGGGTAGATGGCTCAAGCTTTTCTTTCTCTGTCTCACACCTGGTGCTGAAACCTTTAGGGAACTGGCAATATTATTTTTGATCTTGGTAACACTGAATTCAGTTTGCAATCCTCATTCACGGAGAAGTACTTAAAAGACAAAGTGGTGCGGCAAGTGTATATGGCTTTTTTCTTACCTTTAGAAACTTTTTTTTTAAGATACCGGTACCTAAAGAGCGGACAACAATAAAAGACAAACTGACCAATATCGTGAAAGAATTTGGTGCGGAAAAATTCTCAAGTGACGGTTCTGCTCTTTGTAAAAAGGCAAAACAAATTCCAATAGCATCTCTGATATATTCGCATGCTATTGATAGCATATGTTCATATTCTTAACGTTAGACTGTAAAACGTTATGTTATTCACTTTTTGTAAGAGCCTATTTTAAATTGTTTGTGCCTATATTAATGATTTTAGTGCCTTTTTGCCTGCCTATTTTGAATTGTTAAGTGCCTAACATCCGGATTCTAGTGATTACAAATATGCCAGAGCTACTATCAAACGCAGCACAGGACAGTAGAAAATATGAAGATTTAAAATCCTCTATCCTCTCCCCTAGAATCGAAACGGGACGTCGGAGTGGAAGACAAATTTAGAAAAGTTGCTAAAGTATTCTTGCAACTCTAAGAAAAGACAAATTTTTTGACTGTTAAGTCTATTATGGAAGTTGCAAAATTGAAACCTGCGGCCTATCAACTTATTTCTTATGCCTGGTTTACCTCTGTATTTAAGGAAAATTTTGACTTGAATTTTCATTGACATTATCCATTTCATCTTTAATCAACAGTCCATAAATTACTTGAAACAAAATTGATAAACATTAGATAACCACAGGAACACAATCAATAGAGATAGGAAGTTCATACAGCCTAAACTCGGTATCAAATTATGACTTTTAAATATCTCAAAATCAACTGCAGTATTTTACAAGTGAGTATACTTGAGGTAATTGTGAAATTCATTATTCCATAATAAGTACAATAATAACACGGTATATATATTACGAGACAGCGGGGAAATATATATTTACATCAGCTATGTGAAAAAGGGGTGAAACGAATCTAATCTACATCTTACTCACTCCATGTATACCACAGCAAGGTCAGGCGTATTTATACTTTTCCGAGTTTGATTGTTTACGAAACGAGACTAAAGTTGTGCAGAGGTGTTTTCCAGTAACAACGCGATGTAATAGTTTATGTTTTTATAATCTTGACGTCATAGTTAATAGGGTGCTGATAAATGTTAATAGAGGGAAACAAGCGTTTACATTTTAGTAATTAATGTGTTTACATAAATATAACGAAACTAATGTTTTGTTACTTTATACGGTCAACATATCGAATGAGTAATGGACGAAGTAAATACAATGCAAATACGTTTCTTGCAACAGTACGAAAGGTTCAAATGTGATTCAAGGGAAGGGAACATACTGCGGTACTTTTTTCCCCATCGCTAGATTACATGCTTACAAGTACTGTACGTCTTGAATGTAGGCTGAAACAGAACGAACTACAGCAACTACATCAAGACCATAGCATCTAACGTTAACATAGCCAACGTAACTATTCATTCCAGTGCTGAACAACAGTTGAATTAATACACTTCTCAATATGTAAGTTGATAGCATGTACCAGATGTCAGAGTAAGCAGACTATACCATACACTGTACACAGAGCAATAGTCATCACAAGCTTTGCAGCCTGTCTTAACGTCGCTCGCACTTTGAAAACAAACTAATTGTGTTCGTCCACATCTCGGTACTATTTCCCCACTGTCTGTTTTTACATTAAATCTTATTAAAATTAAAATTTTGTTGTGAATAGGGCTGAAAGAATGGATAGATTATATTGAGACATTCTTTACTTCAATGTTTACAACAGAAAAGACAACGAGTGAGAGGCATTTAACTCTACCTTTTTGCAATATAGTCAGCAGAAGACAACTCAGCGACACTATCGAACCCGGGGATTCTGGCCGCGCTGTGGTAAGCTCTTCATACATACCTATCCTGAGCCAATGTTCAACTATCATTCCCTGTTATAATACACCTCCCTCAATCCATGGTTAAAACATTCTCACGTGTTATTCTTTGCTTACTTACTGGGCGCTTTCCATCTAGCTTTACTACAAGTAGTTTTTATGTTCCTCTGCCATTCCCCATTCGTGCCACATGCCCTACCCATTGCAGTCTAATGTAAGAGATTTAAATTTTCTTATTACTTCCGATTTCCCAAAAGAACTTGTAACTCACGGTTACGCAGTTTCCTGCATTCACTTGTATGTTAATCAATTTGTTTAAAGCAATTTAATATCAAATATTGGTAACCTCTCCTCCTCTTTTTAAAGTAAGAGGCTAATGTTTCGCATTCATATAGTAAAATTGAATAAAAACTGTTTTATATATTTTAATGTAACATTTTTTATGAGCTAGAATGACAAGAGTCCTTGTAGTCTATAATAGCATGCTTTCCTGAGTTGAGCGTATGTTTAATTTAATTTTGCACACCTTTCTTGTTTGAAATTACTTGCTCTAGATATTCGAATTTCCCCCTTTTTCAAAATTTCCTCCATTTGTTGTTAAAATGTAATGTCCATTCCCGTTTAATATATATTTACGTGTGACAATGTATTTAGTTTTATTGATGTTTGCACAGTTTATTAGAGTTATTTAACACAATGTGTGTGACACACAATAAAATACTAAATTATTTATAAAAACTATCTCCAAAATAAAATAATAATAGTTGTTTACATAGAATGCAGTGCTGACTTTTGCAAACTATACTGCTGAGTTAAACTATCTGTGTTTCTTATTTTCTCTGATATGATGATTCAAGCAAAAGATGTTTCATTAGTGATGCACCTGTTTCATGTAGGACATGAATATGTGACTCATTGGCATAACAACCTGTAGCCATAAAGAACGCAGATAAAAATATTGAATAAGCAATATCAAATAGAACATATGGTTCATGAGATTATTAGGTACAATGCCGCATTATATTAACGTCCTCCTAATATACGTTCCCTTAGCCAATTGAACCAGTTCATATCTCCGAGACCTACTTCCCCTAACATCCATCCCTACATAATACGCCGACTTAATGGTCTTTTCCGTAGGGATATTTGAAAAAATAGGGAGCATTTCTACTGCCGTTCTAGACTGAATTACCTTAAATATTTTGCCAACGACATAAATTATGGAGCTCCTCGTTTTGAAGCTTCCTCATGGAACAGAATATTCAGTTTGGAATCCTATTTTTAAAAAATGATCTTATATTCTTACTTTGTGGATTATTTATTTTTTTCTATTTTGTTAAATTCATGGTCGGTTTCTGAAATATGTTCAGTAAAACTTGATTTTCCTTCAAGTCTGAGAAACGTTAATGAAATCTTATTTTAAAACTTATTGATGTTTACCTATATAACATTTTTCAGAGTCGTTACATTTGAGTATATATACACCTTTATTTTCGAATTATATATTATTTTCTTCTATCTTATTAGGTATTATGTTATTTAATTTACTTCTAGTTTTATAAGCTATTTTTATGTTTTTGTCAAAAATCTATCAAGAAATATGATCAAAAACAAAAAAAGAAATAAATAAAATAATACCTAACAAAATAGAATAAAGCTGTCATTGTGGTCGTGACGTCAGATTCGATATTCAGACGTTAGTCCAGGGTGAAAACAGGTTTTCTTCAATACAGATGCGAAAATAGAATATTTTATTGTAATAAAAGTGCACTGCTGTATTTCCAAAATTACATAGCAAAGAGTTTGAAATTTAATAAAAATCACATCCTCACGTAGAGTTTCTTAAGAAAATTTGGTTTAACTGAATCGATTGTCAATAATAATCCATACGTCATCGTAGGTATTTCTCGAAAATGAACAACGGCAAATTAGCTCTTACACAAAATATTCAATACATAGATGCCACTTATTTATAACACAACCTTCGAAATTTGTAATATAATTTATTAGATTACATATATAATAACATAAAAGCCAACCTAACTTATTTCAATTACTCTAACCTATGAAAGTAATAAATAGAATGGCATTTAGACAATATTAAATTACAGGTCCTAAGCTTCATTTTAAAACTAAATTAGATCGAAATTCGGATGTCCACTTTTTGCGTCTTAACCTCAGTTAAATACTACATTACACTCTACCTTAAATTAAACTGGTGTATACGTACTTTTTCTCATGTAACCTGACAAAATCAGTTACATATTACATTACACTGTACCGTAAACAAATCTGGCATTCCTAACTTTCACACATCTAACCTAACAAAATCAGATACATTTTATAATGTTACCGCAAGTGTCACAGAGCGTTCTAATAATTTTTGCTTATGTATTCATCCGCAAAAAAAAAAAGCATCGCTCAGCGATAGTAACTATATAGAACCAAAACAGCAGTTCTATGGTAGCAACGAATTCGATGTAATGTATGGGATGAGCAATGTATAGTGCTTAAAAAAAGTTATTTTACACTTTTTTATTGGCGCAAACTGTGTTCGTGTTTTCATCTTTGGTGATCGCAAACTTCATTTTAAAAACAAAATTATACGGAAATTTGGATTTCGCATGCAGTAAACTAGTGAGATATGTGTCGTGTACTGCTTAAAAAAGCTAATTCAAAAAATGTTATTTTACCAATTTATTAATTGATGGTCCGCAATTTTTGTACGTCTCGTCATCTTTCCTGATCCTCAGCTTCATTTTAAAATCAAAATTAGATCGAAATTGGGATAACTCTTATAGTAAAGTACTGAAATGTGTATTGGGTAGTGCCTAAAAATGTTATTTTTCTGGTTTGTTTGTGGATGGTCCACAAATATTTTTCCTGTTTTTATCATTGGTGTTCCTAAGCTTTACTTTAAAACCAAAATGAAATCGAAATTCGGATATTGACGTTTTGCGTCATAACCAATATTATACGCGTATATTAACTCAAATGTAACGACTGTGAAACATTTTATATAAGTAGAATATCAAGAATTTTAAAATGAGATTTAATGAAAATGTCTCACATTTTTATTAAAGAGAAGGGAAATCAAGTTCTGATTAACACATTTCAGAAACCGGCCATCAATTTAACAAAACAGATAAAACATTGTCAATAATCCACAAAGAGAATGATAGACAAAAATCAATATCCTGGAAGAAATTGAAATTATCCTTACTTTAATGTGTGAGATGATCTTTAAGATACGAGTATCATGTTTAATATTATAATTTTATACATTTTAATCCTTATTTTCTTAAATATTTTTCCGAACCTTCGTACGAAACTTGAAAGCAATACAAATTGAACGCCTAATGTGTTGTTAGCCAGAAGGGTTTAATTGGTGGGGGCGTCATAGAAAAAGATGGACTAAGAATGCTTCACTGATACCGTATAACTAGATTCGGGCCTTAATATTTTTTGTGAGATGATAATATTCTTAAATAGATTTTCAAAAAAGTAACAGTTTTCTATTTTTAAAGTTTTGCGATTTACGCTTTCTTTTAAAGTGTAGAGTTTATTAGAAATAATTATAAAAATTATTGCGTTAAGAACATTCCCAAGGTAGAAAAATATTTCTACTGGTGAATTATATCAACTAATCTTGTAATATGGCTAATTCAAGATAACTGGGGTTAAATATATTAAGAATTTGTATGAATAATGTATAATTTATTTTTAACAAAAATGTATAGTTTTGTATAATTATAGTTAGTATTTTTTAAATTCTTATGTTTTACTGTGTTCCAAACATATTAATCTCAGTACCAATATTATAATAATTTTAATGGTGTTCGTTATATTAAAAGAAATGTCTTCCATTTATCTTGATAATACATCTTTACTTTTGTTTTTGTATTTTAACTAATTTTATTGTCTAAATATTTCACGTTTTAAATAATTTTCACTCGTCCAACTCACTCTTTACATATTTCATTTGATAGTTCAATCGTAATAGGCATTTAACAAAATCAATACCAAATATGAAACTGTGGATAAATGTTTAGTAAAGCTGCAGACTTTGTGCAATAAAATAGTAATTTTAAAGCATTCGATGGCTGAATTAAGTGTCTTTCTGGGAACCATCAATTTAAAAGAGTATCAATGAAGTCCTTAAATATTTTTATTTACCTTAAAACAATTATATTTAAATACATAAATAACTAATTTTTTGTGTGCTAGAAATATAATTCCTTTGAAAATTAATAAAATCATGTATATAATTTACTTACCTATTTCTTCATGGAGAACAGCTTGCGAGCCAGCCATTAATAGAAGCAATGCACACAAATTCTTTATCAGGAACATGTCACCGAAATAGTTCAGATTTCAGATATAATTAAATGTATTCTTTTAACTAACACTGGTTTAAACTCTTCTCATATGATAACTTCTTATCTTTTTTGTTTTCTTTAATACAATATATATGGTAGAGAAATGAAAAAAAAGAGAGGCAAGAGTCAAAACATTTTAAAAAAAAGTTAATTTAAACTCGTTAAAAAACACGAACAAACATAAGAATGATGAAAATCGGTACACACATCACACATTTATTTACGATTATAACGGACATCAATTTAACTCGCGCACTTCTTATGATATTAAAAAAACACAGAAAAAATAACTTGCGTCGAACTACTGGTGCTATGAAGTACCTTGCACCGAACTACACGCGATCCTAGTCGGACGCCAACTGACGTTCGTCGTCCCGCGTTGCCCGGAACTTCGGGATTTTGGATCGAGAGGGCGCAACACAATGAATGACGAATTTCGCCGAAACCCGGCGGCGCTTGCCGATTCTATAGTAATTTAAGTGACCACATAAGTAACACATGCAACTTTTGTTGATATGATATTACTTCGCGCGTGATACGTTTTATAAAAGAGGGTTAATCGAACTACCGCCCCTAACACAAATTTGCATTTTCTATATTATCACGCAAGCTACTAACGTTTTTCATGATAATTTTTCCACTAGTATTAAAACACTTGGACAAATCTATAGAGTGCCTTAAAAGTTTGCACCTATGCTCATTTCATTATATTCACTGTATATTACTGAAGTCATTAAAAAAAATAAAATTGATGAAAAACTGACTTCCATCCATACAAAGTGTGTTATATCATCTATATTGATAGAGCTAAGGTGCCACGTGGCACCAAGGGAAAATATTTTAGGCCTTTATAATACATGAAACAATGATTATAACTTTAGATACTAAATGAAACATTTGGTCTAACTGACAGTAATATGATCAGTGGTTACAACAATGTTTATGATAAATAAAAGTAACAGTAATAATAAAGTAAAAAAATAGATATAAATGACACACTATAGTCTCTACATGATAAAATATTTCAAGGAAAAGTAATGGTAAATAATTAGTAACATATGTGTTACATATTTTTTATCTTTAAGTATTAATATATTTGATAAAATACTAAGGGTCCTCATTTGCAGTCTCAGGGTAGCGTCACTGCCTCATTCGCAGTGGGCCAGGTTCGATCCCCGGAAAAATTTTCCTGAGTGATGGTTTATTTTCGGGGTTTTTTCTCACCTGTAAGGAAAGTGTCAGGAACCTTAAATAATCAAATAACCTTCGAACACCATCTGGTATCATAATCGCCATATTTACCATGTTTAATATGAATGTGTGAGTGTTGTCTTGGAGGAGAGAAGTGGATTTAGTTGACTATTTAACTCGTGCCCCAAATGGGGGACAATGGCCAATCACGTTTCAATGATTTCTGTTTTACAACCAATCAGAATCGTGTTTCACGAAATATTTATCAGTGTTATATTTACCATATTAAAGAAAGCTCCTCCTTTTTAATATTCTGAACAGGTCTGACCATTATTTTGCAGTGACTGAGCCTATGAGAAATACGGCTACCAGATTGTATATATAGTGCATAGATGTCAACACATAGCGCTTGCAGGAGTTAATATAAAAACATTTGTAGCAATTGATTATACCACCAAAAAAAGAAACCACTGTTTGCACTTTCATAAATGTATTTTTTCCCAGGTAATAATCCAGAAAAATATAATTGTCATATTTACATCATACGACATCAGAAATGAATTAATACACAGTTCGATGTGTTTAATTTTTTTCCACTAGAGAGCATTCTTACAATATTGCGTTCCTTTGGCAATAAATAGTATGGTCTGGTTGCAGTGATAAACAAAAGAAGCAGATGAAGCGTACCTATCGTTTCTCATTTGTTTTCAAACATCGCCGTTTACATTAAATATATACATATTTTAAAATAACTATAGTTAAACAATGATTTGTGAGTAAACAGCTTAATTTTATTCGTTAAATAGTCCTAATAAATGCCACTCTTGATTTCCAAATTCTCTAGATAAATCACTCGTGGCATTACTTATGATCATCCCTTCGGGCAGACCCTTCATGTCCTTTTGTGATCAAAAAGTATGTGTAGGATCCAAACATTAAAATCTCCCCTGATACACATCGTGTCCGTGTGGCGTGGGGTAACTAAACCTATAAGGTAAAATAATACTAACAGTGCGGTGTATAATGTGTTAGTATCTTAATAAATAACACTGAGCAACAAAAAATAAACTTTTTTTTTTCGTCTCAGAAAGAAACATATGTGATCTGACTGTATTTTTTCTCCTGAATTCAAATATGATATCGGTTTTCTCCATCATGCAAGGTTTCCGAGAGACAGGCATTTATAATTTCAAACACTTTAATATTTTCTACATTCGTACGAGGGTGGATCAAATATAAACCGGAATTTGTATCTGGAGCTCAGGTAGCGAACTGCAAAGGTTGCGGTTTGGAAGAGAATTTGGTGCGGGTGTCTGGAGTAGGGATCTTGATATGTCGCACTCCGAAGAACGGCCGCTTGCTTCAGTAAGCCATGGGCGAGCAAGAGGTACACACGTCTGTTGCGCAACGCATTATTATTAAGTTTTTGGCGAAGGAAGGCACTAAACCTTCTGAAATTTTGAGAAGGCTCCATGCACAGTTCGGGGAAGCAACGCTTTCGAAGACGCAGGTGTATGATTGTATGATTGGCGCAAAAAAAAATTAGCGGGCCGGGATTCAGTGGAAAATGAGCCCCACCAAAGACGGCAACGAACAAGCATCACTGCAGACAGCATTCGTGCTGTACGGGATCTTATTGAGGAGGATCGGTGCGTAACAATTTCTGAAATTGCTTCACACGTTGGAATAAGCTTCGGAAGTGTTCAAGCCATCATCAGTGATGAACTCAAATTCCGAAAATTGTCTGCCAGGTGGATTCCTGGGCTCCTCAGCCAGGAACAAAAACAATTGACGAAAAACTGACGAAAATGCATTGGACACCTCTGGAACATCCTCCTTACAGTCCAGATTTGTCACTCTGTGACTACCATTTGTTTGGGCCACTGAAAGAAGACCTGGGAGGAAGGCAGTTTGGTGACAATGCAGCGGTAGAGGAGTTCGTGCGCAACTGGCTGACTATACGTCATCCCTCATTCTTCAAGGACGGCATCAAAGAGTTGCCAACTCGATGGCAAAAGTTTGTTGGAAATGCAGGAGACTATGTAGAAAAATGAGGTGGTTTTGTATTTTTTTGTTAATTCAATAAAATTATAAACAATAATTCCGGTTTATATTTGATTCACCCTCATAACTACACAATATTCGAATATTGAGACTCATCTAGAAAGTAAGAAATGACGATTTTCTGCCATATTTCGCCTGTGGAGCATCCCTCTTGATGGTACAACAATAATCGGCCAGCATATTAGGATTTTATTTGCCTTGATATATCTTTTCCAAAGCTGAAATCTCCAGACGAAAGTGTTCTCCGTGCTCCTCACTCAATGGACAAATGGACGAAAAAAAGTATATTTAAAAAAATAATTATTTAAATCCATTAATTGAAATTGAAATAAAAAACTGTGGGTGATGAAGAAATTCCGAATACATATTTGAAAACACGATAAAAAAACAGCATTAAGTACAACTATTGGTACTCATGAGACAAAAACCATGTTGACCAGTGTTATTATTCAATTTGCTTTTTAATTATGATAAAATTTTACAGTCTCTGATATTGAGCGGAAGAGAATTCCTTGTTGTTGGAAGTGAAACTCTAAAGGATAATTACGATATGCAGTGTGAAGAGGGAGAATATAACGACAATGTAGGCCTACAGATGGTATCGGGTGCCTACATTACGTGTACTGGAAAGTCTGACGAAACAGTGGATAAGTAATTACGTTAGAATTTTTTTTTCTAAATAAATGATACGACTATTATTCCATCTCGTTGACCACACCACCCAATATTATTCCAGGGGTGGTGTAACGTGATCAAATCTGCAAATTCAACAAATAAAACATACGTTCGCACAAATTAGGCCTACGAATATGGAACATTCTTTGGTTAACAATTTTAGTTCTATTTAAGTTGTAAAAAGATCATTACAATAATCGAAATGGGGAAATCCAAGCGTTTCTACTAATATTTTCATAAATATCCACCGCTGTGGTCTCGAGGTAGCGTGCTGCCTTGTCACGCAGCGGATCCGGATTCCATCCCCGATCACGATACGTTTCCTGAATTAGGTTTCTTTCGAGGTTTTTCCTCACCTGCAAGACAAATGTCAGAAAAATTTAAGACCAAAACGACGGTCCCGAACACCATCTGGCTATTATTATCGTATTCGCTTCATTAGATTAGGCCTATGTTTAGTTTAAGGCCTCCTGGAACATCACTACCATCATCATCATCTCTCATTCCTAGGGACAGCGTAACACTGCTTTCCACGCGACCCAACCTCAGAAATGGGTGACAAGTAGGCTACGCTATGCCAGGAGAGAATACCATAAATGTAATAACTACCTAGTGGCATTGATTAATAGTGTATTATAATGCGAAGTTGAGAAGCAGCCAAAACAGAAAAGACGCACTAGGAAATTTAAAAATCTTATTATGGAACATAGAAGGTATAAAAAGTGCAATGACCATGAGCCCGGAAAATTTCCTAAAAGAGTACGACATAGCAATCCTGACCGAAACCTTTCTAACAGAGAACTGGCAACATCCAAATTTCTATGCAACACACCTTATGGCTAGACAAGGCGAAAAAGGCAGACCATCTGGAGGGATAACTATCTTACTAAAACCACATCTGAGACCCATTATAGCAACAAAACAACAGGAAAACACTCTACTACTCGAAACGGACTACCTAGTGATAATAGCTGCATATTTCAAACCGAACATGACAGCAATTGACATAATGGATGAACTAGGCCAAACCATCACCCAGTACAAGCAGGACAAACCAATAATCATCGCAGGAGATCTAAACTGCAGACTAGACTCCCAAAACTATAAAACAAAGTTGGTATTGGAAAAACTACAAGAGGAAGGATTCACATTATTAAACAACCCTAAGATACCTACATACATCTCTCACAATGGCAAGAGTGCAATAGATATCGCACTCACAAAAGGTACTATAACAGGAAATATAACTACATTATGGAATGCAAACCACTCGGCATTAAGGAAACATATACCACTAGAAGTAAATATTCAAGGTAAATGGGAAAAGACACAGGAAGAGACAACACAACACCTATCAAGGAAGATAGACATAGCAAAGTAGAAGCTAAGATAGAGACAAAAACGCAGATAGAAACGTTAATAGAAAATGAGAGACTGGAGGAAGCTACTCAAATGTTAGGCGAAATACTAAGACAAGCCACGAATCACCAAATCAAAAGAAGAGCAAAACCCTGGTTCGATAATGAATGCTACAGACTAAGAAGAGATACCTTAGATACTTTACAACAACTGAAACAAAATACCGAGAACCACGCTCTTCTACTCACATACGCCGAGAAGAGGAAACACTACAAGAGAATAATAAAAGAAAAGAAAAGCGCCTTCTTGGAGGAAGAGGGCAGGATGCTAGCGGAGGAGGCCAAGAAAGACCCACATTTAGCACTCCGCCCAAAGAAACAAGCGCAAACACACTACATTGAGATGGAAATATGGGAGTCGCATTTCAACAACATACTCAATAGAGAGGGACCAACCTGCGGCAAAAGGAACCCTCAAGAAATTTTAACACCAATGCCCACAAACTGGATACCCCTGACCACAGAAGAAGTTGGATATGCAATATGCAACTCCAAAAACAAGAAAGCAGCGGGGCCGGACGGAATATACAATGAATACATAAAAGACACGGCACATCTGTTAGACCAGGTTTGGACAAAATTATACAACAAATGCATACAAACAGCCTCCATACCTGAACAATGGAGAAAATCAATTGTCAAGGTATTATATAAAGGGAAAGGAAACCCGGAAGACCCCAACAAATATAGAGGTATCGGTCTGGAAAATTGTCCCTTCAAAATTTTCACCAAATTAATAACAGGACGAATAAGGGAGGAAATAGATGAGCATCTACCAGAAAATCAATTCGGGTTTAGAAAAGGAAAGTCAACTCTAAACGCAATCGAACTCTTGTTGAAACATATTTGGGAAGCATTAGAAGACAGAGAGAAATTTTATACCGTCTTCATAGACTTCACGAAGGCCTTCGATCTACTAGACAGGCAACTAGTGATAGAAAAACTAAAGGAGACACTAGGAAACAACAACATATGGACGAACCTCATCAATACACTGCTGAGCTGGAATGAAATATATGTCTCAGATAACATCATCATGTCAAAACCGATCATTCAAACAAATGGAGTACTGCAGGGCGATCCACTAAGCCCCTTACTGTTTATACTAGCAACCGAAGAAATCCTTAGAATTACCCAAAAAGATGGTATCTTCTCGTGCGCATATGCGGACGACATCGTAATCGGTTCCAGAGACATAACAACACTTCAGGAAACAATAAACGAAGTGGAAAATTGGTGCTCAAAGAACAAGCTGGACATTAATATATCAAAAACGGACACAATGATCTTCAGAAACGGAGGAAGAGCCGCCATAAATGAAGAGATATACATAAGGGAAACTAAACTGAAAATAGTACCAGACTTCAAATACCTAGGCATCACGCTACAAACAAGCGCAAAATGCTTCACAAAACATATCACAGAAAAGACAACCCAGGCAATAATGGCAATGCATGAAATAAGAAACATCAGATCCCTCACCTTAGAGACGGCAATGCTGTTATTTAGAGCAAAAATTCTACCAATACTGACATACGGCATAGAAATCATATGGACACATTTAACAATGAAGAATCTTTCCTCTCTAGAAAGGGTGAAAGCGAGATATATAAAGGCAGTATTAGGAGTGTCAAAAGTAACACATTCAAGACTCGTATACCTACTGGCGAAGGAAACTTTCCTCATCGACGACCTCAGAACAAGCATAGTCTTACCCAGCACCAGCGCATCTGAGCAGCTGCTAGCAACATTGAACAGAAAAAGAGAAGAAATACATCCAGAATTCTACAGCACCGGGGCAATGGTGGACCGTGCGTGGACAAAAGAAAATTTCGAAATGAGACACGTCATCACTAGGTTGGCAGTCCATGGATTCCACCACCTGATATGCAACAACACAAAATTTCATGAAGCAAATATAGACTGTCAATGTACGCTATGCGAAAAATCGTGTGACCGATATCACATTGAGCTATGCACAAAAAGAACAAAAACAGTGTGTGAATATGCAAATATGTAAATTTAAAATGTATTCTATTTTAATCCTGGCTATTTGGCTGCAATAAAATTATTATAATGCGAAGTTGGGAAGTTATTTTTATAGAATTGAGGAAAATGTTTAAAACCCGAATGATAGCGAGGTTTTTATTTTCCGAGATTCTGTAAAACACTTCACAAACGTGCGTTGTACATTATTTTTTGCGCGATGGTGTTTTCAAAATAATAAATAATAGTAAATTAATATAGGCCTATATGTTGGAAATATTTGCGTTCATTATAAACAACTGACTAAAGTTAACAGTGTGGGCAATGTATTTTAGTTGAAACTACAGGACGCCGTGACATCAATCAGTCATAAAATGGCGGCAAGTACGTATTTATTGTTTTATATTGTTTCAAATAAAGCCCAGTTCATTTAAAATGCGGTGACTTGTTTCGTATAACGTATAAATTAACACTACCTTTTGGATATTTTTTTGTATATAAGTTATATAGAGGGCAGTGGTTTTACATTCCACACGTGGTTTGTAATATGTATTATTACAGTATATTTATTTGAGTTGGCAACTCGGAAATGTAGGAAGTTGAACTTTGAATCATGGTCGCCATTTCTGTAAGTACGACAAAACGCACTATCGCTAGCAAAAAAAAAATATTTTTTTTTTCGTAAATTAGGCCTAATAAATTGTAAAGTTAGTCAGAACAATATTTTGTTTTAAACTATTATCCAGTTTCGAAAACGATATTTATAAAGGTCCAACAATCACTAAAAAAAAAGAGATACGTTTGTCTGTTTAAATATTTTTTTGCGCGATACTGCGTTGTGTCGTACTTACAGCAATGGCGACCATGATTGAAAGTTCAACTTCATTTATTTCGGTATTACCGACCTAAATAACTATACTGTAATATTACATTTACACTCACGTGCGGGAAATAAAACAACTGCCCTCCATGTATACTATGTACAATGTATATACAAAAAATATCCAAAAGGTAATGTTAATATAGACTATATTATACGAAACAAATCACTACATTTTAAATGAACTGAACTTTATTAGAAACAAAATAAAACAATAAATGCGGTACTTGCGGCCATTTTATCAAAATTGTTCTCAAGGCCTCTGTTGTTTCAATTAATAAACATTGCCCACACTGTTAACGTTAGTCAGTTGTTTATAATGAACGCAAATATTTCCAGTAAAGATGTTGTTCTTTTACTATTATTTATTATTTTGAAAACACCATCGCGCAAACAAAATAATGTACAACGCACGTTTGTGAAGTGTTTTACAGAATCTCGGAAATTAAAAACTTCGCTATGGCTCGGTTTTTAAACATTTTTCCTGGGTTCTGTGAATACCACTTCCCAACCTCGCATCGTAATATTGACACCATGTTTCCCTAGCATTATGTCTAGAGACGAACTCCTTTAAATCTGGGAAACCTGTAGCATTGAGGTTTCCCATATTAGCAGTTTCCTTAACCCACAACACATTTATGTAACAGTGGAATGATCGTTTAATTTCACTTTAGAAGAAAAATATATCCTAATATATGCTTTACCTGAAAAATTACATTATCGGAAATCGAACCCGAAAATCTCAGATTTTGAAAGAAACTAGATATTTCTAGACTTCCAAAGACTACAAAATATCATAATAGTTAATTCCTTGACTATCAAAGTATCTCAGATTATAGTGCAGTGGTGATTTTATTAAATGCCCAATACTTGGGTGTACACCAGTGAGTTGAATGTTTCTTGTTTTGAATTCGTGCCTCGTCTTCAATGACAAATGATATTAATTTTTACTATTTCTTCTTCTACTACAAGGTTTAGGCTATGCAGCCTGTTCCGGCGAAGTTAAAAGTGGAGTCCATCTTCTACGTGGTCGGGCCAACATCTCTTGTTCCTCTGGGATTATACAGGAAGGTTCTTTTTGGCATTCTTTCGTTGTTCATTCTCATTAAGTGTTCTGTCCATTTCTTATTATTTTCGCTTATTTTATCTTCAATTTTATATATATTTAATCCTTCTCGTATAGTTTCATTCCTTATTCTATCCGCTCTTGTGCATCCTTTCACATAACGTAAAAACAGCATTTCCGCAGTCTGTATCCTGCTTTTATCCCTTGATTTCATTATCCAATTTTCACTTCCATACAACAACAAAGGAACAGCCATTGTTTTATATAATTTAAGTTTCGTATCTTTCCTTGTTTTCCGACCTAAGATTCTTTTTATGGTTCCACAAATAGCCTGAAATTTATTTACTTTATTTTCTATATCTTTATTTTCTCTATAAGTTATATCACATCCTAAATTTTTACTATTTATAAAACTAAATAGTATTTGTAGTGAAATGGATGATAATGATAAAATTAAAATACTGCATTTGCCTTAATGACTGAAGAAAAGGACAAAAAAAAGTAGTTATAGTCTGCAACAGCAACTCGAGATTTCTCGAAAATGTGTTTCAAATACTACTGCAGAAACCAAATCGTTTGGAAAATATTATTAATATTATCATTATTATAATCATCAATATGATCTTCATTATCATCATAATCATATCATCGTCATCATTAAAAGCATCATCATCGTTATTATCATAATCATCATCATTATTATCATCAGCACTATCATTATCATCATCAATACCGTTATCATCAAAATTATCATCACCATTACCATCCATCATCATCGTCATTATTATCATTATTACCATCATTATTATATTATTATCATTAAAATTATCATTATCATTATTATTATTATTATTATTATTATTATTATTATTATTATTATTATTATTATTATTATTATTATTATTATTATTATTATTATTATTATTATTATTAGCATCTAGTCTTCTGGCCACAGCTTCTGACTACAGTTCATACATACATACATACATGCATACATACATACATAATTACACACACGCACACACGCATACATACATAGAGTTTTCTGCCCAAGAGTAGGTCTTTCACTGCAAACTCAGCATTCTCCACTCTTTCCTTAAATCAGCCTTCCTTTTTGTATCCGCATATAAACCATTTATTTTGATATTATCAATCATGTTATGTATTTTTGTGTCTCTAACTTCCTCTCCGTTGACCATTCCTTCTAGGGAATCCGTCAGCACGCAGTTTCTTCTCAGCCAATAGCCAATACAATTTATTTTCCTCTTCTTTATGAGTTCCTGCATTGTTCTTCCTCCACCCATTCTGCCTAGTACATATTTATTTATTTTGTGTGTCAAAATTTATACGCTTCATCCTTCTCCATATCCACATCTCAAAATCTTCCAGTCGCTTTTCTTCATTCCGTCGTAATGTCCAATTATGTGCACCATACAATGCTACACTTCACTAGCCTCTTCCGTAATTATTTGCCAAAGGTCCACAGAAAGTGATTTTCTTCTCGTTAAAATCTTATTTTGCTATTGCTATCCATTACTTCTTGGCAGCAGTTCATGTTACTACTGATAGTATTTGAAGCTCTCCACTTGCTCAATGGCATCATCTTTAATCCTCGTGTCTATCTTCCTTGGTTCATTTCGTATAGCCATGGGCTTCGTCTTATTTATATTTATTTTCATCCCATAATCTTCGCCACTTAGCTCCATCAGCATGTTCCTCAATGGCATTGAATCTTTTGTTAGCAAAGTCATATAATCAGCAATTCTCATGCACTTAATTCTTCTTCCTACCATGTTTACGCTTCCCGTATTCCTAAACCAGTTCTCCATTAGGTCTTCATGTAGATATTGAAAAGAGTAGGTGATAAAGAACATCCTTGCCGTATCCCGCTTCCAATTTCTCTTCTCTCTGATACGTTTTCACCTATCTTCACTTTTATTCTCTGTTTCATATAAGGATTACTTATGAGCCTCCTCTGCTTCCAGTTCACTCCAATTTTCTTCAAGATCCTCATGAGTTTATTCCAATACACTCTGTCAAAGGCCTTTTCCAGGCCAACAAATACTGTATAAATTTCTTTATTTTTTCTATATATCGTTCTCCAATTTTTCGTATCAATCCAATTACATCTCTCGTACCATTTCCCTTCCTGAAACCAAACTGTTCTTCCAATTCGCTTTCCATTGTAGAACGTAAACGCCGATTCAGCATTCGCAGGAGAATCTTTGCACAGTGTGAATCAAGCTGATAGTTCCCGAACGCCTTACATTTCTTCGCATTATTTTTCTTCTGAATTGGTGTTAATACTGTCTCAATCAATTCTTTGGCCACTCACCGTCTTTATACATCTTGTTGCGCAAGAAACAGAATTTCCTTGAATTCGATTCCAAGTCAGACCACAGAGAATTTTCTTTGAAAGGAATCATATATACGATAGTCCATGCTTTATCTTATTATATATTTTTATCTAATTTCTTTTAATTATAAATTATATTTTAGAATAGTTTTTTTTAACTATCCTGAATGATCCAGATGCTTCGTCATCATTTATCACCCATCATTTTTTTTCGGAATAACGTAACCTCAGAAGTAAGTTATAATCCCGCAATACCAGAGGAGAATACCAGAAATATCTTAAGACAACATTGTGCATTGGAAAAAAAATATTCGTATTATTATTAATATAAATATGTTAATATTAATATTATTGATAATATTATTGTTATCATTATTATTCTTATTAGTATCGCTATCATTATTATTATTATTATTATTATTATTATTATTATTATTATTATTATTATTATTAAAATTAGTATTTTTAAGGGACGAGTTATATCAGGCGATAGCATAAACGAAAACTTGATTCACTCGGTGACGGCCAAATAAAATTATATATTTTCCTGTTTTTCTCACTCGTCGAGAAATAAGCTGGGTTGCAATTTAATTATCACAACACATTTCATTAATAATATAATTTCGCAATATATTTAAAATTTTATATTTTATATTATAGTAAACAAATAGAGGCTGCTGAAATGAAGATGATGAGAGCAATAGCAGGATACCAAAGAACCGATAAAAAGAAAAACGAAGATATAAGAACAATACTTAATATATTTAATCTCTGTGAAACATTAACATATTACCAAAATGCTTATCTTCAGCACGTATTAAGAATGAATGAACAGCGCATACCAAGAAGAATGTATAATTATAAACCAAAAGGGAGAAGAACGTTGGGAAGACCATTGAAGAGATGGAAGGACCAATTCGACCTATAATGAGATCGGAACAGGCCATTGGGCCTAATCCTTGTTGTTGATGTTGTTGTTGATATTTTATATTATAATAATTAATTAACTTCTGATGAAACGCTGGAGGGAAAATTTTCTATAGGATCGTAACAGGCTTTGGCCTAATACTTGGAAGGAAGAAGAAGAAGAAAACAAAAAAAGAACATGATAGGAACACACAGCTTACTAGATACATCATATTAGAAGCGTTAGTTAATATTTTAACTAAAGACACTCTTCATCAGTTCAGGTCATTAGCGCCCCAATTCAAATATGAACATCAAATGGGTGAAACATTTTGCCGCAGACACCTCCTATTTCAGGCTTCAAAATCTGTTACGTGTCATTATATTACATTGGACCCAAGATTTTACTTCCCATCCGTTGGAAGCCATTCTCATAAATTTTACTCCTTAAAAAAAAGCATCGGCCTCGGTCACATTTCAACCCACGGAATATGTGATCAGAGGAGAGCGTGATAACCATTAGTCTAGCATGAACATGTTAAAGCATTTAAAAATAAGAATAAAATGGAGGGTTTAAGTTACAACGGCATAAAATGTTTTCCTGAGCAGAAAAGTTGTAATTATTAGGCCTACAATTCTGCACGGTGAGTATGCGTCGGATCTAATATCGCTATGATCTCTATTATCGGTCATATATATATATATATATATACCTCTTGTGTGAATTGAGAATACTGCATATATAAGAAAAATGTATGTTTGTGTTGGAATTCTTGAGTAGCTCAGTTGGTTAGAGCGCTAAACGTACAGAGTTTAGAGACTCGGGTTCAAATCCCGACACAAGAATTCATTTTTCTTTTCATATCATATATATATATATATATATATATATATATATATATATATATCCATTCGTGGACATATAATAACTCTACTACCGTCAGAATAATTCACTGACAAATACCATGCTTTTCAGAAATATAGATATTATAGCTAAACTGAATTCTACAGAGTTGCAACATGAATCCAAGATCTCGAAGCAAAAGGGAGAATCAAATAGAAACATACTTTAAACTCAAACTTAATATACAAAAAGAAGCAGAGAGTATATGCGCTGGGCCCGGGATACATAGACATTTTTCATTTCTTTGTTTTGCATCCGCTAGTTATATACGCAACATACAAATATTTTAAAGTACTAAACTGAACTTAAGATAACTCGATTTAATCAATACTAATCATGTGCGAGGTTTTTGGTGAAGTAAATTATGTAACTGTACTAAACTCAGTTTCAAAGGAAGTCTTGCATAATACAAATCACTAAAAATAGCATGTAATTAATATATATATATATATATATATATATATATATATATATATATATATATATAAAGCCATAAGTCATAAATGATTAAATAAATTATTATATAGATGTGGCAAATTGAATAATCTAACGAAAGATAACAAAATTAATACTCTTGGCGAACTACGCTTGTTCATCTGAAATTACAATAATAAATAATATAATGAATACTCCAATACCATTTCACGGTCATAGTTGCATTCACTCCCTAAGCAAATTCCTTGTCTCCACAGCATCGTAAAATGAACATAAACCAAAACGATGTGCTTGGCGGCCGAAGTACTCGTACCTCCGAAACGTCGCCGAACGAAGGTCTTGGAATCTCGAAGAAGACTGTTGCTTATTAGGTATTCGTATCCAGGGACCTCGTCTGCCGCGCAGACGAGTGGGGAATCAGGAAAGAAAGGAAAGAAAGCAGACAAATGAGGCACAGATATATAGACGAAACACTAGCGGGGCAACACAGATGAATTACTCTAACACAATTCAATGGACTTTACAATATTCAAATCATTTCAAGTCTTTGTATTAAATTTGGATCCTGGAGATATCCCTAAAATCATCACATTACAATTTTATTCCAAATTTATTAGATTATTTTGCGTTAGGTCAATTCCTAGAAGTAATACGAATTACATAACTCTTTCAAATAGTAAATGAGGGATTCTTTACAACATATGACGCGAATTTTTTTTCAAAGTTCCAATCATACACCATGTGCATGCGCCAACAAACGCGAATCGGTTCACACTATGGAATCACGGGATGTAGCCAAAATATACACGATATTTAACGAACCTAAAAGCTCACCTAATGCAATATAAATACTGTAACCTGTGAAAGACTAACCTGAAAGCTAACCTAACGCAATTTGAGCACTCTAACCTGTAAAAAAAGTAACGCCAAGGATTAAATATTAGGTTCTGAAATTCTGAAGTATATGCTTAAAGTTAATTAATACATACTCTATATTGGCTGCACTGGAACACGACTTTGTTTTTACTTAGAATATTTGTTAAAATCAATATGGCTGCCACGTCTTCTTCGTGTTACGTATTTAATTAAATGTCATAGACAAATATATTGAAATAATCGTTAGAAAACTTGTAAAAATCATTGTAAATGATGTGAAATAATTTGAAAAGTGGAACCCTAAGAATAAAATTTCCGAAACATTTATAAAGGAATTTTAAAAAATCGCGTCACATGTTGTAAAGAATAGTCAATAAATGATATTATTGGAAATATGATACATCCTGGTTCAATCAAAAGTTGTTTACATTGCATTTCGTTTAAAAGTATGGTACAGTAGGGATACGTGTTCATTATTGCAAGAATGATTATAGCAGTGGGCGATGCTATGAAAGGGACATGTATCAGGAGCATGTGGCCACTGAAAATCCCCAGTTAAAAGCGTGGCTAATTGTTACAACTTAGTTGCACTTAAAGTTTATGTAATTGCGTGTGCACCCACTATCTTTATTGTACAACGCTAGCTGTAAAAATGTCACACCCAGAAAACTGCTTTTACATAGGTTATTAGAGCTTTAAACATTTAATTCTTATAGTGATTTCTAACCACAGATTTCGTAATTTCTGTTTTAATGTAAATTATCCATGTATTGTATAATTCACGTTTGATACAGGGTGTCCTAGAAAATGTAACCACAGCTCAATGCAGAAGTTACAATGAATTGGTAACATATATTAAAGGAAATATAAAAATGATTTTAACGAAATTTTAATGTTATTTACATTATAAGGATTTAAAATTAAAGTTACGGATCGGTTGAGATGGTTTACGATTCAAGCGTAGCTGAAGCCGGAATTTCGAAACAAATAGGCTACGTAAAACAATTTCATTCCTTGCAATGTAAAAAATTGTATTCCGTATTATGTTGAACTTCATTATCTATATATATATATATATATATATATATATATATATATATATATATATATAAATCAATGTTCGTTTGTTTGTAAGCTTGTTTGTTTGTTCGTATTTTATGCGCGGCCATACCGTTGATCCAATTTTGATGGTTTTTTTTGCAAAATGTTCAGAAGATTCCCGGGATGAACATTAGGCTATAAGAGAGTTGTGATATTCAACCCCTTCACCCATAAAAATCACCCTTTGTGGTGAAAAACGTGATTGAAGTTCCTATTTTGACGCTTAAATGGCTTACGCTGCCTAAACCATTACAAATACACCAAATTAATGTACATAGAATTGAACATCTCAAAAACCTCTATAAAAACGTCTGCGACAGCATATGTTTATCTTCTATGGATAACTCACAATAACCATTTTTGTCTTTCATTGGTGCCAAGAATATCGGGATAAGCAGATTCCCGAACAGTGCACGGCTGTTTCATTTCATATTAGCATTTATTTATGAGTAGCAGCGCACGCCGGGTATTAGCTAGTTTTCAATAAATATTACATTGACATGTATTATGCATGTATGTATATATATATATATATATATATATATATACAGGGCTATTTAAAAAGAAGGAACAGACTTCAAGCATTTATTTCTTCCTAACTGCAAAAAAATATGAACACGATTCTAACGTTCCTGGAAAGAGAAAAGTTCCCTATTTTATGCATTTAATATGAGCACCATGTGTTACACGACAAATACCAAAAGGGTGGCTCATTTATTGCCACACACGAATCGGCTGGTCTTCAGTTACCGAATTCACAGCTTCAACAATTCGATGTCGCAGATTTTCAAAAGTGTCAGACATAGGGGGGATAAAAACACGGTCTTGTACGTCATCCCACAGATAAAAACTACACGGGGTTAGTTCTGTGACCTGGGAGGCCACCGGAGATGAAGTTGCTCTTCTGATCCCCCTCTTCCAATCTAACAGCACCAATTGCAACAACACCAATGCGGCCACCATCGGAACATCAAACATTTCTCTTTCTAGGAACGTTGTAATTGTGTTTCTATTTTTCGTAGTTTGGAAGAAATAAATGTTTGAAATCTGTTCCTTCTTTTTGAAAGCCTATACATATCCCGAGCTTTAGCCGAGAAGCAAGAACTCTTGGCGCAGAGCTCTGGGACTTGCGCTGGTTCGGGTCTCCATGGAGGAAGAAATGTTCTCATAGAATTTCGGGCAGTATGGGACCGGTGCCCACCCAGCATCGTGAGGAATTTGGGTAGATACAATAGGTAGCAACTCCAGGTTGAGAAAACCAGCTATAAGGACTGGGGGACTCAATATGTTGACCACATGTCACCCCTACATTGGCTGTATGATCGTCCACATTTGTGATTAACATATGTGGATGTGAGGCCAGCATCAGGCTAGTAGGCCAAGGACATTCTAGGCCCGATCGCGCAGTGAAGTATATATATATATATATATATATATATATATATATTAAAAATTGATACAGAACATTTCTAAAAAAATCTTACAGTGAAATTGCTTGTATGAAAATGTCTGGTTATTAAGACTATATGAAGATAAAATAGAAATAAAAGTATTTTATATAAAACACATTCCAACTAAAATTAATCATTACATTTACTTATGTGTAGTCAGCGTTTGCATTATTACTTGTGCAATGAAAAAAATAAATAATTTTCAATAAGAACTGACAATATGAAATGTCAATTATAACACAAGTATTAAAATTTAATTTTTTTAATATGGAATTATTTATTTTAATTGGGTTTTTAATTAAATAAGTACTGACTATATGACGTTGTTATTATTTGTCATGGTTTAGTCATATATTTGCAAAACTTACTTACTTTTGATTTTATTACAGTACATGACACTATATCAAAAGTACTGAAATGAGACGTAGAATGAAATAAAACTATTTTGTCTTATATATGACATGATAAGAAATTAAATGCTCGGACGGGACTTGAATCCAGAGTCCGGGTTCAAGTCCCGTCCGAGTATTTATTTTCCTTGTCATGTCATATTAAGCTTGAATATTTCAATGTCAAAAATGTAATTAATATATATATATATATATATATATATATATATATATATATATCATGGGAGAAAGAATAATTAAGTGCATAAGATTTACTGATGACATGCCTTTGTTAGTAGAAGATGCAATGACACTGAGAAACATGCTGATGGAGCTAAATGATAGATGCGAGGATTATGGGATGAAGATAAATATAAATAAGACGAAGGTAATGATTATAGCAAGGAATCCAAGGAAGATAGATATGAGGATTAAAGATAAGGCCATTGAGCAAGTGCAAAGCTTCAAATACTTGGGTTGTATTATCAGCAGTAACATGAACTGCTGTCAAGAAGTAAAACAGAGGATAAAAATGGCAAAAGGAGCTTTTAACAACAAGAGAAGCATTTTCTGCGGACCTTTGGCAAAATAATTATGGAAGAGACAAGTGACGTGCGTTGTGTGGAGTACAATCGTATGGTGCAGACTTGGACATTACGACTGGAAGCTTTTTAGATGTGGATATAGAGAAGGATGAATCGTATAAAATTGACAGACAAAACAAAAAAATAAAGATCTACTAGACAGAGGCGATGAAGGAAGAAAAATGCTGGAACTCATAAAGAAGAGGAAACGAAATTGGTCACTGGCTAAGAAGAAACTGTCCTAGAAGGAATGGTCAACAGAAAGAAGGTTAGAGACAGAAAAGAAATCACATGACAGACAGTATTAAAATAAATTATTTGTATGTGGATTAAGGTTAAACTTTTTGGACTTTGTGAAATAAAATATTCCCTGTGTATTGAATGGGTGAACTTTTGCTTGAAACCATTGAAAAAGGCTTTAATTCTACTGGACTTCAATAAAAGATCACCCCCAAATTGATATTTAGTTTCACAATATTTCTAAAATTTCTATTAAATATACTCAATTAATATATTGTGCAGCATTGGTATATAATGATGTGTAGTGCTCATACTCATTACATTTAGTATCTACGATTACTAGTGAATTGTTTTTATTTATTGGGAATACATGAAGTCACACATGAAAAGTTATAACACCACTCAGAAATATAAAGGGACCTGGACGAATAATCTAGTGAGATTCCAGCATTTACATAGAAGAAGACGAAATGCGCCTACAGTAGACTCTTCACTAGAAGAATACTGCAATATGCCTCTTCAACTTCAAATTATTGGAATATATCAGTTGCTTGGAGCAGAGATCAAAGGAAGAGATGAGAGAGTAGCAAAAATATCTGAAGAAGTTACAAATATGTGGCGAAATAAACTTAATTTTCCCCATGTGTCAAATTAAGTAGTACATACAAAACTCCATAAAGTACTGAAAAATTATGAGTAGTGTGTAAGGAGGGGAAAGTTTGATACTCTTGACCAACGTTTTGATATTACAAAAAAAATTGCCAATGACTATCTACTGAAGACAAAAGGTTGTACCAACTACAATTGGAAAGCAAAGGAGAGGTTTGTTACTCAGCACGTAAAGTAGCTCGAAAGGAGACAATTCACCCTTCAAAGAGGCCGAAACTACCTACAGAATCAATTTCAAAAAGTGTTGCTGTCAGATTGCAAAAAATATAGCAGAAAAGGGTGTTGCTATATCTTAATTTATCGATTGTCAGCATCATATTCTGGGCAGAATAGTACTATAGTGATGGATCAGGACCATGTTGAGAATACCAAGCCTCCAAACACTGAATGCCCTTTTGTATCTAAATTGGTCAACGAGTATAAGGGTCTAATATCACATTTGTGAATGGAACAGAAGATATCCTAGATAAATCGGGGTGAAGAGATGATATGAAGTCTCTGTACCATCTAACACGTGCGTTTATATTCTTTGAGGAAAAAAGACACTTTCCATTCATTAGGTTCCAGAAAATTCCAAACATTAGTAACGTAAGACGGAATTCAAGAGCTATTCTTGCTCTACTTGCATTTATACTTATGACTACTACAAGAGTTGCTTCGAAAAAAGTGTGCAGATTTATTTAATTTGACTGGACAGACTATTAGTAATCAGATAAACAACATGAATGACTTCAAGAACTTGTCAAACATATTGAGGCCTTTTAAAAAAGCACTGCACTCATTGGAAAATCATTGGAAGAAGGAGCTATCTGCATTAAGTATACCAAGAAGTAATAAGTGCGCCGAACGTGCAATTAAAGTCATGCAAGAATCATGTGCTTCCTGTAGAAATAAAAACAAACTGCATCTCCGATTCTTCCTAAGCAATTGACAATAATATACAATGATTGTACATGTGGCTGAACACTTTTACCCTTTTCTTATTGGTATTACAGTACATATCTTGTGTTTCAAAATAATCAGCCAGTGGTGAAATATGAATTTCGATTTTGGGGTGTCTTTCTTTAAAGCAATATTGAAATGACTAATCGACTCTTCCTACAGAGATACAAGCTCATCCGATTACGATACAGGAAAGTGAGGTTGTAAAACAGTTCTTTCCCTAATGCGGATACAAAAAGGAAGGCTAAGTTAAGGAACTCGCGACTCGTGAATTTATCTTGAGGATTTGGAAATTAAGAGTGGCATTTTTGTTAGGACTATTTAACGAATACAATTAAGCTGTTTTCTAAAAAAAAATCACTATTTTAATATACTTTCTGGTATTTTAAAATATTTATATATTTGATGTAAACGACGATGTTCGAAAACAAATGAGAAATGTATAGTTATGTTTCATTGTTTATTCACTGCAACTTGATCATATTATTTATTGTCAAATAGTGGAGAAATGCCCTAGTGGAGAAAAAATCAAACACATCAAACTGTATATAACCTACATTGTAGGTTATTAATTTATTTTTTTAGTAAACAACTCAGAAAAAACCGTGTTTTAAACACAATTACTAAATACAAAATTATTCAATGTATTTGTTGGAGATTCAGTCACAGCAAAATAATGCTTTGACCTGTTCTGAATATTAAAAAGGAGGAGCTTTCTTTATCACAAAAGCGGGAGCTGATAAAGAGACATCGATAAAGAGCGAGGTGAAACACTACTTTCATTGGTTGTAAAACAAAATTCATTGAAACATGATTGGTTATTGACTTCCATTTGGAGCATGAGTTAAATAGTCGTAATAATTTACAAACTTCAAAAGTAAAAGAAATTTCAATACTCTTCGAAAACATTTGCCTCCACACTTATTCGTATTCCATTCCATAGTAATTCTGCCCGAGGGCAGGTCTTTCACTACAATCATAGCATTTTCATGATGTGCTTTACAGCTTTACTAGGGAATTATAGTTGAGGTAGCTTCTCGTTGCTTTTCACGCCGGTGATGGATGATAATGATAAGGATGATGATGGCCGGATGATTTTCGGGGACCATTGGCCCTAAGCTTCCTGACATTTGTCTTACAGGTAAGGAAAAACCCCGAACAAAACTCACTAATTTTGGAATCGTGACGCATGTATGTTTTTTTTAATATTTTCATGAGAACAATCTCGGTAGTTTCATTCCTTCGGAATTTGCAAAAAAAAAAAAAAAGAATTGCAAGATATTTTTTTTTAATTCTTGGAATAAAGAGAGACGAATTGAAAGGTGAATTGAGAAGACTACAAAACATCGAGCAACACGATGAAAATTGTCCAATGTGTGATACCTGACTCACACATCTAAGCAATAATCTCCTACAAAATGGTTCCTGCAAGATGGATCGAAAGGAGATCAACGTACAAGTGACTTACCAGATCACCAAATCTAACATCAACTGATTTTTTTTTTCTGTAGAGGTTTGTTAGCAACTAGGTATACACAACACCAGTACGTGATTTGGTAGACCCACAAGAGAGAATGAAGACTGCTGTCGATAAAGTAACACCACAGCTGCTTCATAGCACGTGGATCCAAGTTAAATACCGGTTGAACTTTTATGGAATATAACATAAAAACAATTCCCAGTTTGCATGCCCTCAAATTTTTAGGTACCTGTGAGAGAGATGTACAGACTAAAATTGCAATAGCAAAAAATGCAACTAAGACATTACATGGAATAATTTGGAATAAAAATATTACAAAGGAATCTGAAATGAAAATGTATTAGAGCATAATACAGAATATATTGCCATATGGAAGTGAAACTTGGTCTTTGACTGAATTACAAAAGAATAAAATTAAACAGTTGAATTTGATTATTTTAGAAGAAACCTCCAAAAAACAAGACAGGATAAAATAAGAAATGAATTCCTTTGGGCTCTTGTTGAAAGATCAAAAACTGAGAATAGATTTGTTATCATTTTCAGTTTATTATTTTAGAACTTACTGTTTTCTTTTGGGAAAATGGGGAGGGGAGGAAAGAATAATAAAGTCACCACATCTGTTGTTAAGAGGATTGAAAATCAAACGCTTAAATGGTATGGTCATGTACAAAGAATGGAAAATGAAAGATGGCCAAAAAATATATACCAATGGTCACCCCCTGGAAGAAATAAACGTGGCAGACCAAGATGGAAATGGAAAACCTACGTCAGAACTATAATGGATGATAGGAATTTAGAAGAGGGAGATTGGAATGTTAGATATAAATGGAAACTGAAGACGGCAAACCTATAAGTGGGGGAAAGCCGAAGAAGAAGGATTACAACTCAATGGTATTAATAAGCTATTAGTTTATGATGATGTAGTATTATTAAGCGACAGCGAATATATACTAAGAGCCAACACGCACACTCTATTGAGTTACACTAAGAAATTGGGACTGGAAGTAAACATCAATAAAACTAAATATATCTTCACACATAGAAATATATTACATAACGGAAATGGACAGTTATTGACAAATGAGGGAAATTCAAATATCTGATACCAATAATTAAAATAGGAATGAGATGCTCAAAGAAATTAAACATAAGTTCAAATCTGGAAAGGCATGCTATTATGCATTACAGGGATTTTTGTCGTCCCACCTACTCTCAAATAACGTTCAATTAAACATTTATAAAGCTATTATTCTCCCAGTTATATTACATGGATGTGAAACATGTATTCTTACTTTAAGAGAGCAGAAAATATTACGAGTATTTGAGAATAAAGTTCTTAAGAATCTTTTTGGACCAGAGTTGAATAGACAGGTGAATTGAAGAAGACTAAATAATAGTGAAATACATGGTATTTATGTCAAGCTGGATATGATAAGAACAGTTAAGTCTCGTGGACTGCGATGGCCAGGACAAATGACACGAATTGGGGATGTAAGTAGTGCATGGAAGATTCTTGTAGGAAAATCAGAGGGAAAACGCCCAGTTGGTAGACCAAGAATGATTTGGAAAATAACATTAACCATGATATGAGGGAAGTAGATTATACAGGGATTATTAGATTAAGACCAATTGGCATATCCAAACCAAATTCTGAGAATGGTTTCTTCATGCGTCTCGTAAGAGTAATAAATAATAGTTTAAAAAAAAACTAAAACAACACGCTTTATTAGAAAACCGAACTAAAAAATCAAAAATAATTTTAATTTCCAACACGCTTGGGATAAAATTAAAGTGGTCAACAAAAAAAATCGTCTCCAACACTTCTAGAATAAAACTAGAGTTATCTACAAAAACAAACAATTTTACCATCAAAAGCGTGGGGTGCTCTATATCAATTAATATATTTGATAATAAACAGATATTGGTAAAAGTAAAGTCTCTAAGAAGAAAACGTAAAAACCATAAAATGCACCCCACGCTTTTGGTGGTAAAATTATTTTTTTTTAGATAACTCCAGTTTTATTCCAAATGTGTTGAGATGATTTTTTTTTTTGTTGACCACTTTAATTTTATCGCAAGCGTGTTGGAAATTAAAATTATTATTCATTCTTTAGTTCGGTTTTCTAATAAAGCGTGTTGTTTTAGTTTTTTGAACTACTATTTATCTTTTATTTTTCAGTTTGGGTTTCTAATAAAGCGTGTTGTTTTAGTTTTTTTAAAACTAATAATTTATTTTTAAAAAATTTAGTTTAAACGATTGTCATAAACCGGAATTCCATGAATATTTAATTGCTTACGATATTTTTAGTGTCTAGGCACGAATATTATTATATATATGTAATATTATTATCTAGCATTATTACAATACTTTTGAATATTTTAATGTAGATAAATAGTTACAGTTAATCGTATCCTTCTCATATTTTTGGATACATTAGAATATGGTAAGTTTACAAAATTGTCATTAATATTTTACAGAATAAGATAAAAATGTGAATATCTTTAAATTGGACACTGTTGTAGTATGAGCTAAAAGTAATACTCTTCTAAAAAATCCTCCCAGCCGGATTTGAACCAGCGACTTATGGATTACTGAAATTATATACCACTACAGTCCACCGCTCTATCAACTGAGCTACCAGAGGATATAATATTAATTTCTTACAACAATAGACTAAAAAGTCGATAAGTCCTCAATCTATTATACCGGTCTTTATTTTTTTAATGTACTGATGATCCTGGCCAGAATCTTAGAAAACATTTATAAATTATTGTATCGTCGTTGGTCCTTTACAAGTATACAAAGTTTCAAGTCGATCCAATGTTTTTAAGTGGATGAAAATCGTGTTGAAAGATTCCGTTACATAGATAGACAGATAAAGGTCAAGCTAATATAAAGCGTGTAATAATAAATAATAGTTTTAAAAAACTAAAAGAACACGATTTATTAGAAAACTAAAAAATGAAAAATAATCTAAATTTCCAATACGCTTGGGCTAAAATAAAGTGGTCAACAAAAAATCTCCAACACATGTAGAATAAAATAAATAATAGTTTTAAAAAACTAGAAGAACACGCTTTATTAGAAAACTAAAAAATGAAAAATAATTTTAATTTCCAATACGCTTGGTATAAAATAAAGTGGTCAACAAAAAAATCATCTCCAACACATATATAGGGTTTCCAGTATAAAACCGGTCACTCTGCGGCTGGCAGAGTGAAATGCGGTCGAGGAGAGAGCGCTGCCTGACGGGTGAAACCCCGTGAGGCGTGTCCGGTTTTATATTGGAAGCCCTGTAGAATAAAATTAGAGTTATCATCAAAAAGAAAATAATTTTACCATCAAAAGCGTGGGGTGCTCTATATCAATTAATATATTTGATAATAAACACATATTGGTAAAAGTAAGCTCTCTAAGAAGAAAATGTAAAAATCATAAAAAGCACCCCACGCTTTTGATGGTAAAATTATTTTCTTTTTGATGATAACTCCAATTTTATTCTATATGTGTTGGAGATGATTTTTTTGTTGACCACTTTATTTTATACCAAGCGTATTGTAAATTAAAATTATTTTTCATTTTTTAGTTTTCTAATAAAGCGTGTTCTTTTAGTTTTTTAAAACTATTATTTATTTAAAACTATTATTTATTTTTATTTTTTAGTTTTAATATTTTACAGAATAAGATAAAAAATGTAAATATCTTTAAATTCGATACTATTGTAGTATGAGATAAAAGTAATATTCTTCTATAAAAAAAAACCTCCCAGCCGGATTTGAACCAGCGACATACGGATTACTGAAATTATATACCACTAAGAGCTCACTGCTCTACCAACTGAGCTCTTACAACGATTGACTAAAAACTCGACAAGTCCGCAAGCTATTATACCAGTTTTCATTTTTTTTTTATTTTCGGATGATTCTGGCCAGCATTTTAGAAACAAAATATGAAATTATTATATTGTCACGGGTCCTCTACACGTATAGAAAGTTTCAAGTCGATCCAATGTTTCTAAGTGGGTGAAAATCGCGTTGAAATATTCCGTTACATTGATACAAAAACACTTTTTTTTTATTTTCTGATGATTATGGCCAGGATTTTAGAAAATAGATATGAAATTATTATATTGTCACGGGTCCTCTACACGTATACAAAGTTTCAAGTCGATCCAATATTTCTAAGTTGGTGAAAATCGCGTTAAAAATTCCGTTACATTGATACAAAAACACTTTTTTTGATTTTCTGATGATTATGGCCAGGATTTTAGAAAATAGATATGAAATTATTGTATTGTCACGGGCCCTCTACAAGTATACAAAGTTTCAAGTCGATCCCATGATTTTAAGTGGGTGAAAATCGCGTTGAAAGATTACGTTACATAGATAGATAGATAGATACAGGTCAAGCTAATATAAAGCGTGTAAAAATATGTCCAGTTAAGGCATGCTATAATGTGAAATGTATAAACATGTGATTCGAAGAGTGTACAAGTACAACTATATTAGTATTTTTTAACCAACTACTAATTACCCTGGCCATTAGAGCACCATGCTTCCTCATATGATTATGATAACGTAAGTTGCATGGAGATGAAGTGAAAATATATTTTGGAATCGACTCACTAAGATTGGTCATATAATTACTAATTGTTTCTATTATCATTTTAATTACCAACCAAAGTTTCATGAATCACAATCACGAGTTAAAAACCCGGAAAGAAATCCAGCTGTACGGATAAAATTCATGAAGCAAATTAATTATTTGGAATCGAATCCGTCGCCGTGATGGCTTCCACTTCAGTGATCAGGTTTAATTCCCGGTGGGTGGAGGGTTTTAAAATCGCGACATTCGTCCTGGGTTGTGTGTCCTTGATTGTGTGAAAAAAAACGTAGAAATATGTAATATAATGTAAAAACAAAAGGAAAAATACATGTTAGATAATTGACATAAATCTAATCTTCAGCCATTATCACATGTAATGCCATGAGTGATTTCCAATGTATCTAGATGGTTTGGAAATCAAGAGTGGCATTTGTTAGGATTATTTAACGAATAAAATTAAGCTGTGTACTCAAAAATCATTATTTAAATACAGTTACCGGTATTTTAAAATATTTATATATTTAATGTAAACGGCGATGTTTGAAAACAAATGAGAAATGTTTGGTTATGTTTCATTTGTTCCTCACTGCAACTTGATCATATTATTTATCGCCAAATAGATCGCAATATTGTATGAAAACATTTTACACATCAAACTGTATATTATAACCAACATTATAGGTTATTAATTTTTTTTTCGGTAACACGTCAGCAAAATCAGTATTTAAAACACAATTATTCAACACACAATTATCAAACATGTAGGTCGAAGGAATATGTTCATTATTTGCTATATTTAACGTATTTGTTGGAGAGCCATTTACTGCAAAATAATGCTCTGACCTGTTCAGAATATTAAAAAGGAGGAGCTTTCTTTATTTTGGTAATCAAATTCGATAATTATCGAGGTGAAAAACGACTGCGATTGGTTGTAAAACATAATTCATTGAAACATGATTGCCCATTGATTCCCATTTGGGACATGAGTTAAATAGTCATTGAGATATACTATTACTCCTAATTCAGAATGTTTCTTATGATACAAAATGCGATAGCAGGAGATGTGGCAGAATGCGGAATGAAATAGGGACTCCGAAATTCTGTGTAGGAAAACCAGAGGGAAAGTACCTTTGGTAGACCAAGATTTAGGTCGGAGAATAACATTAACCGTGATTGAGGAAGTTAGTTAATACAGGGGATTATTAGAAAACACTAGCTCAGGATAGGGATGTATGGTGACATTATGTCCTACGTGTTCTCTAGTGTTAATGAATGAGTTAGCTAGATATTATTATTATTATTATTATTATTATTATTATTATTATTATTATTATTATTCTCAAATGCACACATATATCATACAAAGCAGGAAATTTTAACTTTTATTTCTTCAGTTTTAATTTAACTTATAAAGAACAGATCCAAATTGAATCATTTTACGAACGAAGGCGTAAAAGTACCACATTATCTGTTTTGCAGTCAATTATCCTGACATGTTTGCTGTGGCTGAGGGAAGCAAACGAGCCTAGACACTGATGAATAATAATGACTGTTTCTTGGCTCCAATTTTCTCGCAGAGCTTCCTCTCTTTTGTTTCCATTCAAAGGATATTTCATCCTCTACGCTGATTTGTTTTGAGGTTGTCAAGTTATTTCCATGGAGAAATAGGTTAAGTACAAGTATGAATAGATCCTTGTTGAATTCAACGTTTATAGAGAATGAAAATGTCTTCTCAAATGTAACAACGTATACATATTCTTCAGAGATTTGTTTTCTCGAGTTTTCATAAAGAAATTTTTGTTTATTTTATTTTAAGGTTGAAATCAACAAGTATAGGGAAATATTTTTCAGCCCATAGTTTGCCTCCTTTTATTTTGCTCATGTCGATCAGTTTTATCCCTTATTGATTATAGCTTTTTTAATTAATTACACAGTAATTTTCAATATTTTTTATTCCCTGTCTTCCCTTTCCACTAAAAATATTTTCCCTCTACGGTAACTGGTAAAACATGACGATGCGCATACATTTAGCCTAATATTTGCTTTAAGCACGAGGACTATGAAATGGCTTTAAAATTGCTACTCTAATATATTTTATTGCAAATGGATAATACGTTACATGACAAAATTTTCCTAAAAGTCAATTTAGGAAATCATTACTTACTACAATAGGAAAACGGTTGAGATGATATTGCACTTTAAAAACTGTTTTATCTGAAAAGAATCACTGATTTACTACACTCCTGATAAATATTCTTAAAAGAATACTTTGATGTGAGACAAACTGAAACAAAAGAATTTACTTATATTAATAGCAACGTACCATTCACCTCAGACAGAATATCTGTGTGAAACATGAGACAAATATGAAAATACCCACGACGACCAAGACAGCATTTCAAAGCGCCCCATTCATGTATATCTAAGGCGCACATGTTGAGAATTACCGAGTTAAAAGATTAAACCGAGTCCATTCCGATATCAAATATATGTGTATTTTTAGATAACTTAAACCATTCAATCTCCATCGATTCATAAAAATAAATGTATTATCATTTTTTCAAAGACTATTTGATGTACACATTTAAATTGTCAAGACATTTTACTCAGTATATAATGAACGTCTTGTAACAGATCCAGTAATATGCATCCATAGTAATTCTGCCCGAGGGCAGGTCTTCACTGCAATCATGGCATTTTCATGCTATGCTTGCAGATTTTCTAGGGAATTGTAGGTGTGGTAGCTTCCCGTTGCTTTCCACATCGGTGAAGGATGATGATGATAATGATAAAGGATGATGATGATGGCCATATGATTTCGGGGCCCTTTTGGGCCTTAAAGTTTTCCTGACATTTGTCTTACAGGTGAGGAAAAACCCCGATAAAAACCTCACCCAGAAAAACTGCCCCGACCGAGGATCGAACCCGGACCCGCTGCGTGACAAGGCAGCACGCTACGTCGAGACCACAGCGGTGGACATCCAGTAATATAATCCTTCAAAAACAATATTTACATAAATAATTTGTATGAAAAAATAAATTGTTGGTAAGTTAAAAATTCAACAATATCCTGCATGCAAACTATAGCAGTTAGAATATAAATTACCAACGAAAACTTTATATATGTGTGCGTATGTGTGCATGTGTGCGTATGTGTGCATGTGTGCGTATGTGTGCATGTGTGTATGTGTGTATGTATGTGTGTATGTGTGTGTGTTTTTTTATTTATTTTTTTTATTATTATTCAACTGCATGCTCCATTACGTGGAATAATACTACATGCATTGTGGTGATCTTATTATACAACTATAAAATTAAACAGTGTTTACAATTAGATTATCTTACTTAAAGCTAGATGGTTAACTATATACAATACTATTGTTCTATGTTTTACTTAACCTAAAGTGTATCAAATTTAATAGAATTTGAAAATATAGAAAATTCCTTATTGTAAGTGTCAATGAGTTCATTGTTCTTAATTGGCCAATTCTGGTTTCTTAAAACTACTGATTTGAGTTTATCTCTTTCCTTATCTAATAATTTACATTCCTGTAATATGTGTTTTATATCTTGCACTTTGTCACAGCAGGGACAATTTGGGTTTTCTATTATTTTGAATCTATTTAGATAGGATCTGATGTTCCCATGACCTGTTAGCATTATAGTTAATTTATATGTCTGTTTGAGTTTTAATTTTAGCCTATCGTGTATTGTGGGAAAGAAAGATTTGGTTACTTGGCCCTTAGTGGTTTTTTCCCATTCATTTTGCCACTTTTGTACACTTGTTTTGCACAGTTCACTGAACACTACACTTTTCGGAATCTTCTTGTAGCTCTCCTCTAGGTCTCTGCTCGCTGCGGCTTCTTTAGCCAATTGGTCCGCCAACTCATTCCCTTGGATCCCGATGTGGGGCCTTCACCCATTTGAAGTTTATTATCCAGTTGTCCCGCTGCATAGATGATACTTGTCGTCTGATTTCTTCAATCAAGTATGAATGAATTTTGTGATTTCTTAGTGAGTCTAATGTGATGTAACTGTCTGTATACACGGTCGCTGTTCTCCCTTCCCGTTCCATGTGTTCCAAGCTTTTTAGTATTGCTAGCTGTTCGGCTTGGTTGTTGGTGCATTTTTCATTTAGTTTGTATTTACATGTTTTTATTAGAGTTTTGTCTTTATATGTAGCCACCCCTGATCCTACTCCTTCATTGCTCTTGCTGCCGTCTGTATATATCTGAATTGTGCTGTCGGTGTCTTCATTTTCTGTGATTACTTTAATTGCCAATGCAGGGTGTGGCCAATATTTCGGTTCCATATTGTTGTCGACGAGATATTTTTCTACTCCGATCTTCCTTGTATATTGATAGAGTATTCCAGCCTCTTCAATTTTGATTGTTATTGGTATTTGTGCTGTTATTACATAGAGTGCTTCATTTGATACGGTTCTATAAGATTCTACTATCCTTAGTAGTACAAGTCTTTGCACTCTGATCAGTTTGTTTCTATAAAATGCTTTTTCTAACACTCTTTGCCAAACCGGGGAACCATATAGTAGGAGAGGTAAAATTCCGCCTATGTACACAGTTTTCAGTGCCTCACTTCTTAGGCCCCATGTTAATCTTGCCGATTTTGCGAGTGTGAATCTTAGTTTTGTGCATCTATTAGCTATGTAGTTGATATGTTCTCTGAATGAAAGTTTACTGTCGAACATAATGCCTAAATATTTCATACAACTTACTTGTTCTAACTTGTTATTGTTCAAATATACATCCAAGTGTTGATTTTCTCTTCTTTTCCTTCTCGACATTAACATGACTTTCGATTTGTTTTCGTTGAATGTTAATTTATTTTCCGCCCATTTTACAATTTTGTGTAATTCCATATTTGAATAATTTTCTATTTCTCGTATGGATTCTCCCTTTATTAATAGTAGGAGGTCATCTGCGAAGGCTATTGCTTTTGTTTGTTTCTTGAAGTCTAAGTTTAATAATGAATTATATAGTACGTTCCACAATCCTGGGCCACAACAAGAGCCCTATGGGCAGCCTTTAGTGATTTTCGTCTCCAAAGTTTCATTGTTTATTGATATACTTGCACTTCTCTGTCTGAAATAATCTTGCGTTAGTTCGTAAAGGTTTTTGGGCATTCTAGAGATTTTAGATTTTTAAGAATTCCTGGCCACCATGCTGCATCGAACGCGCCCCTTATGTCCATATTGATCATAATTACAACATTAATTTTTTCTAGTTCTGGTTCTACATATTTCTTTACTTCAATTTCTGCATCTGTTGTACTTTTTTGGGGTATGAATCCATATTGGTTGTGGTTTAAAAGTTCATTCTTGTATATGTGGTGATTTATTCTGGTTAGCAGTAGTTTCTCAAGAATCTTCCCGCCTATGTTCAGTAAACTGATAGGTCGGAATTTGGATGGATCTGAACTGGATTCTTTACCCGGTTTTATTATTGGTATAATTTTAGCTTTTTTCCATATTTGAGGGAAACAACTTCTGTTTAGGCAATTGTTATATATTGCTGTAATAAAATTTGGGAAATTATTGAAGGTGCATAGAAAAATATCACTTGTTATTCCGTCGGTTCCTGGGGTCTTATTGCAATTGAAATTTTTTATTGTTTGTCGGACTTCTTCTACGGTAAATTCTACGTCATCTTGTGTTTCGATTGGTTCTTCTATGAATTTTCTTATTTGTCTGTGGAATGTTGTATCTTCTTTTTCGTTATCTTTGGCGGTGAGGTATTCTTTGGCGGTGAGGTATTCTATCATGAGTTTCATTGTATCTTCGGTGTTGTTTGTCTTCGTCCCGTCTGGTTTCTGTAGGGTTGTCATGGTGCTTGGGCTTCTCGTTTTATTTGTTGCAAGCTTGTAAACTTCATTCCATGGGTTGTCGAAAGACGTTAGGTTACAATATTCCTTCCAGGAGTTTGTTTTTTGCCTTCGTATTTCATTTTGAAGCTTTTTTCTTTTCTTCGAAGTACTGTTGCTTACGGATTTCCCTTAGTTCCGTGTTGTTCCTCGTTCTTTGGTAGCGCCTTCTTAATGCATTTGTCTTTTGTTGCATTACAGTCAGTGAGTCGTTCCACCGAGGTACTGATGGTCTATTTGGCGACTTTTTGTTTGTATTAAGTGCTTTAAGTGTCTTCTTGCACGTTAATTCTATCACCTCGCTGAATTTGTCTACTAGTGCTTCGGAGTCCGATGTATTTAATGCTCTAAAGGTTAGATTTGTATCAATTTCTTCAATGTGTTTTTCTTCATATGAAATATTAAATTTCTTACACATTTCAAGAGCGAGATTATTATCAAATTCTGTACATTTATCTGTATTCTTCACGTATTTTAATCTTTGATATTTGTATTCCTTTCTTTCGTTGCTTGGGTTTCCTATTCTTATAGAATATTTTATTATGTTGTGATCTGAACAACTTTTTCTTCATTGCTGATCTCCCATTCATTAACTGCTGTCAGTAAATTGGTGTTTACTATAGTTAAATCGATGTTGCTTGATCCTCTGCTGGTTTGAAAGGTCGTGTTTATGCATTTTTCGTTTAATATATGGAGTTGTTTACTGATTAAATATTCTTCTAGTATTTCTCCCCTTGGGTTTGTTAGAACATCATGCCAAGTTGTCGATCGCGAATTGGTATCTACATTAATTATAACACCATTTCCTTTGCAAAATTCCAGTATTTCGTCTAATCTGCTGAATTGGTCTTGTATTGGTACGTTTATATCATAATATAAGCTGGCAGCGTATAATTTCATATTCCCGTACTTTATTTCTATTAAGACTGTGTCTTCATCTGATAATTGTGTGATTAGCAGTGCACCTACATTGCTATTTGGAATAACTATGGTTGGTCGCTCTCTTCTTCCCTGTTCCGGATGTATATGTTCGATATCTTTTTATAATTCCATGAGTTTTGTTTTGATATGTGTAAGGCTCTTGTATAAATGCCATGTCTATTTTATTTTTAACAATCAGTTCCATGAGGTTATCTGTGGCTGCTCTTGAGTGCTGTAGATTTATTTGCATACATCTAAGTTTTGTTTGCGTTGGTGAAGTTTGTTGGTGTTGTGCCATTTTAGTAGTCTATGTTCATTCTGTACTTTTTAGAGTGGCGAGCAAACTGTGTGTGTGTGTGTGTGTGTGTGTGTGTGTGTGTGTGTGTGTGTGTGTGTGTGTGTGTGTGTGTGCGTATGTGTGTGTGTGCGTATGTGTGTATGTGTGTATGTGTGTATATGTGTATGTGTGTATGTGTGTTTATGCGTGCGTGCGTACGTATGTACGCATGTACGCATGTATGCATGTACGCATGTATGCATGTACGCATGTATGCATGTATGCATGTATGCATGTATGCATGTATGCATGTATGCATGTATGCATGTATGCATGTATGCATGTATGTATGTATGTATGTATGATGTATGTATGTATATATGTGTGTGTGTGTGTGTGCGCGCGCGTCCAATATCATTATTATTTAATGATAAATAATAAAATAATAATAATAATAATAATAATAATAATAATAATAATAATAATAATAATAATACTGTTTTATTTATTCTGTTCGAGTTAAGGCCATAACGCTTTCTCTTCTACTCAACCAGCACAATTAAACAAGATGAGAAAACCGTACCTCAATCTAGACATGCAACGGACAAACGTTAATTATTTAACGATTTATTTAGCCTGCCGTTTCTCTATGATTTGGACTGAATAATATATTTTTTGTTGTCTAATGCCACCAGGTTGTCTTTTATGACAATTCTCGATTTATCTCCTGCCATTGGCGAAATTGTAATAAATATCTTAGGTTGGGGCACCTGGAAGGCGGAGTAACGTTACTCTGATGATGTAATGGATGATAAATGATAATGAAGCGCAAGGAGAGTTCTTAACCTAAACTTAACATTAAATATATTTAAAGTTAATAAAAAGTACATGTATTTTTAAAGCTAGATGAATCATTAATTAACGCAAAACGTTAATAACGGAGGTCAGCTGAAATCAGATATAGGCTGTAATTCTTTTGAATGAGTTACTTTTTACCTTCTCTACTACCGACTCTCCATAACGTTGACATGTTTTATGTAATGTGTATACTACACATTGAGCTTTTAAAAAATGGTACGTGTTTGTATTCGCGATCTCAAATCCATTAACGATCATGTACGGTGGAGGTAGGCCTAAGTTGGTCCACATTTCCTCTATTCAATAATAATTTAGGAGATTTTAATGCAAAAGTGGGGCGGGACTATGTATTCAGGCCAACAATTGGCAAATTCAGTCTTCATGAAGACAATGGAGATACATTAGTCACCTTTGCCACTTCAAAGAATCTTATTGTTAAAAGCACAACATTCCAGCATAAGGATATTCATAAATACACCAGGACGCCTCCAGATAGCGAAACTGGAAACCAGATAGATCCTGTATTAGTGGACAAACGCTGACACAGTAGCATCATCGCTGTCAGATCAAATAGAGGAACAGACGGCAATTCGGACCATCATCCGGTCAGGTTGAAAATCAGACAACGCTTATCGCTTATGAGAGGAACTACAGACAAAGTTAATTCTGAAAAATATGAATCGAAAAACTTGAGAAATGATTAACTGCGATACGAATACGAAATCAAAATTGCTAATAGATTTGAAATTCTGGAATGTTCAGATGAGAATGAGGCAACGAAGAAGAAATGGTTATAAATAAAGAATGGGAGGGTATAAGAGATATTATTAAATTGCCAGTATCAAAAAGCGTTGGTTATTCAGAAAAAGTCCCTCCTTGGTATCTTTACCTTGTCGTGGTGGAGTGGCTTGCGTGCTTAAATGATCCTGAGAGCTATGCCGGCGGTAGCATTGCTGCCGATAGGGTTACCCATGCCGGACTGGTCGAAGGTGATAAGCCAGACGAAAAAAGTACCTTGGTCGAAAGAGTGACGATCTTTCACCGTAAAAATACAACCGTCAAGAAATGCGGACATGGGTTCAACTGGGGTAAAATTTTCCGGAGGTCAAATAGTCCCCCATTCGGTTCTCCGGGCGGGGACTACTTCAGGGAACCCATGCCAAAGGTTCAAACACAGGGACATGTTCCTAGGAACATGGAATGTTAGGACTTTATACAATAGCGGGGCACTAGAGATATTAACGCGGGAACTAGATAAATCGCCCTTGGATATAGTCGCTTTACAGGAAGTTAGGTGGCCAGGAGAAGGTAGTCAGGAATCAGGAAGCTTTGCATTATACTACGGGGGTGCAGAAAAACCTGCATTTGGAACGGGTTTTTTAGTCAGAAGGAGGATCCTATCCGCTATCCGAGATATTAAGTTTGTTAGTGATAGGGTATCATACATAATTCCAAAGGGTAAACAACATGATTTTATAATTATAAATGTACATGCCCCCACAGAAGATAAAGATGACAAGATCAAGGATGAGTTCTATGAAGAATTAGAATGCTTATTTGATAGCCTTTCACGATATCATATGAAAATTGTCTTAGGAGATTTTAATGCAAAAGTGGGGCGGGAAGATATATTCAAACCAACAATAGGCAAATTCAGTCTTCATGAAGATAGTAACGACAACGGGGTTAGATTAGTCACCTTTGCCACATCAAAGAATCTCATTGTTAAGAGCACAACATTTCAGCATAAGGATATTCATAAATACACCTGGACGTCCCCAGATGGAGAAACTCGGAACCAGATAGATCATGTATTAGTGGATAAACGCTGGCACAGTAGCATCATCGATGTTAAATCAGTTAGAGGGACAGACTGCAATTCGGATCATCATCTGGTCAGAGTGAAAATCAGACAACGGCTATCGCTTATGAGAGGAACAAACGCTAAAGATGATTCTGTAAAATTTGAATTAAAAAACTTGAAAAATGATGAAATGCGGCAAGAATACCAAATCAAAATTGCTAATAGATTTGAAGTACTGGAATCTTCAGATGACAATGTGGCAAACGAAGAAGAAACTGATATAAATAAAGAATGGGAGGCTATAAGAGATACTATTAAATTGTCAGCATCAGAAAGCATTGGTTGTTTAAAAAAGAGGCAAAACAAGAAATGGTTTGATGAGGAATGTGCCGACATTGTAAAGAAAAGAAAGCTAGCAAAAATGAAATGGTTACACGAGCCAAATGAGGTAAATTTAGAGCAATTGGGTAGTATTAGACGGGAAACCACCAAGCTACTAAAGAGTAAAAAGAGGGAATATTTGAGAGAGAAGATTAATGATCTTGAAATGAATGCAAAAAATAGGAACATTAGAGAATTATATCAGGGAATTAGTATAGAGAAGAAAGGGTTTCAGGCTAGAACAAACATAATTCGGAATGAAAATGGGGATATGATTGCAGATTCCAGGAGTATATTAAATAGATGGAAAAGTTACTTTAATCAGCTATTAAATGTACATACAGAACAGGACATTGAGGAGGATAATTTACAGACAGCAGAAATGCTAGTCGCAGAGCCAAGTGCATTAGAGGTTGAAATGGCGATTGAAAAATTGAAGATGTATAAAGCATCAGGTTCAGATGAGATCCCAGCAGAACTGATAAAATCAGGGGGAGAAAAATTGATGGACAAGATACGCTGGTTGCTTAGTATGATTTGGGAAAAAGAAGCTCTTCCAGATGAATGGAAAGAATCAATTATCGTACCAATTTATAAGAAAGGAGATAAAACTGATTGCAACAACTACAGGGGCATCTCATTACTTTCAACTTCGTACAAAATTCTTACAAATATATTAGTAAGCAGACTTACTCCCTATATTGATGACATTCTAGGAGATCATCAATGTGCATTTAGAAGAAACAGGTCTACAACAGATCAGATTTTTAGTATAAGACAGATTTTAGAAAAGAAATGGGAATATAATGGTACTGTACATCAACTATATGTAGACTTCAAAAAAGCATATGATTCAATTAAGAGGGAGAAGTTATATAGTATCCTGCTGGAGTTCGGAATTCCTAAAAAGTTAGTTAGACTTATACGAATGTGTCTAAATGGCACAAAGAGTAGGGTGCGTGTAGGCAAACAGTTTTCGGACACTTTTGAAATCCAGAATGGGTTGAAGCAAGGAGATGCACTATCTCCTCTACTATTTAATTTTGTACTAGAGCATGCCATTAAATCTTTAGAGAATGAGGAAGGCTTACAACTCAATGGTATTAATAAGCTGTTAGTTTATGCTGATGATGTAGTATTATTGGCCGATAGCGAGGAGATACTAAAGGACAACACGCACACACTATTGAGTAACACTAAGAAATTAGGACTGGAAGTAAATATCAATAAAACTAAATATATGGTCACACGTAGAAATTCATTAAATAATGGAAATGGACAGCTAATGACAAATGAGGGAAAATTTTGAGGAAGTGGCTGAATTCAAATACCTAGGAACAATAATCACAAATAGGAATGAGATGCACAAAGAAATTAAACATAGGCTCAATTCTGGAAATGCGTGCTATTATGCATTGCAGAGACTCTTGATGTCCCAACTCCTTTCAAAAAACGTTAAACTGAAAATATATAAAACTATTATTCTACCAGTTATATTATATGGGTGCGAAACATGGACTCTTACTTTAAGGGAGGAAAGGAGATTACAAGTATTTGAGAATAAAGTACTTAGGAAAATTTTTGGACCAAAGAGAGATGAACAGACAGGTGAATGGAGAAGACTACATAACAATGAACTACATGGTCTTTATAGGAAGCCAGATATAATAAGAACAGTTAAGTCTCGTAGACTGCGATGGGCAGGACATGTTGCACGTATGGGGAATGAAAGACTTGCATGGAAGCTTCTTGTAGGAAAGCCAGAGGGAAAACGCCCAGTTGGTAGACCAAGAATGAGGTGGGAGAATAACATTAACTATGATTTGAGGGAAGTAGATTATAGAGGGAATGATTGGAAAACATTAGCTCAGGATAGGGATGTATGGAGAGCTTATGTCCGTGCGGCCATGAACCTACGGGTTCGATAGTGCCAGTGAGTAAGTAAGTATTCAGAAAAAGTGAAAAACAAGAAGTGGTTTCATGAGGAATGTGCCAACACTGTGAAGAAAATGAAGCAAGCAAAAATGAATTGGCTACACGAACCAAATGAAGTAATGTTTTAAAAAATTACGTAGTATAAGACGGAAAACCTCCATGCTGTTAAAGAGTAAGAAGAGGGAGTATTTGAGAGAGAATATTAGTGATCTTGAAATGAATGAAAAAAATTGGAACATCGCAGAATTATTATTAGGATAAAGAAGAAAAGATTTCAGACTAGAACAAACATAATAATTAGGAATGTAAATGGGAATATGATTGCAGATTCCAGGGTTATATTAAATAGATGGAAAAGTTACTTTAATCAGTTATTAAGTGAACATTCAGAACAGTATATTGAAGAGGATAATTTACAGACAGCAGAAATGCTAATCGTAGAACCAAGTTCATTAGAGACTGAAATGGCGATAGAAAAACTGAAGATATATAAATCATCAGGTTCAGATGGAATCCCAGCAGAACTGATAAAATCAGGGAGAGAAAAATTGATGGAAAAGATGCGCCGTTTGCTTAGTATGATTTGGGAAAAAGAAGTTCGTGCAGATGAATGGAAAGAATCGATTATCGTACCAATTTAGAAAGGAGATACAACTGATTGCAACGACTACAGGGGCGTCTCATTACTGTCAGCTGCGTACAAAATTCTAACATGTATTAGTAAGCAGACTTACTCCTTATATTGATGCATTGTAGGAGATCATCATTGTGGATTGAGAAGAAATAGGTCGACAACAGATCATATTTTTAGTATAAGACAGATTTTTAAAAGAAATGCGAATATAATGGCACTGTACGTCGACTATATGTAGACTTAAAAAATGCATACGATTCAGTTAAGAGGGAGAAGTTATATAGTATCCTTCTGGAGTTCGGAATTCCTAAAAAGTTAGACTTATACGAATGTGTCCAAATGGCACAAACAGTAGGGTGCGTGTAGGCAAACAGTTTTCGGAACTTTTGAAATTCACAATGGGTTAGAGCAAGGAGATGTACTAACTCCTCTACTATTCAATTTCGTGTTAGAGCATGCCATCAAATCTTTGGATAATGAAGAAGGCCTACAACTCAATGTCATTAATAGGATGTTAGTTTATGCTGATGATCTAGTATTATTGAACGGTAGCGAGGAGATACTAAGGGCTAACATGCACACTCTATTGAGTAACACAAAGAAATGGGACTGGAATTAAACATAAAAAAGCTAAAAATTCGTTGAAACTTATAGATGCGTTATAAAATTTAAATGGACAACTAATGAAGGGAAATTTTGAAGAAGTGATTGATTTCAAATATCTAGAAAAAATAATTGTAAATAGGAATGAGATACACAAAGAAATTAAACATAGGCTCAATTCTGGAAATGCATGTTGTTTATGCATTACAAGGACTCTTTCCCAAACTCCTTTCTAAAAAGTTAAACCGAAAATGTATAAAACTGTTATTCTCCCAGTCATATTATATCGATGTGAAACATGGGCCCTTACTTTAAGACAGGAAAGAAGATTACGAGTATTCGAGAATACAGTTCTTAGGAAAATTTTTGGACCAGAAAGAGTTGAAAAGAAAGGTGAATGTAGAAAATTACATAATAGTGAGCCACATTATAAGTAGGGAGCCAGATATAATAATAACAGTAGTCTGGCAGACTGCGATGAGCAGGATATGTGGCACGTATGGGGATGAAAGAGGGGCATGGAAGCTTCTTGTAGGAAAACTGGGGAGACACCCATTTGGTAGACCAATATGAGGTGGGAGAATAACATTATCCACGATTTGAGTAGATTGTACACTGGATCATTGGAAAACATTAGCTCAGGATAGGGATGTGTGGAAAAGTTATGTCCGCCCGGCCATGAACTTGCAGATTCGATAGAGCCAGTGAGTTAATTAGTTTTATGTTTGGGCTCCGTTGAGACTCTTCCTGTATCTCAAGATATTAATTTGTGCAGCGTTGTTTAAGTATTCCTTTCCTTTAGGTTGATATTGAAATACTTTATCTGGTAAACGGTTCGATTCAATTCCACGGAAGTGATTTATCCAAATACTTAGATATTTTCAACTACTACGTTTTGAACTGTTAATCTTTTACCAATGTCAACACTTATCTTTTTAACCAACCTATTTATACATTAAATAGATCGTAAAAACCTCATCTCTGCAGCTTGTAATTTGGTTTTATGTCTAAAACTCAAAATCCTGTTTTTACTTCTATATTTTTGGGAAACATTTTTGTTATATTGTGTGAACGTAATTTAGTTTCTATAGAGACATTTGTTTCCTTAAATTATTCATTTAACTGAATTTACTAAAATTCAAAAGAGGTTGAATTTATTTTCCTAAAGCTTTTATAATAGTCTTTCACATTCAGTAAGAGAATTGTCAAAATTGTCAATTTTAAGAAGACATTAAAACTAATATTGATAATAAGTAATCATTTTTTCTCGATAGATCGAAATTTTTAATATGCTGTAAATATTATGTTTTTTGCGCGATAATGTGTTTTGTCGTACTTACAGCAAGGGCGATCATGATTGAAATTCAATTTCCTACATTTCGGGGTTGCCAACCTAAATAACTATACTGTAATATTACATATTACAAGCACGTGTGTTGGAAGTAAAACAACTGCCTTCTATGTATACTGCATACAATGTATATACAATATATATATATATATATATATATATATATATTTATTGTAGTATTGTAGTGTTAATATACATTATACGAAACAAATCACTGCATTTTAAATTAACTGAACTTTATTTGAAACAATATAAAACAATAAATACGTACTTGCCATTTTATCACTAAATTGGTCTCACGCCTCCTGTTGTTTCAACTGATAACCATTGCCCACTGTTAACGTTAGTCAATTGTTTATAATGAACGCAAATATTTCCAACAAAGATGTTATTATTTTACTATAATTTATTATTTTGAAAACACCATCGCGCAAAAATAATGTACTACGAACGTTTGTGAAGTGTTATACAGAATCGAGGAAATTAAAAACCTCGCTATCGCTCGGTTTTTAAACATTTTCCTCGATTCTGTAAAAACCACTTCCCAACCTCGTATCGTAATATACTATTTTATACTGCTAATGATTTCAGTGTTGGATGAAGTACACATTACACGCCAATGGCCATATATATTTGACGTTGCTATGCTGTAAGGTCAACGTCAATAAATTAACTATGAACTAAAATGTGTACTGTATTTATTTAATCGCACATAACTATGATTTATGCACAGTTAGGAGTTATTAACCCTTTTAAACGTAGTTGTATTTTGTAAATAGTCTTGAAACTGAATTGTATGGTATTGTTGATAATGAACTTACATTTCTCCACTTACAATACCAGAAATAGGTTATTGTTATTTATGGAGCAAAGGGTCTTGTTCCGAAGTGAAGTAATGAATAATTTCTTGCTATGTTCTTGTAAGTGAAACGGGGCAACCTTAAAGGAAATAGCTTGATCGGACTGTGAGATAGCATATAGAACTATTTCATCCATCGATATGGAATGCTTCATTGTAAATTTCACTCCAACAATAAACAAAATATATGCTTACCGTTTTTTTATTTCTACATCCCAGGTTAGACTTTGCAATATAAAATCAAGTTACGCAAACTTAGTTAAAAATTGTGTCAAACGGAAAATTTTCCAGACTTTTACTCTATCATTGAATAAAGTTAAGATATTTAATTTATAAAGACGGAAGGAAACATAATGAATTCCGATTGAGAGGATAAATTAAATATTTCACTTCGCTTTACGCGTTTCCTTTTCCTTTTACCATCTAATATTTTTTCTTAAGACTTGGCCTCATGCGCACATAAAATGTATTCCAGCCGCTGATAAGAAGCTATTACACGCCTCAGCCCATTAACCTACTCCAGTACTTATTTGAATCTGCTGTGTTCAAAGTCAGTATTGGTCGTCAGTTTTTATCATGTGATGTTAGGTGATATAAGTAATAGACGTATTACCATCAGTACATGAATATTTTTATATTTATAATGGAAATTAAACTCCGCCATGGCCGGTCCCAAGCTTGGATGAGAAAGGAGGAGGGGGAGAAGTAACAACCTCGTTAAAAAACCAGGGTTCAGTTGGCTCCGACTGATAGTACTCTGTAAGGGCCCCTAGCCAGGGTTACGGTGAAGACCTCAACGGCAGAGTCGGCACAGAAGGAGTCCAACACGGCGGATCTGGCGGAAGAGGTAACCATATCTCTAAGGGAAATAGAAAAACGCTGCCTTGCGGTGAAGAGGGATCTTCAAAAGCTATGGGAGGAAAACCCAGACAGAAATTTTCCTGGTCCTCCAGGTTGGGGGTTTATGCTGTGGGCCAGCTCCCCACACATTAAAAAAAAACATAAAATGCTAAAAGACCAAATCAGTCAAAGCTGGACAGAAAAAAATACGAAAGACTAAAGCAACGAAAACGAACATTGAAAATAATGGAAATTATAAAAAAAATATAATATGAAAATAAGAACAATACATAAACGTTACTGTGACACAATTCGTAGAAATAAAAATAACAGTTTGTTGAAGTTTACACGAATATGTGCCAATTCATAAACTGTAATATATGTACAGTCGAGTTCATTTGAAGGAGAATACATAGAGTTTAAATGAATTAAATCATATGAATTTATCTAGTTATAGTTGAGCTTGTGACATGACATTACAGTTAGAGAACCTAGTATTCAAATGAACTATCGTTCCAGTTCGATTTAAATAATTTTAAAATATTGCTTTTAAATTCTAATGCAACAAGCTTAATCAGAAGCTTGGCGTCATCTATAGTATCAATAGTCTTCAGGATGTCAAAAAAAGATACAAATTGATTTATTGTCTGCATCTAATTCAATAATTACTTTTGTGGTTATTTTTATAATAGCACCTTCTGAATTTTGTCTACTGCGGAAGCTTTAACAATTTGATTTCTAAATATAATTAGCTTTTTTATGCACTTTTTAAATATCACTCATACTTGGGGAAAACCAGATAAGTCCAAAATTGGCACAAACAAGATAGATCTATATATCTGTTTTTTCCAGTGAACGTCCTTCCTTTTATACTTAATTAAACAAAAATTGTATATTATGGCTAATTGAATCAACTATTGATTTACCTTGTTTTTACCACATGAAGTGGCATAAGGAATAGTATCCATACTTCAAATAATCATGTTTGAACACCGTTGAGGTTAAAATTATTTCAAGTAAAAAACTGTTGTACCTTATATAACACAGTCTTTCTCAACTATAATATGTTCTGTTATAATATTCCTTTTATACTTTCTCAACTATAATATGTTCTGTTATAATCTACGTTTTATTATTGAAATTCGAAGCTTTCCGAATATATGCTTCATCTTCAGGAATTTTCTTGATATTGAAATTATGTATATATTTCATACAGAGAGCTTTGGATTTTAATAATATAACGAAGATTACAAACAGGAAATATTATAGTTGAGGAAGACTGTGTTATGTAAGGTACAAAAAATGTATAATTGAATGAATAGTATCTATTAATACATTTTTTTTAAAATTGACATCTGTTTCTTTTTCGGGAATGAGTGATATTTTCTTAAGATTTAAGGATTTTAGCAATCATATGTAATTGTGCGGAGCTGTTCGGTTCATACATTTATATATTGGGACAATAATAGCGCTTTTAAGATTTGAAGGAAACGCACATTGTGTAAAGCAAATATTAATTATGTGGGATAAGTCTAAATGTCACAAAGCATAGGGTGAGTTTAGGCAAACTGTATTAGAATACGTTTGAAATTAACAATGGATTAAAGCAAGGAGATGAATTATCTCCTCTACTATTCAACTTTGTATTATAGTATGCCATCAAATCTTGGGAGAATGAAGAAGGCCTACAACTCAACGGTATTAATAAGATGTTAGTTTATGCTGATGTTGTAGTATTATTTAACGATAGCGAGGAGATACTAAAGGCCAACTCGCACGCTCAATTGAGTAACACTAAGAAATTGGGACTGGAAGTAAACATTAATACAACTAAATATATGTTCATGCATAGAAATGCATTATATAATGGAAATGGACAACTGACGACAACTGAGGAAAGCTTTTTACCTGAATTTAAATATCTAGAAACAATAATTACAAATAGGAATGAGATGCACAAATAAATTAAACATAGGTTCAATTCTGGAAATGCATGCTATTATGCATTAGAGGAACTATTGACATCCCAACTCCTTTAAAAAAAAACGTTAAACTGAAAATATATAAAACTGTCATTCTCCCAGTTAAATTATATGGATGCGAAACATGGACTCTTACTTTAAGGGAGGAAAGAAGATTACGAGTATTTGAGAATAAAGTTCATAGGAAAAATGTTGGGCCAAAAAGAGATGAACAAACAGGTGAATGGAAGAAACTACATAATAGTGAACTACATGGTATGTATAGGAAGCCAGATATAATAAGAACAGTTAGTTACGTCTCGTTGAATGCGATGGCCAGGACATATGGCACGAATGGGAATGAAAGATGTGCACGGAAGCTTCTTGTAGGAAAACCAGAGGGAAAACGTCAAGTTGGTAGACCAAGAATGAGGTGAGAGAATAACATTAACCATGATTTGAGGGAAGTATATTATACAGTGGATGATTGGAAAACATTCGCTCAGGATAGAGATGTACGGAGAGCTTATGTCTGCGCGGCCATGAACCTTTGGGTTCGATAGAGCCAGTGAGTTAGTTATTTTAGTTATACAACCGAAGAAGCAACTGATATACGTAAATAAAGAATGGGAGACTAAATGAAATACTACTGATTTACCATCATCAGAAATCGTAGGTTATTTAGAAGAGGGATAAAATAAGAAATAACTTGATGAGGAATGTGTCATCATTTAAAAAAGAGAACGCTATCAAAAGTGAATTGGTTACACAAGGTAAATGAAATAAAATTAGAACAATTGGCATCATCAAGTTGGAAATCGCTTATTTTAAATAGTAAAGAGAATGAATATTAAAGAGAGAAAATCAATGATATCGAAATGAATCCTAAAAACAGGATTATCAGAAAATTATACCAGGGAATTAAAATATAAATTAAACGGTTTTTGGCTACAACAAGCATAATTTTAAATGAAAATAGGGATATGATTACATATTCGAGGAATTTATTAAATAGATGGAGAAATTATTCTAATCAGGTTTTAAATGTACACGCAGAACAGAATATTGAAGAGGATGACATAAAGGCAGCAGTCATAGAGCCAAGCCAAGGTTGAAATGGGAATATCATCATCATCATCATCATGAACAAATTCGTTTTAGGCCAGGTGACCTGTACGGTAAACCTAGCGAAGATGGTCTTGATCTTTCCACCGATGTTTTGGTCTTCCTTGGTCCCTATGTCCAGTTGGGGTATATTGGAATGCCAATTTTGGAAGTCTATTTCTTGCCATTCTTCTCAGGAATATATATGGGAATATAAAATTTAATACATTTAGGCATCAAGTTCGATGAGATTACATCAGACTGTTAACATAAAGGGAAGTAAAATTGATGAAAAAAATATGGTTCTTCCAAATGAATATCCATCGATAGTAATTCTGCCCGAAGGCAGGTCCTTCACTGCAATCATAGCATTTGCATGCTATGCTTGCAGCTTTACTAGGGAATTGTAGGTGTGGTAACTTCCCGTTGCTTTCCATACCGGTGAAGGATGTTGATGATGATGATGATAACGATAAGGGTAATGATGATGATGATGGCCATATGATTTCGGGGACCGTTTGGACCTTAAAGTTTTCCTGACATTTGTCTTACAGGTGAGGAAAAACCCCGATAAAAACCTCACCCAGAAAAACTGCCCTGACCGTGGATCGAACCCGGGCGCTCTGCGTGACAAGGCAGCACGCTACCTCGAGACCACAGCGGTGGACCAAATTAATATAATGAATTTATTACACTTTCGTACAATATACAAGAAAGTTGTACAAGATAATATCCCTAGTGACAAGATACATCCAAGAAGACCATTACAAATATGTAAAAACTCGCTTCCCAATTGACTGTAAGCTTAGGATGAAGAGAAAATGTAGAAGATTGTTCTTATTATTATTTTCATAGTTAATAACAAATGCATAATGCACTATAGTAACTAAAGCAAGTAAAGCAAAAGTTGAAAAAAATATTAAAAATATAAAACAAAGAATAAAGAGGTTAATTCCCAAAATGACATATTCCCAGAAATTTTAACTTAATAACTTAAAAACTTCCAGAAATTAAATTTAATTCCACTTATTCAACGCAGGGGATTCATAGATATCGATTTGTTTTAATATTGGTATGTTAAAATACAGATATATACAGATGCCAATAAAAATAAACATCATTCTATTGAAAAGGAAATGACTGTATATTCCAAAATTGTTCCACGTGCATTTTAAGCGTTACAAATTGAAATATGTGCAATTTCAGTCGTTCCAGAAATTTTCAACTTTTTCTATTGTAAAAACATGGTTAGTTTATACAAACTCCTCGTAATTGGGCAATCTATGTACGTATGCATATACATATATATATGGTTAAGTAAGGTTTCTTGGGTTTTCCGCACCTTGGATTCAAGGCTGATTCCGACGTTTCGACATGATACCATATGCCATATATGATATACTCTACCGGAAAAGATGCAACCATCACAAACACGAGTTTATTTTAATGAAAAGCGATGTGATAGGTAGTTTTTCATTATAGTAGTATATGACTACAAATCAATACTAAATGAAACACACAAGCCACAGTAAAACGTGCCCAAACAGTCGCATAAGTACAAAGTGAATCTTTTTGGCGGCAACGGAGGCGCGTATTCTCGCATGCACACGATCATAAAGGTGCCGAGTGGTACTTGAGCTATATTGTCCCAAGAATCTAGCACCTCTTGTCGCAATTCGGCAATGAATAGTGCAGGCTCTGGAAAAAAATGTCTACTGTCGCTCAATGTAGCTACATGCTGGTGTATCTTAATCTTCTAACCCTTACGATATTAGGACAACTATATAAATAATGGAGTTCCTAATTTTGAAGCCTTCGCCACACTTAATTGTATCCATTATAGGATCGCGTAGTTGTCTCAGGATCCTATTTTCGAATAGTTTAGCTCGATTTCATCCGATAATGTAAGATATCGTGTTTATTGTCCTAATTTAAATGATTGTTGTATACACTTTAATTTTAGCTCTTAGACAAAATCAGAGAATACAGAAGACTTCTTTAATTGAATTTAGTACAACTAATTTCCTACTTTTAGTCGAGATTTAATTTCTCCAAGTGAATTATTTGATTATAATTTATTGAATCTTATCATAAATTTGCTAAATTTCGACTACGGGGTTAGAGTTTAAAATAAATTCTAATCGTCCCTTTGTATGAATTACAGAGTTAGATTACAAAGTTATGCAACAGAAATACAATAATTTACACTTGTTGGGCAAAGTAAAACAATTATTTGAAATTATTCTAATAAAAAAAATTGAGAAAGGCTTATAACATACAATATATTTTTAACATTCGTAAAGTGTAGAAACTCGTGTTCAAGGGGAATTAAACAATGATGAACATTTTCGCAACAATAAATATAGACATTAAAATATATAATAGTATTGCTAATAAAATAAAACAGAAAAGAAAGAGAGAGAGAGAGAGAGAGAGAGAGAGAGAGAGAGAGGATAATAATATGAAACAATATTAAAGACATACGAGTAACAACAGGAAATTCAACATTAAGTGCTTACGTATATGAAATTCATGGACAATTCTCTGATATCTTGAATGAACTATTTTAAAGAGCAATGTAAATTGCATCTTTGGAAATTTAACTATAAAAGTAATGTTTAAAAACATACTAATCATTCAACAATAGATGTATGACTAATTTGGGTTCTGCCAAACTTATATAATAAGATACTTCAAGTACACATGGACATATAGAAACAAACACTGGATAATTCCACACACTTGTAAGTCGGATGGAATGTTGTAAATTACTCATGTATCAAAAGTTGAATATCGAACAGTGCCCTATCAAGGCTTCCACCGAACAAGCAGACCGATAAATAGTTATGTAAGAGATTTCTTCTTCTTCTTCGGCTTTCCCCCAATTATAGGTTTGCCGTCTTCAGTTTCCATTTATTTCTATCATTGCAATCTCCCTCTTCCAAATTCCTATCATCCATTATGGTTCTCACGTAGGTTTTCCATTTCCATTTTGGTCTGCCGCGTTTATTTCTTCCATGGAGTGACCATTGGTATATACTTTTTGGTCATCTTTCATTTTCCATTCTTTGTACATAGCCATACAATTTAAGCGTTTGATTTTCAATCCTCTTAACCAGAGATGTGGTGACATTCATTTCTCTCCAAAGGAATTCGTTTCTTATTTCATCCCGGTTCCGCGCTGTAGCCGAGCGGTTAAGGTAGGAAGCCTTGGCGCAGAGCTACGGGACTTGCGCTGGTTCGAGTCTCCATGGGGGAAGAAATTTTCTCATGGTATTTCGGCCAGTATGGGACCGGTGCCCACCCAGCATCGTGAGGCAATTGGGTAGCTACAATAAGTAGCGGCTCCAGGTTGAGGAACCAGCTATAACGGCTGGGGGACTCGACATGCTAACCACATGTCACCCCTACACTGGCTGTTGATCATCTACCTCTGTGATTGACACATGTGGATGTGAAGGGCCAGCAGCCGGCTGGTAAAAGGGCAACCGCTGAAAAGTGGAAAGATCCTCAATCGGAATTTCATCCTGTCTTGTTTTTTGGAGGCTTCTTCTAAAATAATCAAATTCAACTAATCTAATTTTATTCTTTTGTAATTCCGTCAAAGACCAAGTTTCATTTCCATATGACAAAATATTCTGTATTATGCCCTTACAAATTTTCATTTTAGTTTTCTTTGTAATATTTTTGTTCTAAATTATTCCATGCAATGTCTTAGTTGCATTTTTTGCCATTGCAATTTTAGTCTGTACATCTCTCTCACAGGTACCTGAACTTTTAATTATTGACCCAAGATATTTAAAAAATTCATTTTTTTTTATTTTTCCTTGTTTCAAGTATGAGGTCATCCGCATCCTTTCCCAAACACATATATTCTGTTTTCTGTAAATTTATACTCAGTCTCCATTTTTTATATTCTTCATTGGTTTATTTATCATATATTTCAAATCATCTTCATCCCCTGCAAAAATTATTTGATCATCTGCAAACAACAATGTAAGAGATTTAAGAACCGATATATATATATGTGTGTGTGTGTGTTGTGTGTGTGTGTGTGTGTGTGTGTGTGTGTGTATGTGTATATGTGTGTGTATATGTGTGCGTGTGTATGTGTGCGAGCGCGTGTGTGTTTTCCAATGCTACTCACTCCACTTTTCATGTTTTAGAGTTCCGCTATATGTAGAATACGACGTTTGTGTGATCTATTTGCAATATTTTCCGCTCTAACGTACGCAGATCAAATTGCTTGGTGATGGATCCAGAGAGGAGTGTACGATGAGTGTATGTTTTAAGTGTTTGTGTGCATTGAAATTGTCTTGTGTGAGGTATGATGATGAAGAAGAGACTGGAAAAGATGAAACACGATACCGGCACATGGCCTACAAGCAACAAAATTATAGTATATTTTTCTAATGATTTAATAGGGTGTGTCTCTTTTTGTAAAGTTACAATTAGGTTATAATTATGTATGTCATCATCATCATCAACTTCACGGATTAGGTCTTTGCCTCATCCGATTTCACATATGTTCAGCCCAGCGCTTTCTTGGTCTTCCTATTGATCTTTGTCATCCAGGATTATACGTCAGTGCCATCTTTGGTATCCTATCCTCTGTTATTCTTTGCAGATGTTCTATCCAATTGTTCCTGAGTTCTTCTATTTGTTGAAGAATGGTTGTACTTTTAGTTTCTCTCTAACATTCTCATTTCTAATATGTCTTCTCTTGTACAACCTTTCACAGCCCGTAGGAATCTCATTTCCGCTACCTGATTTTTACTTTCTTTCTTCTCCTTTAGGCCTTACGCCTAACTTCCATACATCGCCATTGGTAGTGTATCGTTGAGTAAAATCTTAGCTGTGTATCCTTTCTTGCTTTGTTCCTCAGTGTTCGTCTGATTATTCCACTATATGTTGAAATTTCTGCATGTTCTTATTTATATCTTGTTCTTCTTCATACGTTATATCGCAGCCCAAATACTAGAAGTGTGTATTAAGTATGTACATGGAATATCTCTTGATTAAAATTAAAACAGACTAAATATATTACATGAATGTTTTGTTTAATTATCACATTATATCTATATTTATATAACAACTTATTACACTGCTTGAAAAATGGCAAGTTTTAGTAAATAAATATGCAATCTATACATTTAATCAGATTGTTAGGTCCACTTAAATTTTCAAAGAGTTTCATCTCGTAAAATTTTGATACAGCATTTGTTTACAAAATTGTGAGCGCCTCTGTTGACTTAGGCATAAGTACACTCTCTGATATGAGCTACTGGAATTCAGCTGTGTAGAGAAGCTAATCGATTCAACATCACGTACAGTACTCATGTTGAATTTAGACCAGTCGTTTCTTTACAACCCCTGCAACTGCTGCCACCTACTTCAAACTTGTTGAGAGAACAAACTCCAATTAGTCTTCATGCTTGTCTATTTCGTAAGAAATTGCTGAGAAAAGCAACAAACAAATGTAAATAATTTTCTAATTCGATTATAATATAATGCTTAGTTAAATAGGCGTATAGGTTACACAAATTCGACAACAAAAAGGAGATATAATAACTCTGTCTTTAATTTCTGTCATAAATTCCAGCTTTCAGTGGAGGAACATTTAAATTTAATTCGACATTTAAATTTAATTGCTATTATCTACTCTTTTCTGTTTTTTGCTACATATACAGTCTTTTTTTTTCCAGATACGTAGGAATGACAAATGTTAGCAACATTATTATTTTATACATCTTGCGAGCTATTGGAATCAATTATCAAAATTATTTATTATAAGTAGGGCATGAATTTTTATGTATTGTTAATATAATAGTTACGATTGCAACACAGATGGTAGGCTGTATATTATTGAACTCCGTGTATGTGAAACCAAAGCTAAAGATAATCAGAAGTCTTACTTCTTATTATACTATCATCCAATATCAAATTCTAGCACATAAATATTTATGGCCTTTCTATGTACGAAATATTGTAACAACGATAGTATATATATTATTGACCTATTTGTATCTGGAACCTAGAAAAATACATATGAATTACTTCTAGTTTTATGGGTACTAATGATAAGAAGCTAGTGATGGATTAGACTTTCTTGTTATTAATGTATATAATTACACCGGTACAAAAAGAGTTAAAAATCCACGGCGCGACATGCCTACCAGGCGGTTGCTGGTCTCAAACCCACACGTGTTAATGAAAAAGGTTGACGAACACCAAGCAGTATATGCGTAGCATGTGGTTGTATATTGATGCACCAGCCGTTAGAGGATAAAGGAATTAAAGAAAAATAACTATTAACATTGTGGTATTTTATAAGAATTGAAAAGAAAAACATTCCCATAGCTTCGAAACGTAGAAACTAGAATTGACAAGCCCAAAGCATCTTCACATACAGAAAAGGTAAAAAATATTATTGTAAAATAAATTCATAATTAACATAAATTAAATAAGAGTATAAAATCAAATAAAGTGAAAGTACAATACATTCTCATTTCAACAGTGTAGGTTTTCTCAATCTGGACTTCATTTCATACTGGCCGAAATTCCATGAAAAAATTGGGGCTCGAATCAACGCAAGTTCCTTAGCTCTAAATCGAGATATGAAGTCTTAAATCGCTCGGCTACGGTTCGGAACTGATATCAAAGTAGTGACCAGAACCATTCTGAGAGATCATTTGAGAGACAAAAATTTTGAAGTGCTGTGTCGTTAAGCAGGAAGGAAATGGAATCATATTATTTCGGATAATAATTGGATAAAATCTCGTGCCGGTATCTTTGGAGCATAATGGAGAGAAGTGCTTGAAATATTTATGAATGTATCGTTCTTTGGCTGCTAGGTCCTCAATTCGTTCCCACTACAGACACTGGGCTGAGTTTGAAACTTTGTCCCTCATCGTGACGTCATGTATGCCAGCCAGCATTGGTGCTCTCCTTCGCACCTTTGGTCAATCAAGCAATCAGAGAACTGACCGCTAGATGTATTCATCATTCCTATGAAATGCACATTCCTACAAATGCAATGAGCAGGACGTTGCCGACCAACTGATATAAATGCTACTGATAGGGAAAAAGAAACATAGGTCATAACCAATCCAATGATTAGATTCATTATCGGTCTTGAGACTCGTCAAAAAAAAATCAATGAACCAACACAGTGGCCAGAAACAAAAAATGGGAATGCCTAATAAAAATATATTGATATTCCAGACATACCAATAAAAACAGAAGTAGTACATTTTAGAATGACAACGGGCCACGACTCTCTGACAAAACACCTTTACAAAACCAATGTTCTTCCTTCGCCGAAATGCATTTTATGCAATCACCCTGATGAAGAAATGGACGAAGGTCATCTGAACAACTGTATCGCTGTTAAACATGAAGATTCTAAGACCTCAAAAAGTATTGGAGAGCAAGACTGCTAATGACTTCAGTGTTAGATGCAGCAAACTAGACAACAACAATAACATGAACCAACAGAAATAATTTTAAAGAAATTTACGAAATTTTTTATAGTAAGTCTTCGGTATCCACGTACGTACTAAAAAAACCCATCCTAAAATTTGGTAATGTTAACATAAATGTGTACATTTCAATGACAATCGTTAAAGAAATGGCAGTAACACTTGTTAATTAGTTGTAATTATTCTCAGTAACGAATTGCAATATTAACTGTTATTTTTGTTATTGTTTAATGTTAAGTGATATGTTATCTCCATGACAAAATAAATGATACTGTACTTCCCTAAATGGTAACTCCTTTATGAACCAAGATTATGATCATGATTCAGTGCTGTGCACTTCGCAATCCCTGTTGAAATGCAACATTCATTGCGGTATGGTTAACTTTCTTACTTTATAATTTACTATGAATGCAATGTTTTATTATTGAATCTCCAAATATTTAGAAACCCTATTTCGCCACAAAGGCATGTTAGGGCTGTAGCTTACTATAACAATAATATTATTATACTGTACATTGTAAAACAGAAGTATTATCTTATGGTTTTGAATGAGAGTTGTGAATTACATAAATCATCTTAGAAAATACTACATATTGTTATGAATGTGTGTTATGAATTTCATAAAATGTTTATAATAATTTTCTTTCTTAAAAATCACTTCACATATTGAGGCAGAAGCCTCATCATCATTTAAAAGTAAGTTTAACCACAATCGTTGTCTTTCGAATATAGGACAATCAAATAAAACATGTTTTACAGATTTTAAGAATGCAATTATAAGAATAATTATTTTCTCTAGTAGCAAGTGGATCTTCTATCTAAAAATATTAAACTAAATATACATAAAAATCATTAATATATGTATGATATACACGTGAAACAAACTCTATTACTTAATACATCTATAATGGCGTAGAGCATTATTGAGCCATAGCCTTTTGTAAGTAGTTAATAGAGCAAGTTAATTCTTAGTTACCTTATTTGCTCGTAGATGTCATGGATGGCGTTCTGTCAACACACCGACCCAATGAGACATCTAACAGGCAACTAGTATTACTAGGACTTTGGTGTCCGTAAATTTTGCTTGAGGCCTCTTTATTCTGGCAAGGATATTTTATGAGCCTGAAAATCTTCAGACTCGGGCCCTACAGCTTAACGTCCCTCCCAGAGGACCTGCTTCTTGGATTTTTCATCATCATCATCATCATCATCAACAATAAGTATTAAGACCAATGACCTGTTCCGATCTCATTGTAAGTCGAATTGGTCCTTCCATCTCTTCAATGGTCTTTCCAACATTCTTCTCCCTTTTGGTTTATAATTATACATTCTCCTTGGTATGCGCTGTTCATTCATTCGCAATACGTGCTGAAGATAAGCATTTTGATACTATTTTATTATTTCACAGAGATTAAATATATTAAGTTCTGTTCTTATATCTTCGTTTTTCTTTTTATCTTGGATTTTTCCATCCTAAAAAATCAATCGACCCCTACCGGGTTTGAATTCGCGATCCACGGAACTGGCGGCAAAAAAGCATAACCACTAGTCCACCGCAGCTGACTCTCTTACTTAAAGAGAGGATAAAAGATCATGAGTATTTGAAAATAAAATGCTAAAACATTTTGGACCAAACATAGAGCGGACAGGTGAATGGAGAAAACTACAGTACAGTGAACAAGTCATCTTTATGGGAAACCTGTTTAAGAAGAATAATTAAGGACTTCATAGACTGCAATGAAAAGGGTATGTTGTACGAATAGGGAATCAAAGAGCAGCATGAAAACATCTTATGGGAATACCAGAGACAAGTTGGCTATGGATGAGATCGAAGAATACGTTAACCATGACATAAAGGAGACTGCAGAGGTAAAAACTAGTAAATATTAGCTGATGATAGAGATTTATGGAGAGTTTATGTCAATATACCTATAAAACTCCGGGTTCGATAGTACAGTGAGTTAATTAATAAGCGAATAGGTATTTTCAGAGATAAAAAAGTTGAAGTAATTCTTTTCCCATGTTGTGGCGATGTTTTGAAGCAGCTAACTCTCTTCATGCCCGATGTAGTAGTAACATTTTGAAGGATTGGTGTCCCAAAAGAAAACGAATTACTGGTTCAGATTGGGTTTAATTTTCGGTAGAGCTGGATTCTGTTCTTAGGGTCGGAAGTTGGTACACAGGATAGGAAAACACTTCACAATCATAAAAAAATTGTTTCTTGTAGAAATAATTTCACATTTATTCACTTTGTAGGTTCCCAGCGGATTAAGTAAATGTAGGTGGTATTATTCTTCACCGTCAATTAAAATAAAATTATTTTATTTTCTTGAATCAACTATTCTTCTTGTATTAAATATCACATTTTATCTGGAGAACTCTTATTGCTTCTATGTTTGTTGAAAGTTGTATGCAGAAAGACCAGTATAATTCTGTTACAGTTTTAAAGAACATTATTACATCACATGATGTTATATTTTAAATTCTATTGGTTAATGGTCCATTAAATACAAGGTTTAAATTTGATTTGTTAAATCAAAAAGTTAATTGTTTAACATCCAATCAGAGTTTAGTATATGATGTTGAGTGATTCCGGGTTCTGTGGCCGTGGTCCATAGTTGGTGTTGATACCAGACGTTTCGCCCTCAACTGCGGAGGGCATCTTCAGTGGCGAGTGCTTCTAGGCGTGTTTCCTGGTCGGAAGCTCTACTTAGAGTGAACGCTGCGGGTGTTGTATTGATACTAGTGGTGGGAGCAGGGTGAGCGGGCGTGGCTCTTGCTGATTGGCTAATGGTCGTCTCCTTGTTGTCCCTAGTGTTGATGCATTTATTTTCTAGTGTACGGTACCAGGCCTTAGACAGTTTAATACCTTCCTCTTTTCTGTTAATATTTTCCTTATGCTTGTGTATTTCTATAGCCTCTCGATATAATCTAGGGAAATAATAGGAAGTTGTGGCTAAAACTTGTGTATCATCGAATAGAATCTGGTGTCCATTCATAATGGCATGTTCTGCTACAGCCGATTTATCCATTTCTCCTTGTCTGCAGTTTCTTTTGTGTTCTGATAAACGGGTGGCTATACTTCTTTTTGTGGTCCCTATGTATGGTTTACCACACGAACAAGGAAGTCGATATACGCCGCAAGTGGAGAGAGGTGGCCGAGGATCCTTAGCTGAGCGAAGGCAGTCTTCTATTTTTCTTGTAGGTCTGTAAACTGTTTTTATGTTGTATTTTCGTAGGAGTTTTCCGATACGATCTGTGACTCTTTGTACATATGGTAAGTAGGCTATGCTGGTTGAGGGTGTGTTATCCATTCTGACGTGCTGTCTTCGTGGATGTATGGTTTGTCTTATTTCCTTGGATGTGTAGCCATTTTTCTGGAAACAATTGAACAGATGGTGTTGTTCTTGTTTAAGGTGTTGTGGTTGGCATAACTTAGTCGCTCTGTCGAACAGTGTCTTAATGACACCTCGCTTTTGTCTTGGATGGTGGTTAGAGTCTTTGTGCAGATATCGGTCTGTGTGTGTAGGTTTTCTGTAAACTGTATGTTGAATTTCCCCATTGCCAGTCCTTATTATTTGAACATCCAGGAAAGGAAGTCTTCCATTATCTTCTTTTTCCATAGTGAACTGTATTTTGTTGTGTCTGCTGTTAAGGTGTTGAAGGAAACGTTCCAATTCTTCACTGCCATGTCTCCATACTACGAATGTGTCATCAACATAGCGAAACCAATGTTCTGGAGACTTGGGAGCTGTTTTTAGTGCTTCTGTTTCGAATTTCTCCATGAAAAAATTCGCTACTACTGGGCTTAGAGGACTGCCCATGGCTACTCCGTCGGTCTGTTCATAGTAGCTGTTGTTCCATTGGAAGTAAGTAGTAGTTAGTACATGCCTGAATAAATTGGATATTTCTTCTGTGAAAATCTGTCTAATGTAGTCCATGGTCTCATTTACTGGCACCATGGTGAAAAGGGAAACCACATCGAAGCTAACCAGTATATCTTGAGATGTTACGTTTATATTCCGTAGTCTCTCAATGAAATGTGTCGAGTCTCTGATGTAGCTGTCCGTTTTTCCAAGGAGTGGTTTCAGAAGTCCTGTAAGATGCTTTGCCAGTAAGTAGGTCGGAGAACCGATGGCACTGACAATTGGCCGGAGTGGAATGTTGTTCTTGTGTATTTTTGGAAGACCATAGAGTCTTGGAGGTTGAGCTTCGGATACGCGTAATTTCTTCTTAATTCCTTCTGGCAAGGACGATTGCTTGATAAGATTGTTGGTTTTTCGAAGAATACCGGATGTAGGGTCTCGCTTGATAGGTTTGTATATATCTGGTGTCAGAATCTCTATTATTTTCTCTTTGTATTCATGTGTATTCATAACAACTCTACAGTTGTTATGAATACACATGAATACAAAGAGAAAATAATAGAGATTCTGACACCAGATATATACAAACCTATCAAGCGAGACCCTACATCCGGTATTCTTCGAAAAACCAACAATCTTATCAAGCAATCGTCCTTGCCAGAAGGAATTAAGAAGAAATTACGCGTATCCGAAGCTCAACCTCCAAGACTCTATGGTCTTCCAAAAATACACAAGAACAACATTCCACTCCGGCCAATTGTCAGTGCCATCGGTTCTCCGACCTACTTACTGGCAAAGCATCTTACAGGACTTCTGAAACCACTCCTTGGAAAAACGGACAGCTACATCAGAGACTCGACACATTTCATTGAGAGACTACGGAATATAAACGTAACATCTCAAGATATACTGGTTAGCTTCGATGTGGTTTCCCTTTTCACCATGGTGCCAGTAAATGAGACCATGGACTACATTAGACAGATTTTCACAGAAGAAATATCCAATTTATTCAGGCATGTACTAACTACTACTTACTTCCAATGGAACAACAGCTACTATGAACAGACCGACGGAGTAGCCATGGGCAGTCCTCTAAGCCCAGTAGTAGCGAATTTTTTCATGGAGAAATTCGAACAGAAGCACTAAAAACAGCTCCCAAGTCTCCAGAACATTGGTTTCGCTATGTTGATGACACATTCGTAGTATGGAGACATGGCAGTGAAGAATTGGAACGTTTCCTTCAACACCTTAACAGCAGACACAACAAAATACAGTTCACTATGGAAAAAGAAGATAATGGAAGACTTCCTTTCCTGGATGTTCAAATAATAAGGACTGGCAATGGGGAAATTCAACATACAGTTTACAGAAAACCTACACACACAGACCGATATCTGCACAAAGACTCTAACCACCATCCAAGACAAAAGCGAGGTGTCATTAAGACACTGTTCGACAGAGCGACTAAGTTATGCCAACCACAACACCTTAAACAAGAACAACACCATCTGTTCAATTGTTTCCAGAAAAATGGCTACACATCCAAGGAAATAAGACAAACCATACATCCACGAAGACAGCACGTCAGAATGGATAACACACCCTCAACCAGCATAGCCTACTTACCATATGTACAAAGAGTCACAGATCGTATCGGAAAACTCCTACGAAAATACAACATAAAAACAGTTTACCTACATGAAAAATAGAAGACTGCCTTCGCTCAGCTAAGGATCCTCGGCCACCTCTCTCCACTTGCGGCGTATATCGACTTCCTTGTTCGTGTGGTAAACCATACATAGGGACCACAAAAAGAAGTATAGCCACCCGTTTATCAGAACACAAAAGAAACTGCAGACAAGGAGAAATGGATAAATCGGCTGTAGCAGAACATGCCATTATGAATGGACACCAGATTCTATTCGATGATACACAAGTTTTAGCCACAACTTCCTATTATTTCCCTAGATTATATCGAGAGGCTATAGAAATACACAAGCATAAGGAAAATATTAACAGAAAAGAGGAAGGTATTAAACTGTCTAAGGCCTGGTACCGTACACTAGAAAATAAATGCATCAACACTAGGGACAACAAGGAGACGACCATTAGCCAATCAGCAAGAGCCACGCCCGCTCACCCTGCTCCCACCACTAGTATCAATACAACACCCGCAGCGTTCACTCTAAGTAGAGCTTCCGACCAGGAAACACGCCTAGAAGCACTCGCCACTGAAGATGCCCTCCGCAGTTGAGGGCGAAACGTCTGGTATCAACACCAACTATGGACCACGGCCACAGAACCCGGAATCACTCAACATCATGATTACCGGCCGTGAAAGCCTGCATTCAACTATTAGAGTTTAGTATACTTTTATTTAAAAATATCAAGTTAAGCAGGTGTTCTTATTACAGTTATAACAGAAAGCTTTATAATTCTGACAACAATGACTTAAAACAATTTTAAAAGCATTATTTAGAAAGACTGTTATGTAATACAATTTCTAGGGGAATTCTTGAAAAATATGATATCATCTAATAAATTATTAGACGTTTTGAAAACTGCGTTCCACAAACTTTTTAATGGAGGAGATTATCCGGAAGCCTGGGCGACAGGTGTCATCCAACCGCTATACAAAGGGAAAGGTGGGGCACAGATACCAGAAAGTTACAGGGGAATTTGTCTCTTGTCAGTGTTCGGAAAAATATATTGTAAAGTACTTTACGAACGAATAAGACAATGGGCTAAAGAGAACAATAGGCTCTCAAAATATCAGGCAGGTTTTAGAGAAGGGTACTCCACGGTGGACAACGTATTTGTTCTGAGAACATTAATTGATGACAATCTGAAAATGAAGGGGGGTAAATTATTTTGTGCATTCATTGATTTTAAGATGGCAGTTGATACTGTGGACCGAAGCGCACTTTGGGAAAAATTAAATCGGAAAGGATTGTCTCATAAAATGATACATGCTTTAATGTCAATTTATAAATATGTTAAATTTTGTATAAAAGTAGACCAAGGGCACATTACAGAGAGCAGTGAAGCCAATCGGGGAGTGAGACAAGGTTGCATTTTATCACCAATGCTATTTAATCTATTCGTTGATGATATTGTAGACGTAATGCTAGAAGGAGAAATTGAGGCTCCGGAGATAGGAAATGTTAGAATCCCAGTCCTGTTGTATGCAGATGATTTAATTATCTGTTCCAAGACAATCAAGGGATTGCAAAGAGGTCTTGACCTACTGGAAATATACTGTAGGAATTGGGGATTGACTGTATATGTTAGTAAGACAAAAACAATGACCTTTAAAAATGGGACGGTTTATGGTAGAGCAGAGGAATGGAAATACAGAGATCAAGTACTTCAAAACGTGAAACATTTTGAACATCTTGGTACGACGTTGAAAATGAACGGAAAGTGGAAAAAACATATTGATATAGCATTATTTAAAGGGAGGGGACAACTTAACAGTGTACTCGGTATTCTGGGTCGAGTGCCTGATATTCCAGTCAGCACATTAGAAAAAATGTATGGAGCTATGGTCAGGCCAGTTATGCACTATGGTAGTGAGATTTGGGGTTTCCAAAGAACGGAAATACTAAATAAGTTATATACGCATTTTCTAAAGTATATTACAGGACTTAGTAAGGCCGTTTCTAACTGTGAAATTTTATATGAATTCGGGTCATTCCAGGACGACATTAACTGTAAAATCCGTGTACTCAAATACTGGTTGCGAGTAATTCAAGGTTAACAAACAATGCTTAGAGCAATTTGTTACGACCACCAAATTAAAAACATATATGTTAAATTTTGGGCAGGCGAGGTTAGGAGAGAACTCCAAACGATTGGGATGGGCTGGATATGGGAAAAAGGGACTGAAAATCGCAAGAACGTGTGGAGAAAAATAAGGAGGAGGTACTTAGATATAAACCAACAAGATACTTTCGCCGAATGTACAGGAAAACGCTCACTGTGTTTACAAACAGACCTAAAACACGTCTGGGGAAAAGAATCGTATATACTCAACCTAGGATTTAAGGAGAGATCAGGGCTTGCTTGGTTTAGGCTAGGGGCATAGACATTTCTAAAAATTAGCGACGATCACGATATGCGAATATGTCCAATGTGCGGGAACTTTGAAGATGAGATACATATATTAGGAAAATGTAATGATTTAGAATATTGGAGACGTCAGTTATTACCGGAAAGATTTCAAAATTCAAATCGGGAAAGATTGGCATGCTACGAATTATTGGTAAATCCAGAAAATTGGATAAACCTCGGTAAATTTCTGGACAAAACACGAAAAATAAGGACCACACTCATTCATGAATAAATATATGTTATCAAAATGCAATACCATTAATTATTAACAATTATATATAAATTAATTAGTGTATAATGCTGTTGTGTTATTATTTAATTGTAATATTAATGTGTTTTCTTATGTAATTGTAATGTTAATGTTTTTTTAGTGTATAATGCTATTGTGTTATTACTTAATTGTAATATTATTGTGTTTTCTTTATGTAATTGTAATGTTAATGTTTTTAGTGTATAATGCTATTGTGTTATTATTTAATTGTAATATTATTATTGTGTTTTCTTTATGTAATTGAAATGTTATTGCTGTTTTTGTTGTTTATTTTTCTTTACACTAGTACCAATTATTACTTTATTGTAACGGACTGTCAACAGCACGTACGGCTTACTGCCCGTGCGACCCATATTTGTAAATAATATTGTAAATATCTTACTCTTTGTCTAATAAAGTCCTACTACTACTACTTAATTGTTACTGAGACATTTTTATTCAACAATGAACAACAATGAATTATTTAGATGTTTTTCTTTATTTAAGTTATATTTAAATATTGATAGAAGTTTCTTCTTCTTCTTCTCCTCCTTCTTCTTCTTCTTCCGAATGCAGTATTGGGTGATGATGCCCGTTCTGCGACTACAAAAACTGATCTTTCCATCGGTTGAAAGGTCTTCCGAGGTCTCTTTTGCCTTTAGGGTTGAGGTGGTAAATCATCTTTGGTAAACGGGAATTTGACATTCTCTGGACGTGTTTGAACCATTTAATCTGATAATTTTGTATATGTTCAACCATTTCCCTACTATTCCACTGCATCCTTATATCATCACTTTTCATTCTATCCCTTAGTGATACTCCAGTTAGTGATCGGAGGAATCTCATTTGTGAACTATTAATGTGCGATTTATCTTTTGCTCGAAGTGTCCAGCATTCACTTCCGTATAGTAGAGCAGGTTTGGCTATGGCATTATGAAATCTCAATTGGATTTCTTTCCTCATTTGTTTTCCAAAATTTCTCCTAATTATACCATTTAATCTGTTATATTTTCTAAATTTGTTTCCACATCTTTTTGATTATGAAACTGTGATATATTATTACCTAAATAATTAAAGTTTGTTACTTGTTCTATTGGTTTATTATTTATTATTATTTTTACTCTCGAAAGTCCCTTTCCAGTGATTGCCATGGATTTGGTTTTATTTTCAGATATTTTCATGTTGTATTTTTCCAGGGTATTCTGCAATTTAAACACTGATCTCTGCAAATCATCTTCATTCTCCGGTAGAAGTACTTGATCATCTGCGAAGATTCTTGTTTGTATTTGGTTTCCTCTACATATTTTTACTCCTGGGGAGTTTAGTTTTTTCCACTCCTGGACAATTTTATTTAGATATAGAATAAACAGTAATGGAGATAGTCCACATCCCTGTCTTAAGCCTTGGTTAATATCAAATGTATCTGTTATTTTCCCATGATATATCTTTACTTACTTACTTACTCACTGGCACTATCGAACCCGTAGGTTCATGGCCGCACGGACATAAGCTCTCCATACATCCCTATCCTGAGCTAATGTTTTCCAATCATTCCCTGTATAATCTACTTCCCTCAAATAATAGTTAATGTTGTTCTCCCACCTCATTCTTGGTCTACCAACTGGGCGTTTTCCTTCTGGCTTTCCTACAAGAAGTTTCCATGCACGTCTTTCATTCCCCATACGTGCAACATGTCCTGCCCATCGCAGTCTACGGGACTTAACTGTTCTTATTATATCTGGCTTCCTATAAAGACCATGTAGTTCATTGTTATGTAGTCTTCTCCATTCACCTGTCTGTTCATCTCTCTTTGGTCCAAAAATTTTCCTAAGAACTTTATTCTCAAATACTCGTAATCTCCTTTCCTCCCTTAAAGTAAGAGTCCATGTTTCGCACCCATATAATATAACTGGTAGAACAATAGTTTTATATATTTTCAGCTTAACGTTTTTTGAAAGGAGTTGGGACATCAAAAGTCTCTGCAATGCATAATAGCATGCATTTCCAGAATTGAGCCTATGTTTAATTTCTTTGTGCATCTCATTCCTATTTGTGATTATTGTTCCTAGGTATTTGAATTCAGCCAATTCCTCAAAATTTCCCTCATTTGTCATTAGCTGTCCATTTCCATTATATAATGTATTTCTACGTGTGACCATATATTTAGTTTTACTGATATTTACTTCTAGTCCTAATTTCTTAGTGTTACTCAATAGTGTGTGCGTGTTGGCCTTTAGTATCTCCTCGCTATCGGCCAGTAGTACTACATCATCAGCATAAACTAACAGCTTATTAATACCATTGAGTTGTAAGCCTTCCTCATTCTCTAAAGATTTAATGGCATGCTCTAGTACAAAATTAAATAGTAGAGGAGATAGTGCATCTCCTTGCTTTAACCCATTCTGGATTTCAAAAGTGTCTGAAAACTGTTTGCCTACACGCACCCTACTCGTTGAGCCATTTAGACACATTCGAATAAGTCTAACTAACTTTTTAGGAATTCCAAACTCCAGCAGGATACTATATAACTTCTCCCTCTTAATTGAATCATATGCTTTTTTGAAGTCTACATATAGTTGATGTACAGTACCATTATATTCCCATTTCTTTTCTAAAATCTGTCTTATACTAAAAATCTGATCTGTTGTAGACCTGTTTCTTCTAAATGCACATTGATGATCTCCTAGAACGTCATCAATATAGGGGAGTAAGTCTGCTTACTAATATATTTGTTAGAATTTTGTACGAAGTTGAAAGTAATGAGATGCCCCTATAGTTGTTGCATGATATATCTTTACTTTTATAAATGTGGTTTCATATAAACTTTTTATAGCATTTATTAGTTTATTGGGGACTTGGTAGCTTTCCAATATTTTCCACATTATGTCCCGTTTGACTCTATCATAGGCATTTTCAAAATCTAAAAATATATATAGGGGGATATTAAATTCTTTCCACTTCTCTATTTTAAAATACAAAATTATTAACTTTAACTTTCATATTTATTATGATAATAAAATCCTGCTATAACGTTGAATGCCAGTATGCAGGCATTACGCAAGAAAGCTAGACTTACGAATACTTTGTAACATCCGAAAATTTTGTTAATAAGATTGTTTACCAAAAACTATAAATTGTAATGTTATTAAATTAGTTTAAAGTAAAAATTTACACACTTAAATACATGAACATATAATTATATATTAAACACCAACGAAATTACTAATTGTCTTAATGTATAAATGCACTTACTCGCATGTAAACCGTAAATATCAGTAGAGATTATGTAATTACATGAGAGAAATTACCCAACGTTGGCTTCACATATCGACTGTGTTGATTTCAAAACTCGCTCCGATTCAAGTGAAATGTGTGGTCTCGAAAAGTCACTTCAATTATATACATTACAGTGTTGATAATGCAAAGTGAATCAACTCCCGAAAGAGACTTGCAGCTCCAGAGCCAAACAATCCCTATACATCTCCCAGCCTTTGATTCCGGGAAACCAATGGGGAAATTACAGACAATAATGATTATGGAGATTATTATAAAGGGGAAGATATGATGCTATTGACGTCGTTTCTCAAGAAAATATTTTTAAAACATTACTATAAATCAACCATCGATTCTATTTAATACACACCGAAAATGCTTGATAAATAAACACATATTCTGACACATTGTAAAAGCAGAGTTTATAGGGACTGATTCCTGGCTGAAAATGGAGGAAAAAATGTCCTATGAATAAGTGTCCATAAATGCATCGTTGCCTCGGTAGATGGCACTGACGAATGGCATTATTCTCTCGACCCTGTTGCATGGCCTGCTAGGTCACAGGACTTAAACCCCCTGGATATTACCTCTGGGGGCATCTGAAAAGTGTTGTGTATGCTGAACCAGTTCCTGATGTGCATACCCTTCAACAGCGTGTCCACATCGTCTATGACTCTATTCGGAGAGAGACCGGAACATGCGAAAGAGTGAGGCAATCCATGATACGACGTGTGAACGCGTGCATTGCATCAATGGAGGCCACGTTGAACATTTGTTGTAACATGGATGCGATTATGCTATTTACTGTGTGTCGGGACGATTTGTTGTCGTTGCACGCACATCGTTCATTTCCGGACACATGTTTATAGAAACTTGTTTCCTTCATTTCCAGGAATTAGTCCCTGAAGTCTGTCGGTGTAATTATCGTTCACCCTGTATTCGGCGGGTGACGGCCAGGGTAGCGGTCTCGCATTGATGGGAATAGATTCGTGAATCGTTCACTCGCGAGTTGAAACACCCACACAGAGTGACCGATGCGTTTAGACCTTCACGCCCGGGAAGTTCTCTACGCATCTACCCTCCATGTCAGGAAAGTTAAGATCCAGAAACTTCTATAGTAGAATAACCTTGACTGGATACGATAAATTTCATTCCCCGGCTTGTATAAATTGTTGCCATTATCGGTAATCAGTCAGTTGTGTTTGGGCAGCGATACAGTTGTAGCCCAGCTCATACGTTCTTCTACCATTTTGTAGTCCCCAATTCGTAAACATCAGTGCTATATTTTTTCCTTTGGCCGGGCCCATCAGAAGCAAAGATTGATTCATCTTTCCTATGTTGTATGTTTAACATCCCTTAACTATTACCATGAAATTATTAAACACATTGTAGTAATTTATATAGTTCGTATCTAACTGTTAATAGTATCTACAATCATGGAAGCTAGAAGGAAAAGGGGAGCTAATATTACTTGAGAAAGCTTTAGAATAAGAATTAATATGAAGCAGCAATATCATAACTAATTAAACAGTAATTAAACATTCTCTTTACTATAATTGAATTTAATGTCTAAATTATTAGTCTGATTAATTAAACAGAAATTACTTTTTGACCATTATATGAGTTTGAAGAAAAATATGAATACATAAATAATATAAACAACATAAATCAATTATCTTGGTCATCAAATGAATTTACAAAACAAAATAATGAAAAAATAATAATTACCCACACATTTAAACAACCATTCTTTAGTCCAGCCGAGGGCTAGGTTCCACACATCAGATGCTCTACCCTGGCTTACAGGACCAAAAAAAAAACAACACAGCTCCACTTGCGCTGACCGAAGTGATCCAGACAATAACAAAGATGGTGATGACACTGTTTGAAAATTGTATCACGTATTTGAGTGTTCCGAGGAAGAGGGGAAGTTGCGCAACTATACACAGATCAGAGGGAAGGGATGGGGGAGGTAAGTAGGAGAAAGCACAAAGAAGAAGGAAATTGGCACTGTTCAAGAATCTCAGTGTAGAGGAAAGATACACTACCACAGATGTTACGTACCGAAAATGCACTTTCGGAACACAGTGACCTGTGATCAGAAGAAACTGTGGCAAGTGAAACCATTAGAGGCTGAAAATATTTGTGCGGAAAATGAACTGTAAAAGAAAATTAATCATTGCAGAAAGCTGTATATAAAGTGTCACTGAATGTTTAAGTGAATCAGATAAAGTTATAGTGAAAGTTTTACATGAACATCTGTTGTGATTAATCACAAGAAAATAAGTTGAGAACGACCACCTGGTAGCGCGCACGAATGTGTGTATGCGTATGTGCGTGTGGGCGTATCAACGCACTAGCGGCCACAAGGCTTGTGTTTTCGGAATCAATCTCAGCATGCAGTAGCCAATTACGAAAACTAAGGTCGAGTTGGTTAGCCAGCAAAATTGAACCAATAAGACTGGGGATTCACCTGAAGGAAAAAATAATAAATCGTTATAATAGGCGTAAATTCGTTTCTTCGCGACCATTAGTATGTACTGCTGAAATAAAACGAGTGAAACATTCTCCAAAATCAACAAAATTCGACTATAGAACTAGAGTTAAAAATCGCTCTAATGGACGTGATTTTTATGTATTTTATCGCAAAGTACAGATTTAATTAACAAACAAAAAAACAAAAATAAGGTACCTTTTTAGAACTTCAAAGAGGAAATATTTCTCTTCATAAATCTCCAAAACTTATTTTCCATAAACATCTAAAATCGGACAATAAAATCGTCTTGCTAAGGAAATTCGCTTAGTTTACGCAATTCCTGAGTTGTGGAGTTTTGTTTAAGATCAACAACAGGTGGTACATAAACCATAAGTAAGTATTGTGATATACGGTACTCTTTGCATAACGTGACAGACCTGGAAGGTCCTTAGCAACCAACCGGCTGCTAGCCATAAATAAACATATGCCATTTACAGAGGTAGGCGATTTTCCAGCCAGAATAAGGGCAATATGTGGTCAGTATATTAAGTTCCCCGCTACTAATTATAGCTACCAAATTTCGTATGATGCTAGTTACGCAATGATCACATGCTAGTCGAAATTGTATGACACATTTTTTTTCGTTCATGACGACTCGAATGGACGCATATCCAAAACACCGCGGAAAAGTATGATTCCTTACAGCATATAGTGTGGGGCGAGATATGGAATGTTTTGTTAAAACATCTTATTAGAGGATACAAGTTATTGCACAATTAAAAAGCACCTGCAAAGTTTTATGAACTCCCTATGTATTCCTCATGGGTTCCACAAGGTTACAATTAATTATGACTATTTAACTCATGCCCCAAATGTGAGTCAATGACCAAAATAATTTCAATGAATTTTGTTTTACAACCAATCACAGTCGTGTTTCACTTCGATATTTATCTACTTCTGTTTCCTCCTTTGTAATATTCTGAACTGGTCAGAGCATTATTTTGTAGTGACTGAGTCAACAATAAAACCGCCATATTTGAATGTTCAAAATGGCAGAAACAAGATTTGGCTACGCTTCAAATGTAGATATAGACGAAATAATCAAGTAATCTTAATAATGATTTTACTGAGTTGTTTTTGATAATTGTGCGTTCAATAATTGTGTTTTTAAATACTGATTTTACCGAGTTGTTGACTAAAAAATAAATTAATAACCTATAATTTTGGTTATAATACACAGTTTGATGTGTTTCATTTTTTCTCCACTAGGGTGCATTCTTATAATATTGCGATCATATTTCAAGTTTCCCACGCCAGACGACAATATATAATATCATATTGTCAAGTTGCTGTGGGTGACAAATCAAACATAGCGACACGATTCTGATTTGTTTTCAAACATCGCCGTTTACATCAAATATATAAGTATTTTAAAATACCGGTAACTATATTTGAATGATGATTTTTTAATAAACACCTTCATTTCATTCGTTAAACAGTCCTAACAAATGCCACTCTTGATTTCCAAATCTTCTTCTTTTTCTTCCTTCCAAGTATTAGGCCAAGGCCTGTTAGGGTCCTATAGAAAATTTTACCTCCAGCGTTTCATCGGACGGCCCAGAGATCTTCGTCCTCTTGGTATATATTTATAGACAGCTTTGGGGATCCGATTTGAACTCATTATTTCAAGATGGTGCTTTCAATTTAGTTGGTACTGTTTAATGTATTCCAAAATTGGCGTAGTCTTCAATTCTTTTAAGATATTTGTGTTCCTTTTCCGATCCCACCTGGTGTAACCCGCTGTGTTCTGCTCATGCAGCTCATTTCACAAGCCGTTATTCTGCTTTCATATTGTATTTTTAGTGTCCATGCTTCACTACCATGGGTCAAAACTGGTCTAGCCAAAGTATTATATAAACATAATCTGTTTTTTTTACAAAGGATGGTTTCATAATTTGATTAATAACTCCCAAACTTTTATTATAACTAGTAATTTTTCAGTGATATCCTTTTCATCCCAGATAGAGAGATAATATCCAAGATATTTAAATTGATTAGATCCCTCTAAAATGTTATTCTGGAGACAGATTTTACTTTGTATGAGGTCCTTCCCATGAAATGCCATAATTTTAGTTTTGTTAATTGATATTTCCATATTAAATTTGGCAGCTATTTTTTGTAAATTATAAATTGATCGTTGCAAATCATTTTCGGAAAGTGCCAGAAGAGTTAATTCGCCTGCAAAAATAATAGCATCGAGTTTGAGGTTCCTATTGACGGGTATATATCCCCGTTGTATCGTACTCCATTCGTTTATTATTCTATTCATGTATATAATGAAAAGCACCGTGAAAGTCCACATCCCTGTCTTACTCCAGTGTTGATCTTTTTCCAAGATGATAGTTTGCCAGCTTATTTAACAGAGATTACTCGTTACATTACTTATGATAAAGTTGGATAATATATTTCCATTATTTATTTTGACCTTACTTTCCTACTAGATATCTCCTCGATACGATGTTCTAACCACATGTCACTCGCTGACATCTGTAGAGAAACAAGCGTAACTAAATCGTATGGTTAAGAAAATTGCCACTTGGGAAGTTCCCATGTCCGGTCGCGAGATGATCGGGATTCAGTCATGAATTTCTCTTGTGATTGACTCGGTCTTAGACGAGTGGTTTAAGGCACCTTGCCTTGTTGCAAACTTAGGGACATGCATTGCAACGAGACCCCTAACTAACTATGTCACTGGCACTATGGAACCCGTAGGTTCATGGCCACGCGGATATAAGCACTTCTTACTTCCCTATCCTCAGCTAAAATTACCCATCATACTCTGTAAAATATACTCCCTTCAAATCATAGTTAATTTTATTCTCCCACCTCATTACTGACCAATCTACTGGGCGTTTCCCCTCAGGTTTATCTACAAGGACTTTCCATTCCATATTCGTTCCACGTGCCCTGCCCATCGCAGTCTACGAGACTCTGTTCTTATTATATTTAGTTCCCTACAAATATCATGTAGCTCATTGTTATGTATACAAAATAAATATCCTCAACTTCTGTCCAACTCAAGTTCGGGTTAAGGAATGAGATGAGATGCATCCCTGATGTAGAAGTCTGCGAATGACAAAGGTGCTGGCCGACTATGCCCTGACACACCATCGCAGGGGCAATGAACGAAATGAAACGAAATGGATGAAAATGGAGAAATGGTGCAATGAAATTGTGGCAGGGAAAAACGGGAGAAAACCCCGAGAAAAACCTGCCCAAATTCTGTTTCGTCCACCACGAAATCCACATGAAGTGAACGAGACCCGATCTCGGGACCCCAGCGGTGAGAGGCGAGCGTCTAACCGCGTTACGTAGAACTTTATTTTTAATTACTCGTAATAATTTATCTTTCCTTAAAGTACGAGTCCATGTTTGGCATCCATATAATGTAACTAGAATAATAACGGTTTTCTTTTTATCTCATACCACCAGGTTGTCTTTTATGACATTTCTGGTTTACTCCCCTGGCATTGTTGGAATTGTAATCCATTTCTTAGGTTGTGGCACCTGGAAGGCGGAGTTACGTTACCCCGATGATACGATGGGTGATAAATATAATGAAGCACCAGGAGAGTTCTTAACCTAAACTTGATCAAATTTCCTGACCATGGGCAACTACAGGAATAATTCCCTTTAAGGAAAAATTCTTATGGTATGATGGTTGGACCGGGAATCGATACATTTTCGTTTATTTATTTTTTTTAGAAGTTGGGACGACAGGTGTCCCTGTAATGCATAATAGCATGTATTTACAGAATTATGTCAATGTTCAATTCCTTTGTACATTTCATTCCTCTTTGTAATTATTGTTCCTAGATATTTTAATTCAATCACTTTTTTTTTCAATTCGCATCATTTGTCATTAACTGTCCATTTCTGTATATAATGTATTTCTACGTGTGACCATTTATTTAATTTTATTGATATTTATTTCCAACCCCAAATTCCTTGTGTTAAATAATGAGTGTGCATATTTAAGAATAAAGTTCTTAGAAACACGTTTGGACCAAGGAGTGATCAACAGACAGGTGAATGGAGAAGACTTCATTAACAGTGAACTGCATACTCTTTACAGGAAGCCAGATATAATAAGATCAATTAAGTCTCGTAGACTGCGATGGGCAGGACATGTGGCACGAATGGGAAACGAAAGACGTGCGTGGAAGCTTCTTGTAGGAAAACACCCAGTTGGTAGACCAAGAATGAGGTGGGAGAATATCATTAACTATGATTTGAGGGAAGTAGATTATACAGGGAGTGATTGGAAAACATTAGGTCAGTATAGGGATGTATGGAGAGCTTATATTCGTGCAGCCATGAACCTACGGGTTCGATAGTGTCAGTGAGTTAGTTAGTTAGTGTTGGCCCTTAGTATCTATATTGTCTAATAATACTACATCATCAGCATAAATTAACAGATTATTATTAATACCACTGAATTGTACGCTTTCTTTATCCTCTGTACATGTGATGTCATGCTCTATCACAAAATTGAATAGTAGTAGAGATAGTACATATATTTGCTTTAACACACTGTACATTTCAAAACTATCTGAAAACTGTTTGTCTACAAGAACTCTGCTCTTGGTTCAAGTACTATTGGGGAAGAAAATATGTTACGACATTTTGGCCAGTTTAGGACCAGTAACCGCCCAGTATCGTGAGGAATGCTGGGTACCTACTATCGACTCCAGGTTAAGAATAGCGCCAGACCCATTACGGCGGGGAACCCTACATGCTGACAATATATTACTTCTACATGTGGATGTAAGCACAGCAGTCGGCTTGTAGACCAAGGTACTTCAAGGCCTGTCGCACCATTTTTTATTTACTGAAATATGTTTTGAAATATCTTTTTATATGCAATCGTCCCAGATTTTAGTTTTTTCAGATAAATTACACATAAACTAAGCTTATACAAAAAGTATTATTTATTTTTTATTAAATTTGATATTCTTTTTATAGAAATAAACTCTGACTTAAAATCGCTAACATTTATTTTAAATATTTTGATGAAATATGCAGTACATTTTTTCAGACTAATTAGCATACCATCTAAAAAAATGTTTTAAAACTTTTATTATAGGAAGTCAATAACTATGAAGGGCTTACGAAAAACCTATATCTACATTAAATTACATTTTAGCGATTTCCGAAGTAAAGCTATTTGTGTTGTTCCTTTGAAATATTTCTGAAAATGTTTGTATAGCTTAACTGATCCTATAAAATGGACACCGAAAAATTCCATGACAAATATATATATATATATGTGTGTGTGTGTGTGTGTGTGTGTGTGTGTGTGTGTGTGTGTGTGTGTGTGTGTGTGTGTGTGTGTGTGAGTGTGTGTGTGTGTCTTCGTGTTAACGCTCTAGCGGGGCAGCAATTTCTGCTTTATCGGAACCAAACTTGGTATATAAAAATTAATTAAACAGTAGAGGTATAGTTAGTTAACCATTAAGAGTAGGAGTTCATCTCAAGCGAACATTAAAAAATCGCTCTAGCAGTCGCAGTTTTCGATTTTTAGCACCGAAACTCAGCATGTGCGTTTTAAATAATACAAAGAAAGGTTTCTCCAAACATGAGCGAAATCCGAAAATTAGGAGTGGGGACATACAAAAAAAAAGAAACTAAAAAAATCGCTCTAGCGGCCGCCATATCTTCTTCGTTCTATTAAACTGTATATAATACAATTTAATTACCCCTTAAACTGGCAATTATACTATAAAATACATTGTTTAATTGATTAGGCCTATATTAATTTTAATAAATCACACCAAAATTTGGTACAGTTGCCTGTGCCGCTGGAAAAAATTAAATTCGCAAACCTGTGTATTGTATTTTATTAAAACAGAAATAAAACACAAGTAGATGCTGTAAAATTGATTCATAATAAAACAAAAAATCTTGTATAATCCGGAACGTGAATAATACGGAAATCTATTTAATGTGAACAAATGTATTGGTCCCGACAAAATAATAGTAATTTACGTATATTTATTTTGTATAAAACGGAATCTGTCCAACGCGGAAACGGAAAGATATTTTTACAGAATTCATGAAAAAATGTTTATAAAGCGGAACGATAGCGAGAAAAATAAATTAGTTTCCACTTCATTCAACTCCCGTTGGGCGAATTAACAATAAGTGATGATTCCTGCCGCAGGGAGAAGTAGAGTTTCTACCTGTATCTGGAATTTTCTTTCGGCCTCACTGCACACCCTTTTTGTAAAGTACAGGTTCGTTTAACATATAACTAGTACACTCTAAAATCTTAAATTAGTTTAATAGCTGTGACCGATTGTGTATGTATCTTTCACAGGTAGCTTTCTGAATTGACGAAATAAAGATGGCTAAATCGTATGTATCAGTGTCATTAAACGAAACAGTGAAAGTGGTTGAAGATAAAGAAAAACAAACTCTCAGTACGAAATAACGACTAAATACAAATGTGGAAAAACCGAAATTTATGAGATTTTAAAATACAAAGAAAAAAATAATGAATGAATGGGCGCAAGGAAATGGTCAAATGAAGAGAAAAGCAAATAAATAAATAAAAAATAAAGTAACGAAGAAATCACCGAAGTGTAGGAGTGTTTTCCAAGTTCGCGATCTAGAAATCTCCAAATTTCCGGACCGATGCTCCAAAGTCAAGATCTAGCTGTTGCTATATTCCAAAGAAATAACGATTTCAAGGCATCTTCAGGTTGGTTGAGGATAGTTTTAAAAGACGATACAATGTAGTGTGGAATGTAATTTATCGGAGAAGAAAAGGATGTGGACGAAAGTATAATAACTGAGTGGAAATCGAAAATGCATACTTTAATTTCTGGATGCGCGCCTAAGAGACATTTTTAACGCTGACGAAACGGGACTGTTTTTTCGCTAAGCTGGTTAATTGTCTCTACCCCATACCTTTTTTATTTAAAAGTATTGGTAATTTTTGTTAGTATTATTGGGGGGTGAACTGGCTATGAATTATCTAAGTAAGGTGTTTGTAATAGAGTTAAGTCTTTCTTTTTACCGTCAAAGTCGCTCGTACATACTATACTTCACTTTCCACCGGCTGAGGAACTATAATTAACCCAAGGTATATAAAAATACATATAGTAATCTAAGAGTTCTGTATAATGCGGAATTTTGTCTAATGTGGAAAAAAGTTGGTCCCGTGCGATTCCGCTTTGAACAAATTTTACTGTATTTGTAATCAAGATTCATAATTGGCATGTTGACCAAAAAGTCAAAACAAAACGAGCACAATATGGGCTGCAAAAGGTATAGAAGCCCACAGAAAAACAAAGAGTGAACTATGGGCTCAAAAAAAAACAAAGAAGCGATTCTAAGGGCTTTACATAGTCCTACATGGACTCGTTTTCAATTAAGCAATAACAGGCTTAATAATAATAATAATAATAATAATAATAATAACAATAATAATAATAAATTTCAGAATCTTATAGATGTCGCTCTATATATATCCCCGTCGCCATCTTTCACTATTCAGGCATTCTTCAATATGTTATTTTGCTTGCCAGCGTCTTCACTCCAGTTGTATCGTGGGAGATCTAGATATCTTCTTTGAAGATGTATCCACGTTTATACCTTTATTCTATTGACATGAACAAACCAAAATAACTGTCTCTTCTAAATAGCATCAATTATGTCTATCTCCATTTTATTCATTTCCTTATCACATCATTCCGCACTTATCCAGACACGTTTTACATGAACTCCGTCTTAAGAAATTAATTTCAGTGCTCAAGAGTTTTTTTTATTTTCACTACTTAGACCTATATCCCATGCCTCTGATCCATAGAAAATAACACTTTGAAGTAATGTGCTGTGAATGTTCATGGCTGTGGTCTTGAAGTAGCGTACTCCTTTGTCACGCAGTGGGCTGGAGTTGGATCCTCAGTCGCGACAAGTTTCCTGAATAAGGTTTTTTCGCGAGTTCTCCTCACGTGTAAGACAAATGTCAGAATACATTAATACCTAAACGGTCCTCTGACACCATCTGACCAACATTATCATATGCATATCATTAGATTAAGTCTCTTCATTAGATAAAGGCCTCTCCTCGCGTATCAATGTCATCATCATCACCTCTCATATCATTGGGGTACCGTAACCCCACCTTCCAGCCGTCCCAACCTCAGAAGAGGATTACAAGTAGGCCTACGCATGCCAGGAGAGAATACCAGATATATCGTAATGACAAACCTGGCGGCGTTGAATAAAAAATATGTGCTGTATATTGGCATGCCTGTATCTTTACAATAATAAAATAGCGAAAAGGAGAAAATAAAGAAAACTAATGTAATACTAAAAATGGATAGGCATGACTAGGGGAGAGAGTTCAATTCAAGAATTAAACAACCGATAGGAAATGCTCGTTGGTAGAAAGAAAATACTTTGCATACATCATGAGTTTTCACATCTTATGGGAATTTGCGTACGTGATAACTGCCACATACAGGATATTACCATACTTGGAAAACATGAATTATACAACATGCGCATAATCTGACCACCCACAAACAGGTAATCCCACCCTTAACGAAGTTTATAAATATGTCATACATCGAGGAGAGCGTAACTTTTTGCAACCAGAATGTCCATCAGAAAACAGAGAGTGCCGTAAATTCATCAACTAGGGTCACCTGGGCTGAGGGACAGCGCTAGAACTGAGGGGCAAAGCCAGAACTGAGGGACAGGAACGACGCCAAAACTCGGGGTCGGCGGCGGCGACAGGGCAGAGGGTCAACGACAACGCCCAGGACTGAAATCAACAATAACGGCAGCACGATGTTGGGCACACTGTGGGGTGTTTTAATAGCAGCGATCTGTAAGTGAATGCTCATTTTCAGACAGATAAATAGACCTGGGTTCACCTCTCATAATTACTGTAGAAAATAATTTAAAGTAGTGGATGTAGATTATACAGAGGGTTTCATTTTTGTAAGTGTTTATTTTATTTTATTTATATGGGAAGTAAACATTATTTATATTTACTTGTGTTTATTTGACTGGGGCGGATCTGAGGATGAGCTCTCAGACTCTACAAAAGGCTCCAAATAATCAGCGCAAAATATAGCCTCTCTCTACCAAACCCTTCCATCTACCTTCACGTGGTGGGACTGTTTTTACTGAAGATGGAGGGTGAATGGCGAGTTTCTGGCGCCATAAAACCAGATGCTTGGGGCAGACAGAGCTCTGTAGCCTTGTAAGGCAGTCTGTCTAGGAGAAAGACAACTCCGAAATTAAACTCTGGTCCTCCAGGTTGGGGTTTTTGAGGTCGAGCTGGTACCCACCCAAGTAAAAAAGATATCACTCAGAAGTCTCAAGTGCGAAAACGAAACAGGTCGCATTGACCTAATCCTGTAAAGGCAGAAGAAGAAGAAGAAGAAGAAGAAGAAGAAGAAGAAGAGGACTTGTGTTTATTTAATTTATGTGACTTACCGGGTAGGGTTCAGGTTAGGAAAGAGACAGGGACCTTCGCTACCCTTGGTGTTCCCATTTCCCTATCCTGGTAGGCATCACAATATAGTATTTTTTAATTTTCTAATTTTTTATTATATAAAGTAGAGTTTAATGGCCTTATCATTATCCTTCTTTTATTTAATCTCGTTAGAATTTCAACACTACTATTCCCTCATTTATTAAAAATAAGACCCAAATATTAAGCCTTTAATATGTTAATCTTCTACAGGTAAATTCTCAATTTTATTACCCCCCCCCACTATCAGATATTCACGCTTTCCGATATCCACGTTTAATTCAGCCTTATTGTATTCTTCTTGACGTTTTCTTACCATATAACTTAAATCATCCATATCTTCCGCCAGTATGATTTGATCATCTGCATAACACATCGTAATAAAACTATTTTCTCCTATTGACATTTCCAGGTTCGCATTTCATTTACCATTTCTGTAAGGCTTCCCCAATATATAGTTTTAAAAGTGTGGGTGATATCCCACAGCTATTTTTTTACCTGAAACTCCTCTTTTCATTGGCTTTCTCCTATTTTGACCCTTACTCTAATTTCCTCGAACAACTTCATAACCGCGTTCACTGGTATTACTTTTACTTCTAACTCCTTTAACTTTAACCATAATTTCTTAAGTGACACAATATCATAAGTTTTTCTAAATCTGTGAAGGAAATATGCGTCTGTTTTCTCATTTCCTTGTATTCTATAGGCTATCGTTATCTTGAAAGTAAAAATATTGTCAATTACCGATCATCAGGCTCGAAATCCTATTTGTTCTTCTTATTGCTTCTGATCAGCATCTCTTTTTATTAATGCCTATGACCTATTGCGTGTAATTTTCCCATGAACGGAATTACTGCCAATCCTCTATTATAATTTGTTTTGTTCAGTAAATTTATATGAATATAAACCACTTAAATTGTAAATAATCATTATTATGTAATAATTTATGTACTCTGTAGATAACGGCCGCAGTGGTCTAGTGGTTATGTTCTTTGTCTCTAATCCCGAGGGTCGCGGATTAAAAACCGGGATCATTGGTTTTTAGGAAGGAAAAATCCAAGGGACAAGGCCTCCGCGAGGGAGCCGTGGGGCCCGAGTCTCAAGATTTTCAGGCTCGTAAAACAACCGCAAGCCTGAATAAAAAAGCCTCTATGCAAAATTTAATCGACCTTCATCCATCCAAATAATAGATCTACCTTACTTGTCTACGAGATGTCTCATTGAGGCGATGTGCTAACCACATATCACTCCTTGACATATATAGGTAAATAGGTGAAACTAAATTACCTTGTTTCAGAAATGCCAGTTAGGGAGCAACCGCATCTCCACGTATGGAGTATATAGGCCTACATACATACATCTCTAGATCCTTTCCTAAATATTGACGTTATATAACACACCCTCCACTTTTTCAGCACTTCCTCTCCGTTAATTCTTTCAAAATATTTCATTAGCATATTTAGGAATTTATGTGTGCCGCTTTTAACCAATTCTGTATATACGGAATAATATCCTGAGTATTTTTTATTTCGTATCTTCTCAATAAATTTTCCAATATATTTATATAGGCTATAATGTTTCATTGCTTCATCTCTCTTTTTTACAGAGTATATTAACTTATTGAATGAAGTGTGATCTATTTTCTTGATACAAATCCTTATAATAATTTCTCGATTGTACCTCTTGGATCATACAGTGTTTAACTTTTTATATAAGTCACGTTCTCGTTGTTTTAAAAGTTTTCCATTCTTTCGCATAATAATAATAATAATAATAAATAATAATAATAATAATAATAATACCAAACACACAATTTACTAAATTCACCGGCTGCACCTATGTAACATAGGGAGCTTTCAGAGAAATTGTATGTTTCACTTCCTTTCCCTTTTTTTTTATATTTTCTATTACATTTATACCGGAATTATAATTCTACGCATTCTACACATTCTGAACTATAGCAACATCATGTAAAGTTCACATTACGATCTAGGATTTAGTAGTAAAATATGTCGGTAGGGGCCTATATCACAATATTAGGAAAGACATGTTGGTAGCATGAGATCTAATTGAATGTGTAATGAAATACAAAGGATAATAATCTATGTATATATTTTATAATTTGTGGTCCGTTGTTAACATTCACATCAAGCCATTTGCGATGCAATATCCGATAAAACTTGTTAAAGCTACGACAATTGATGAAGAATATTTATAATCTTGATTTATTTTTACTGTCAATAGAAACCCAAAAGTCAAAAATGCATTATGTGATCTTAATTTACTTTCCGTATTTTATCATCAAAACTGATATAAAACTCAACAGACGATAAGACTAATTTACAATTAATGGCATAACAGCCCTATGTTGGGCCTTAGCCTCTACTTTGTTAGCAGTTACTAGACCAAGTTAATTTGTTAAGTTTATTTGACCAAAGATATTATGAATGGGAATCGGCCGCGGTGGACTAGTGGTTATGCTCCTTGCCTCTGGTCGCGAGGGTCGCGGGTTCAAACCCGGCCGGTATCGATGGATTTTTTAGGATGGAAAAATCCTAGGAGCAAGTCCACCGGGAGGGACTTTAAGCCGTGGGTCCCGAGTCTGAAGATTGTAAGGCTCGTAAAAGATCCTTAAGCCTGAATGAAAAGGCCTCTAAGCAAAATTTATTAAATTTTCCCGTCCTAATACTACCTTGGTTTCCTAGATGTCAGTATGAGACGGAACGCTGACCACGGACCACGTATGGTTCAAATTCTTCCCTGTAACGGGAGAGCGCCTATTTCTCTGTTAAGGGAAACATGGGCTTACAAGAAGAAGATATTATGAATGGTATGCGGTCAACATACCTACCCAACGAGACATATAGTAGACAATTAAGGTATTACTAAGATGAGAAGGTCGGTAGATTTTGCTTAGATACCTATTTATTCAGGCTTAAACATCTTTTACGAGCATGAAAATCTTCAGATTCGCGACCCAAGGTTTAAAGTCCCTTCCGCAGTATTTCCTCCTTGTATTTTTCCATCCTAAAAAAATGCATCGACTCCGGCCGGTATGAACCCACAACCCTCGGGACCAGACGCAAGGGACGTAACCACTGCGGCAGACTGATAAGAGTAATAAATGCTGAAAAAAGAACGTTTGCGTAGGTGTAAATTTTTGTAGGATGAAATGAGTAGTGTCTCTAGCAAAACGTTGTAGTAATAATAATTCTCATGTTACAAAAACATGAGTGTGTAGCTTATGTTACACAACAAGTGAAACACTGCATCACCATGAATTAATTCCAATATGTTATCGTTTAATTTCCACGAATGTTTATGTACTTTATGTAAAATTCCATGAAATTCTGGATAATATCAGCTTGTTTAACATGACCAGTTTATATTTTCACGTACCAACGTGGTTGTAAATTTAATAGGGTGGCTGTTAGTGAAGTCAACAGTTTTTTTTAATATGAAATATTTCTTTTTTCTTCTCAGTTCGATTTCTTCTTTTGTGGGTACTTTTATGTGTTCCACGCCTCACGGGTCTTGCATTCACACGACCTCATTGGAGACAAGTTTTTTTTTATACTGTGGATCACGTGTATACTTCTTTGTCCACACATATTCATATGATACAAGGATTTAAACAAAGCACGAATAACTCAAAGTTACATTTTTCCTATATATATATATATATATATATGATAAAATCCTTAGTAAAAAATGTATAAGAAAGCTATGGAAATTGAATTTTTTTTATTTAATAGGAAATGTGCACTGAGTTGAGCATTAGGGACAGCACACACACCCAGACCCAAAGTGAAGATTTTTTAAAATCCCCACCCCGCCGGGACTCTACCGACTACGCCACGGCAACGGATATTGAAAATAAATTGAAATATAGTAAAAGCTCCTTATTTGCGGGGATATCTCCCGCAAAAATGCCGCGAATATGGAATGCTAATTTGTATGGGTATATAGGGGATACGTTCCTAGGTTCCAGAATAAAATAAAAGTAAAATCAATTAATGAGAGATTTTGAACTTTATATCAATTATTATCGTCAGGCTTAGGCGAGGGCTTAAAATGTTATTAATGTTTTCCTGTTTTGCAGCTTTTAAAAGGTATTTCAATTCAGCTGTGAATTCAGCGATAAAATTCCTTATTTTGTCTTCGGATTTCTTGACGAATCGTACAGTTGGTTCATTAAAATTGAAACTGCATGATATAGACGCAAACGACTCGCCAACGCATAAACGGTCAAGCATTTCTGTTTTTTACTTTAAACATCAACACTACTTTTTTCCGCTTCTGAATTAATTTTCTTTCCTTTTACTCGACATTATAAATTGGCAAAAAAGTAGAAGAGACACGTGTTATTCAATAAAAGTTATTGCAACGAATGAAAAGTTGAAACAATAAAACACACCGATCATGGCGGCATTTATAATGACATAGCGGTGCGTTAAATATGACGGCGGTGGCTTTTAACAAAGAACTTTAGGTTTTAATGACAATAAGGTTTGTTGATATTAATTTGTCCATTTTGGTTTGAATCGCTCTTTGTAAAAATCGCCTTGGCACGTGTCTGCAGTAAAAAAAGTTGTCGATGTGTTAATAAACGATACTAAACCTTTTAATATACCGACTGGATCCGCGAATAAAGAAATTTTGAGCCGCGAAATAGGAACTGTGTCGCAATTTTTAACCCGCGAATAAGGAGCTTTTACTGTACTCTATTGGGAACTATGCCCTAATGAACGTGATAGATATAGAGGACATAAACACTATTTAGGTTCTTTGAACTTTATGTCCTAAGAACACAAACAAAGAGAAATAAATAATAATAGTTAGGCGGTTCCGTGGCGCACGCGGTTAGACGTCGCCTCTCGCGGCCGGGATCCCAACATCGAGTCTCGGTCACTCCATGTGGGTTTCGTGGTGGACAAAACGGAGCTTGGCAGGTTTTCCTAGGGGTTTTCTCCCGTTTTCTCCTGCCACAGTTTAATTTAGCCATTTCTCCATACTCATCTCATCCATTTCGTTTCAGTACGTTCATCTGCCCCTGTGATGGTGCATCAGGAGTGGTCGGCCGGCACCCTTGCCATTCACATATCTCTATTTAAAGGTGCTTCATCTCATCTCATCTCATCTCTCGACCCGACCCTGAGTTGGACACGAGTTGAGGCTATTATTATATTAGTTAGACAATGTTTCAGCACATCTACGACGGAATCAAGGTTCCAACAAGGAACCGGAATTCTGAAGAACCTGGTACAGACTCCTTGGTCGAATGGAATAGAGAGCCTCCCAGGATGAGTGAAAGTATTTTAAACCGATTATCATGCTGAATATTTTATTTTTGTATTTATTAAAGATATAATAATGTATATCAAAGCTATTTGTACTGTATAGTAAAATAATCACTTATTTTAAAAGTATGTTTAAAATAAATAACTTAAAGATAAAGGTAAGAAACTTTTTTCAAGCTAAATAGGAATAAGATTAAAATTCCTAAGGATCAGATATGTACAAATTAAAATGACCCGTAGTACATTCCACATTACATCTATATGTCGGCGCCATCTCCGAAAAACCTGAACATTTAAGACAAGATAATCATTCACTCATACATTCATACTACAACAAGTCGAATATGATATAGATTATTGTCATGGGCATAAGATGTTTGGGGAATATTTAGGCCTTAAATTTTCCTGAGAATTATCTTACAGGTGAGGAAAAATCCCGAAAAAAAATTCACCCAGGAACCTTGTTCCGATAGGGAATCCAATCAGAGACCCCTGCATCTGAGGCAACTACATCACTACTCGTCCACATCGCTGGATATGCAATATTTCAAGAAAATAAAAATTTATTAAATCAGACATGTAATGCAAAACTAAAACATACATACACTAGAAAGTCTAAAATACCTTCAATGCAGTTATTAGTGAATGCAATTATGTTAACAAAAACGTAAATTACACATAAAAAAGTCATAAAGTACGAGATTAGAATAAAATATGAAAGGTGTATAGACGATATTAAACTTCTGGCACATCCCCTCTCCTCGTCTTTTATACGGAGTGTAAATTACTTATACCCTAGAAATGTACCCACTAAGTAGCAGACAAACCATTTGAGATAGGAAACCAGGGCCTCAAACAAATATATATATATATATATATATATATATTATATATATATATATATATATATATAATCGTATCCTAATAACTACGTTTGAATTTCGCGGGCGAAAGCAAGAATAGTGGCCTCGAATTGATAAAAATAGATTCGCAAGTCGCTGACTAGCGAGTCGAAAGACCAGCGCAGATCACCGATGCGTCGAGATCCCTGTTCCAGAGGCCTCCCCAAGCCTCGGCCCTCACTGTCATAAAGTTTCGAAATCCAGAAACTCGAGGACGGAGAAATTTCCATCCGCGGATTGTTTAAACATTTCCAGGGACGAGAAGTTAATAAATTGTGTAGTGACAGCGATATAGTGAGCTGTCAGAGAGAATTAATTGCGGCAAGTGGATTCGTTAGAGACTGATGACAGTTAAGTGATAGATTAACTTTAAAACAAGATTAATATTATTACAGCTATTTGTGAATAGAACTGTCACTGATAGTTTATAGAATTAAGTAAAATTATCGTGTAATATTACACAATCATCTATATTGTTTATTTACGCCAAACCATCGTGGAAACCGACCCCAAGTCAACCAGTGACAAAATGTATGTATGTATATATATATGGCATGGTGAGAAAGTCCACCGATGTGGTCTCGAGGTAGCGTACTGCCTTATCACGCAGCGGGACCCGGTTCGATTCCCGGTCGGGACAGGCTCCTGGATGAGGTTTTTTTCGGGGTTTTTCCTCACCTGTAAGATAAATGTCAGGAAGCTTAGAGCCCAACGGTCCCCGAAAATCATCCAGCCATCATCATCATTATCATCCTTCACCGGTGTGGAAAGCAATGGGAAGCTACCGCACCTATAATCTCCTAGTAAAGCAACAAAGCATAGCATGAAAATGTTATGATTGCAGTGAAAGACCTGCCTTCGGGCAGAATTACAATGGAGGATGATAAGAAAAATCATGTCATATTAAGCTTGCATTGCTCATTGTCAAAAATTGAATTATAATATATACATATTATATATTATAATTATATATACATTATATATTATAATTGTATATATTAAGTATTATAATTATATATATCAGCTATCAGTTGTTATATATGTTTTATATTTAATGTTCCTAATACATTATTAAAATTAAATAGGCTTTTTTCAGATGGAGTGGAATGTCATAAAACCTTAATTACAAATTCAAGCAAACCCATTTTTAAGGATCTAATCCCGTTACTAAAAAATAGCTTTTAAAGAATGCATCACAGTTTATTAGCAATTCTACTGATTATTATTTTATAATATAACTTTTTTTAAATATATTTGATTATTCTTAATAGTTGGATTTCATCCAATCGGTAATAAAATTCCGGCGCCTTCTTGTATCATTCGATTATCCTGTTTCAATAATACTGAATTGTGTGGCTTAAATGTAAACAAATGAAACTCACACATATTTTATGTAACAAGGAAATTGATAATCATTGCATGCCGAACCCTACCTTGAAATTTCTCCTAGAGAAGAGCGGTGTGACGTAACAAGGCTGTGTCCAAAACATTATCTGCCTTTTTAACTGCAAGGTACAGAAATTGAAGCCAGAAACCAGTAATGGCAACCCACTGTGGAAGACAGATGGACTCCCTGCGTGGGTAAAGCCGAATATAGAGTGGCGAGACGCGGCGTGAGGGCACGTTGTCAAAATTATCCATTTCACCAATTCTGGAGTTGTATTACTTCCTTGTAGTTTAAATAAGAGCTTTGGTATTGTGTTAAATGGCACATAATGTTTTGGACACGGCCTCGGTACATTACAACGCTTCTCTGAGCGATGTTTCAAGAAACGTTTCGGCCTTCAATGGTTGACAGTTCCCTTGTAAAACTCTGGGTGCCCTAATTGAACATCCAGATAAAATGTTAAAATAATTAAATAAATACCTGATATATGTCAGTCGTCTTCAACTAATTTAAACCTCGTCAAGTTGTTAAAACTATGAAGACCTTACAGAATCATGTTCCATCATCTGCATTCCAATTGGTACAGAGGTTTGGTTATAAGTTGTACAACGGGTTCAGGTCTGTGGGTGTGTTTTCGTTCAGTAAGCCTATGTTATATGTTCTCTGCTCTTTTAAAATGTCTGTCTTCTAGGATGTTAATTTTGTCATTGTTATGCTCTCTGTGTAATATTGACATAGTATTACCTAGTTTGTCGAACTGATGATCCGTTTTTAGTATGTGTTTGGCAGAGCTTAATTTATCTTCGTGATTAATATTTTTTTAAACGTTCATTGTATTATGAATTTTGGAAGTATTGAACATCCATACAACCAGGTATGTTTTTATTTAATTAAATTATATCCTGGATTATCTGTAATATATTCATGAAAATAAATGTACAATATTACAACACCAACCATATCTTATCTCTGAACAGAAACGATAACCCTAAAAAAAGGAATACCAACAGAAGCACAGAAAAAATCTTTATGAAGATCCCATAAGGGATGACATAGGAGAATTTATATTATTATTCTGAGGTTATGTAGCTCGAACAGGTGGCAGTACAACTGCTTTCAATATATTTTCTGGAAATCTTTGGGGAAAAAAGACTATTACAAAAGCCTAAACGTATGTGAGGAGAAAATTCGAACTGTTCTCAGGGAACTGGACACCATATTTATATGAACTGAGTTCAATAGGTTGTTGATACGAAGGGCATTAGGATTGCGGAATTCAACCTGGGGGTTAGTTTATTATTATACGCAGCCTAAATAATACAGTAATTAAAGTACTCTATTTCGATAACCTAACAATTCTGATACCCTGACTAAACTACCTACATTAACTAACATGAATTATCATAAGTAATGCCACGAATGATTACCAAATTTATCTAGAGAATTTGGAAATCAAGAGTGACATTTGTTAGGACTATTAAACGAATAAAATGAATCTGTTTACTCACAAATCATTATTTAATTTTAGTTATTTTAAAATATTTATACATTGCGGTGGACTAGTGGATATGCTCCTTGCCTCTGGTCCCGAGGGTCGCGGGTTCAAATCCGGCCGGGGTCGATGGATTTTTTAGGACGGAAAAATCTAATGAACAAGTCCTCCGGGAGGGACTTTAAGGCGTGGGTCCCGAATCTGAAGATTTTCAGTCTCGTAAAAAATCCTTAAGCATGAATGAAAAGGCCTCTAAGAAAATTTACCGAATTTTCCCGTCCTAGTACTACCTTGGTTTCCTAGATGTCAGTATGAGGCGGTGCGCTGACCACGGACCACTCAAAATGACATCTATACGAAAACAAATGTAATTAAATTAGTATGGTTCAAATTCTTCCCTGTAGGGGGAGCGCCTAAATCTCTGTAAAAGCAAAAACATGGGCTTACAAAATATATATATATATATATATATATATATATATATATATATATATATATTTAATGTAAACGGCGATGTTTGAAAACAAATGAGAAACGTTTATTATGTTTCATTTGTTCATCACTGCAATCAGATCATATTACATATTGCCAAAGGATCACAATATTGTAAGAATGCACCCTAGTGGAGAAAAATTGAAACATATCAAACTATTTATAACCGACATTATATGTTAATTAATTAATTTCTGATGTTCTATGATGTAAATATCAATTATATTTTTCTGGAACGTAAATACCTGGGAAATACCTATATATTTAAGAGAGTGCAAACAGCGGTTTCTTCTTTTTTCTTGTGGTATAATCAATTGCTACAATTCTTTCTATTATATCTCGCAAGCAGAATCTGGTTACATTCGTGCACTATATATACAATCTGGGAGCCACTTCAATTCTAGGATTCTTACATCTCAATATATAAATTGTTACATTCAACGTATTTCTTAGAGAGTCAGTCACTACAAAATAATGCTCTGACCTATTCAGAATGTTAACAAGGAGGAGCTTTCTTTAATATGATAAACTTAAATTGATAAATTCGAGGAGAAACACGACTGTGATTCGTTGTAAATCAAAATTCGTTGAAATGTGCTTGGTCATTGACTGTCATTTGGGACATGAGTTAAATAGTCTGTGAAAATCTTCCCCAGTTGGTTAATTTACTAAATAATTAGTTTCTTACCACACTTGCCTCATCAACGCACAACACAAATATGATGTGTTATTCAAGTCTTTCATCTTTGTAACGAACTTTATTTTTTGTTACAAATTTAATGGTCGATCTACCAGAATATTTAAATAATGACACCTATGTTTTAATTCTTATAACAAAATGTGTTTTAAAACGAAAATGTACGCCGTATCGATGATTTAGTTCACTATTACCATTGAATAATTGATTGTATTGGTCGAACAAGAGTATTTGAAATACGAACTCCGATTATTGCAGTTTCATCTAAATCTATGCCATCTAGGTATACGCGCGACTGCCCCAACTGGGAATCAAGGTTCGAATCCCACCTCTTCATGTCACTACATTTAGAACTTATTTTATATCTCCCTTCATCTCATTTCATGTGAGGAAAAGTAGTTTAGTTGGCGCCCACAGGCGTTGAAAATACGTGTTCTGGTTCATGACTCCGAGCCTGAGAAATAAAAAGAGCAGAAAGGGTCAACGGTAGGGTTATACGGCCTCCTTCGCAGCCTCGGGACCAACCCAAAATGGCGGTATGGGTTATGAGAGAAGAACCTAGAGTGCCGGGCCGGAAGACGACCTACAACCCATGCACCACCGTACAGTAGACTTTCATTCCAGTCATCCATAACAAACTGGAATAGCGCAATAGATATTTCAGGTCGCTGTGCTCAGGGCAGTCTGCTCGCCCGGTCCGAATAATGTTCTAAAGAACCTAAGTCTATAGCAAGATTATGAATCGGCCTATTTGAAAATAAAGTGCTTAGGAATTTTTTGTACCAAAGAGAGACGAACAAATCGGTGAGTGGATAAAAATCCATAACAGATTAGCTACACGATGTTTATTGGAAACTAGAAGTAACGAGAATAGTTAAGTTACATAGATGCGATGAGTAAGAAATCTGACGCGAATGGGAAATGAAAGAGAAGGATGGAAATTTCTGGTAGAAAAGCCAGAGGGTAGTATGTATATACCACATTCGTCTCTTTTAGAGACATGTGTTCTCCACTAGCGGGAGTTTCTTGAAAATGCCAATTATAGTTAATCTTATTTCCCTACAGAAGTCAGTGAGTGAATGTGGTCAGCAAATCTCCTCAATGATACATTTAGTAGGTAACTGAGATATTACGTGTATGGCAAGTTCGATTAAATTTTACTAAGAAGCAATAATTTAGTCTTGAGGTATTTTTGCGTAAAATCTTCAGACTCCGGACCAACGGCTTAAAATCCTTTCTAAAGGACTTGTCCCTTCGATGCTTCCATCCCAAAAATCTATCGACCCCGGCCGGGTTTCAACCCAGAGCCCTCTGAATTAGAGGCAAGGAGCACTTTTAAGTCACGCTTATGCAGTTACCTGTTGTCTAATAATTATGTTTTTCTCTATTTATTTTAATTTATACTATGTCATTAATATTTTTTTCGTTTTTTAATATATCTTGTACATATTATACATTAAATTTGTTAAATCTAGAGTAAATCTAAATACATTATAAATATCAATTGCATTGTATTTAGTCGAACATGTAATTGTTTATGTTTATTGTGTAATTTAGATGTACGACATTTTTTTTTGTCTTTTTTTCTAAAACATGGTTGAGTTGGCAGACCAGGTCCTAAGGCCGCTAACTCTGCCAGGTCAAATAATGCTATTATTATTATGATTTTTTTTAATATTATTATTATAACTATTATTATTATTACTATTATTATTACTATCTTGATTTATTATAACCTTCAAGCAGACCACCGAGGAAGGCCGCATGCATTGGTTTGGGGGGTCAGGAATTTAAAACATTAAATTAGGCATTAATTTAATTTAAGCGCAAGATATACATGTTTTTGGGACATTGCGTTAATACATCAATATCTAGTTGTAACATACTCGTAAAACAAAACAATCATAAAGCACATTACAATTATATTGCAAATTATACACAATAAGGTTGGTCAGACAATTTACATTACAAAATTCACTTAGTTAATATTTTTTTAAATTCACAAATGAGTGCTGTCGTTATTTTCCGTGACCATTGTTCAGAAATCTGCACAAGACGTTTATTATGTACTATACCATAAAAACATCTTGATCATGGACACCTACTATCAAGACACTTATTTGAATTTAAAAAACATTATCGGCAACAACTGGCATCTTCATATTATGACATACTCGTAATTTTTTGTAATTTTGAGCAAATTTTCCAATGACCCCCGACCTACACCTAAGCGGCAGCTGACTGATATCCTATTATCAATGGAAATATATATAATATATATATATATATAGTGCGTGTGCGTGTACCCGTTTTTGGGGTTTGGGGGTGTGGTTGCGTGTTGTTTGTTTGTGTGTGTGTGCTGATGTGTGTGTGTGGGTGTGTTTGTGTGTGTGTGGGTGATTGTTGAGAGAGTGAGATTTCTCTTTTTCAACAGTGATCTATTTTTGTGCACAACACTACTTCCGGCTATCTTTAAATTCGAGAATAAAGCATTATGCTACGTTTAAAGAAACGTATATAAATAATTCACTGAACAATATCTACGTTATATAAAGTAGTTACAAAGAAATCTACTGTGGTTCAGATTTTATCTAATTGATTTTAATGCTTCTATTAATTCTATTATCCCCAGGATTGGAACTTAACATTTACCTCTTTTAAGATATTAAACTATCCCTCCCATCGCGTATCTCAGTAATTTCCTTTTATTGTGAAATTCCATCGCTATCTTTCAACAAGTTTTAAACTCGCAGAAGGATTTCCTCCGCGCAATTTTTTTTCCACTCGACGTATTTATGCTTATATTTTTATATATTCAACAAATAAACGTTCGATGAAGTACATTTTGAAACAAAAACAATCTTTCATAACGTCCCATTAATAACAACTTACTATTATTAAGATCAGTTTTTCCGAGTGGTACACTCTAAACTTATAGTAATAAAATACTCAAGAAATATGTAATTACTTTTAAATGCATACAAAATTTCTATCTCTGAGAATGAACATATTACATATACAATCAGGGATAGTAACAGGACCCCTCAAACCCAGACAATGAAATGGATAGGGATGAATAAGCCTATTCAGAGAAGAAGAATCTTTTTTGGAAGGAACACTACTTCCCCCAAACATGTCCGTTTTAATATCAGTTATGCGCATGTATTAACGTGCACGCGCCAACGACAAACTAGAATCACAGATAAACCCGTTCGTTGTTTATCTGTGCCGTCAGCCATCACTCTGCCGCAGTAATACGTGCCTGTAGGTTTGGTTTGTTGTTGTTTTGAGAATTTAATCATTGTGCTGTACGAGTTGTCTGAACTCAGAGACATGACACTGTGTTACGGAGAGGCGGGAGAGAGGCTCGTCGTATGTACGAGTAGGGGTATACCAACAGGAGACATCCACACCTTACTACATTTGCTGCAATTCATCGACGTCTTGGAGAAACAGGGAATGTTCGTCCTCCGACCGTTGGCGGCAGGAGGCGTGATGTGAGGACACCAGATTTTGAGGACGCCGCGCTGTGGTCGAGTGAGTTACTGTTGAACCTTCAACCAGCACACGTGCTGTGAAAGTAAGTCACCAGTCCATTTGGAGAGTATTGAGAGAGTACAACCTATATGCATACCACCTTCAGAAGGTGCAGGCTGTAGGACCACGAGATTTTGTACCTCGTATGAACGTTGTACAGTGGTTTCTACAACAGACTGTTCACGATGCTGCCTTTCCTACACAGCTGTTATTCTCAGATGAAGCCGATTTTATGCATGATGGATACTACAATAGTAGGAATAGTCACATCTGAGATTACACTAACCTACATGCAAATTCTGTTCGCAAACAGCAGCAGAGGTTTTCCGCCAACATTTGGGATGGAATTGTTGGTACTCATCTGCTGGGACCTATAATTCTGCCAACAAGGTTAACTGGGGCAGCTTATCTACAGTAACTGCAGACCTACCTTCCTGACCTGATAGACAGTGTACCGCTAGCTATGCGCCGCAATCTCTGGTTCCAGCATGATGGAGCTCTAGTACACTTCAGTGTCATCGACGCATGAGCACAACTGACTGTCGATTATGGGGACCGGTGGATTGGACGAGGTGGCAGCGCGTTCGGCTGATTTAACGACCTTTGATTTTATTTCTTTGGTGGCATGTCAAGAGTATGGTCTATATAACTCCAGTGGCCACCAGAGGTCAACTGATTGACAGACTAAATGCTACATTTGACGACGTCAAACATAATCCTGTCATGCTCGGCCGTGCTGGCCAATTGTTGCTGCGACGATATCAAACATTTGTAATGAGACACAAGGTCGACTGTTTGAACACTTATTAAAAACATGCCTTTTTTCAATAAAATGATACGTGTACAATTTTTTGTATACAATTCCGACCCTTAAGGGTGAACACTTTCATCTGCGCATAACTCACAAATGACGTGTTTGGGACTATATGTTCATTCACAAAAGATTATCCTCTCTGCATGCCTATCATCTCTATCATTTTGTCGGTGATGACCTGTTACATCCTGCATAATAAATAAATAAATATATTGTGGAATATATTTTCTGCATCATTTAATTTTTGAGGATGATCATTTCTAATAACTCAGGATATAAGATGTGTCATAAACGACAAGAAAATTGGTTGAAGAATGTAAAAAAATGTGATTAATATTTACTTACAATAGCTTAATATTTACTTACAATAGCTTAATATTTACTTACAATAGCTTAATATTTACTTACAATAACTTAATATTTACTTACAATAACTTAATATTTACTTACAATAACTTAATATTTACTTACAATAACTTAATATTTACTTACAATAACTTAATATTTACTTACAATAACTTAATATTTACTTACAATAACTTAATATTTACTTACAATAACTTAATAATTTACTTACAATAACTTAATATTTACTTACAATAACTTATAATATTTACTTACAATAACTTAATATTTACTTACAATAACTTAATATTTACTTACAATAACTTAATATTTACTTACAATAACTTAATATTTACTTACAATAACTTAATATTTACTTACAATAACTTAATATTTACTTACAATAACTTAATATTGACTTACAATAACTTAATGAAGATGGAATATGATGAAAAGTTGGAATTTGAACAAGAAGAAATTCACGAAGTTAATATTTGAATTAATTTTAGATTATGATGGAAGACGTTCAGCCAAAATCAAAAAGAGAATACGTACAGGTACAAAAAATAATTTGTATGCGAATTCAATTATCTGGAGGAAGAACATTCAAAACAACACAAAAATAATAATTTATAATTAATTAGTTCACAGTGTAATGTTATATGGAGCTTAAACTTGGATATTAAACAGGCCACATGCAAGTATTTTTTTTCTCAAATGCCCCAGGTTTGTCTTTCAACATTCCTGGTTTGTCTCCTGGCATGGCGTACTTGTAACCCACTTCTGAGGTTGGGGCGCCTGGAAGGCAGGGTTACGTTGCCCCGATGATATGATGAGTGATAATGATGATAATGGTGCGCCAGGAGAGTCCCTAATCCTAAGCTTAACCTAAGATGAATATGAATGATAATGATTGCGATGGCCGTATGATTTCGGGGACCGTTTGGGCCTTAAAGTTTTCCTGACATTTGTCTTACAGGTGAGGAAAAACCCCGACAAAAACCTCACCCAGAAAAACTGTCCCAACCGGGGATCGAAACCGGGCCCGCTGCGTGACAAGGCAGCACGCTACCCCGAGACCACAGCGGTGGACTACATGCAAGTAAATTGTTGTCTACAGAAATCAATTATTGGTTTAGAATTGCAAGAAAATCAAGAAAGGGCGAAATTAGAAATCAAAGAATTAGGGATATAGTGAAAATGTATTATCCTTGAAGTAAATTATGAATGATAATTAAGATAGTTCGGACAAGATAAAACAAAATGGGGAAAGACAGAATTCCGAAAATGATTTTGGACTGAAATTCTGAAGGCAGGAAGAGGAAAGGAAAACTGCAGGAACAATGAATAGATGGGATCAGAATGAGTAGGAATAGAATGGATTTGATAGAAGGACAACAGTAAGACAGGTTGAAAAAAAATTACTGTAGCATAGAAAAAAATCCTAATAAAAATAAACATTTAAATGTAATACGTATTATTATAAATTTGCAGTAACAGTGCGGAACTTATGGTAAATATTTGTTTATCGCTGCTAGATACTCTTCAACATAAATCATTGAAATAATATATACTTTAAAAAGTTTTATAATTGGATGATGTTATGGGCCTTTTTTCAATTCAGATTTTGGCGCCATCTGTTGCACTGGCACATAACGTAAATGTACGCACACGTTTAGCATTAAATCTTTAAATGTAATCTTATTATTAAAGAAAAAAGTGAACACTATCAGTCGTATCAGAGATTCTGTGTTTATAGCAAACGGCTATGAAACTAGATCTTCATAAATACTTATCTAAATTTTGCATCATGCAGCTTAGCGCTAAATGTTCCCGCTCTTATATTGTTGATGCATAACTGAATATAGTTGGTAGTAATAGCTATAGTAATGATAATAGTAATAGTAGCCCAATAATAATATAAAAATAATAGCAATGATAATACTGTAATAGAATCACTGAGTTGAAAAGGAAAGAAACTCCAAGTACCCAACATTTGAGAAAACATTTAAAAACTACGTAACTTATTACAACTTATTCTGATAAATTTTTGACCAATTACAATATTGTTCATCTGCTTACAGAGAATGAAAATATAGCAAGAATTCATCATTTCTGTAGTATATATGTGATTTATCGCTCTTAGAAGCCATTGAAGATTTTTTTCTTTTTCTAATCAATCAAAAATGAATGCACCTTTATTATATAAATAAATTTTATAAGTAATTTTAAGACAAGAAACCTAATTCAAAACTTCAAATACCTGAATAAATACATTTTAAGTAATATTTGCATAGAAACTTCTATGTTCCGCATGAGATTACTAATAATTATATATTTTTTTATTTAACTAGTAGACCAACATTATACATTACTTCTACAAAATAGACCTGCTATAGTATTTTTTACTATAATTCAATCACTTTCCATATCTGGTTTGTTATTATTCACATGTGGCCACTTAATGATATTATGGTAAAATTCTTGATACTCTATAGGAATATATTTTACGATTTTAGCAACTCATACATTTTTTGTATTTAGAGGGATGGGTGATTTATATGTCTTCTCGATAGGGCAATTTGTTTTCCCATTCCCCTTTATTAGTCTGAGTATTTTTCAGTCAATAAAGTCTGAAACTAAAACATATCCAGGTGAATTAGACCTATATTCCAGATACTTGTACACAGCCAATAAAAATGTATATTTTATAACAGAAAGTGCATTTTTCTTAAAGACATTTGGCCACCAGTTTTTAAGTCAATAATTTCAGATTCTACAACACTTACTTGAAAATAATGTATCTTCCTTCTTGCATTCATAATCATTTGAATGTACAATGAATAAACACGATCGTGTTTTCGCACTACTTTTTTGATAACACCAAAGTCACGGTCACATTGTAGAAAAGTCTGTCCGCGCAGTGGAAAATACTGGCTAATCACTGAGAATCTTCCACTCATTGCTAAGTACAAATCGTACAACTGTATTTGTTCTCCATGTGAATCGCTAAAAATGTGTAGTTCTTTCACAGCATCTGGAAGATTGCTTACGTAGTTATAAATAAATCTGCAAACTTCATCTGGATCATGTTTTGATTGGCCTTCTTCATTAACATTAGAACTTGGCCGTGTCATCCTTTAGGTTGTGAATATCAAAAACATATAGCCACAGTTTTCTCAAATAAAACATTTCCTGTTCAGGTAGACAGAGCAAAGGAAGGTTTTGCATAAAATCAAACCCAATACCTGTAACATAATTTCTTTCTTGGCATAAGTTTTTAGTTTCCTCTAGTTTCTTGTAAAATTTTTATGCACGTCTTTCATGAATAAATGGTCCTGTTGTTACTACTCTCTTGACTGCATCATTGAGAAAAGTAGATTTTAACTTCGCTCCCAGTTCTTCGCATACAAAACATACCCGAGGACGTCCAAATGGATAGTTAAAATTTTCTCCGAAGTATTTCAAGTAGAATTCACATTTAACATGAATATCAGTATCCATCCATAGTAATTCTGCCCGAAGGCAGGTCCTTCACTGCAATCATAGCATTTTCATGCTATGCTTGCAGCTTTACTAGGGAATTGTGTAGGTGTGGTAGCTAATATCAGTATAAGCATTACAAAATAAATTAAACATTACCTTCACATTCAACCCTGTGTCGAGGTAAATAACTTCTTTACTACTGTAATGAGAGACAATGTTGGGAAGGATCTAATACGTGGTACAGTCATAAAGTTTTGAGACTGAGCGCATAGTGGCGCTGTGGTGCACTATAGCGCATAGGTGGCGCTGTGGTATGGTACCTTGTCAGTTAATCTTTCATCCCAGGAAGAGATATTTGAGTGCATGCACTGCAAGCAGAACTACGGTCTTTGTAATGACGGTGATTAGAATGCGCACGTCGGAACTCGGGATGTCACAGTTTGAGCAACGGGCAAACATCAAGTTCTGTCAGAAATTAGGCAAAACCGGTCCGAAACATTTCAAATGATGCAGCAAGTTTCCGGCGAGGACGCATTGAGTCGCAGTGTTGTGTTTAGGTGGCACCGACGTTTGTTTCAAGGAAGAGACAGTTTGAAAGATGATGTGCGTACTGGACGGCCACAAAAAAAAATCGAACTGAACGCAAGATCGAAGAAGTTGTAACGCTGGTGCATACTAACCGCTCTCCATCGGTAGACGATCTCGCAGCAGCAATAGAGGTCAGCCATGACACTTGCTACAAAATTCTATATGATGACCTGAACATGTCTCGTGTTACCCAGCACAGTGCGCCACGAATCCTGTCGCAAGACCAATGTGATGATCGCATGACAATTTATGGTGACTTCATCAGTAGTGCTGACGATGATCCGACGTTTCTCAACCGTATAATAACTGGAGACAAAACATGGTGTTTTCTATACAATCCGCCACCTGGAAAACGCCATTATCACCACGACAGAAAACAAACGCGACAAGACAGGTCAAAAGGCAAGGTGATGCTTGAACTTGTTTTTTAATTCAAATGGAATTGTTTTTGCCACACCCTCCGTACTCACCTGATCTCGCGCCATGCGATTTTTTCTCTTTCATCACATGTAAACAATCCTACAATCCTTCATCCGAAGATGATATGACTGCCACAAGAGAAGCCACACGGGACCTTCCTGCCAACATCTTTCAGCGATGCTTCCAGCAGCTATACCAACGTTGGCAAACGTTAACGGCCAACGGCTACTATTTTGAGGATGGATGTGGTTCTGTTTAAGTGTACGCCGAGTTATCGGCATCTAGTGAGACATCCAAATTCTTGGGGGTGCCTGCTCTCCAGGCGTAAAGTCTCAGAAGTTAATGACTGTAGTAGCATGAGCATCAATTGTTGCTAAGATATCAGCTGTAAGTGCATTCATTATGCACGATTTCGAACGATAGCTTTGTAACTTATTGCACTAATGCTTGCGAAAGCTTTCCTGTAGATATGTAGTCTTACAGATAAATTCAAATTTAAAAAAATTGTAATTTCCTTTTTTCACAAAACATGGCTTTTCTTTACTGCATATTCGTCTTATAATGCGAGTACACTAATAGTCCCATAAGATATAAATCACGTTCATCTTTACTTTTTCAGTTATACAAAGACGAGATTAAGCACATTTGATCTTCCTCTGATACCTTCTCAAAACACTTTTTCAGCAACTGAAATAAATAAATATAAACTCAATGAGGAGACACGCCGCAGCCTAGTTGATTAATGGCAGTATGCTACAAGCCTGAAGGTCCAGGGCTCGAGTCCCATTGGGGTCAGGATTTTTAAACTAACCTAAACCTTCTGATGGAACCTTGAATCTGGGGTTGTTTCAGCCTATAACAGAAATGAGTACCAAATGCTCGTTCTACGAGTAAAGGAAGCCGTCATGCAAGGCTGACAACCCGGCTGACATATCTGGCCAAATGTCTAGCCTCTTAAGGCTATAATTGCATAACTTTAAAAATAATCACAATGGAAATGGATGCTATACCTAAGGAAAAAAATACTTAGTTATTCAAGGAATTTCATGCTTAGTACAAAAAAGTAATATTAAATAATAATCAATAATATAAATAAAACTTAGATATACCTACATCTAGGACCAGTATGTTTAGTTGGCATGACAGCTCCCTTTGTAGTTGTATATTCTAGACCATTCGCCTTGGCTATTTTATACTTCTCTCTATGATATTCAGTCATGTTATATACACCTTTTCTTTTTGTTTGGCACATTTCTTCTTCTGACTCACTTTCACTCATATTAACACTAAATAATCACAATAAAATAAGATAATATGTAACAATAATGTAACAGTTACAATCCAAACTGCAGATTGCAGTTTTCTCTCGTATTATATTATCGCCTCATTAAGATGGTTGTCCAGCGGCTCGCTTTGTTTCCCCGCAGCTATTACATATAATTAAATACAAAGATGCCGACTACCGCCACTATAATAATTCCGCATGTTAATCATTGTCAACTGTAGTCCCTTCAGGACGAAAACAACGTTCAGCTTAAGATTGGACTGGTCCGGAAAGGCCTACAGTGCTTTAATCAGTTGAGAAGACTGAATATATGAAGGTAGGGCCTACTTACTTTTAAAAAGTTATATTATAATTTTTATATAGTAATTAATACTTCAACAGAATTTTACTATGAACTTTATTGATAATCAGATTTTATATTATTAGAAACCCTATACTCGTGTCCTGCGTAATGCCAGCTCCACGAATGAGACGAAGCGGTTGAGGTCTGTGCCTATAATTATTATTTTATTATTATTGTTGGTTTGTACTTTCAGAAGAATAAGATTTTTTACTTTTTATTTATACGTATACGGATGTCGGCGGACAAGGTATGTCGCACCGCCGTAGGATCAGATGAAATGAAATACAATGGATGATACGAGTACAGACAAAGCGTGGAATAAAGTTTTTGATGGGGGGAAAAATTATACGAGGAAATCCCGATAAAAACCTGCCCTGCATCCAATTCGTTCACCGCTAACTTCACATGGACTGACCTAGATGAGAACTTGGGACCCACAAGTGGAGGCGAGTGATTAACCACTTATGGCATGTAGACGCCAAAATTGTTATTACCGATAAAGTAACATTATGATGCAATTGTGAGCTGTAACAATGGTAATATAACATTATGTAACCTCCAATCTCAAATAAGGTATTACTGGTCGATTTAATTGGTCTCGAGTAGAATAGCCGCCCGGAACAAGGCTGTAACTTTTTTAAAGTTGAATTATACGTGCAAAATTGTTGTTAATGGAATGTAGAACCTTTTCGCATGGAAAAAATCAACTTTAACAAAATGAGAGTTACAACCTTATTCTAGCCTGCTCTTAGATAAACTAATTACAATAGTATATTAAGATGCGAGGTTGGGAAGTGGTGTTTACAGAATCGAGGAAAATGTTTAAAACCGAGCGTTAGGGAGGTTTTTAATTTCCAAGATTATGTAAAATACTTCACAAACGTGCGTTGTACATTACTTTTTTATGCGTTGGTGTTTCCAAAATAATAAATAATAGTAAAATAACATATTTGTTGGAAATATTTGCATTCATTATAAACAATTGACTAAGGTTAAGAGTGTGGGCAATGTTTATTAGTTGAAACAACAGGAGGCCGTAAGACCAATTAGCGATAAAATGGTGGCAAGTACGTATGTTTTGTTTTATATTGTTTCAAATAAAATGCAGTTCATTTAAAATGCAGTGATTTGTTTCGTATAATGTACACTAACACTACCGTTTGGATATTTTTTGTATATACATTGTACGTAGTATATATATATATATATATATATATATATATAGAGAGAGAGAGAGAGAGAGAGAGAGGGCAGTGGTTATTTCCCAAACGCGTGTTTGTAATATGTAATATTATAATACATATATTTTATTACAGTTTAGTTATTTAGGTTGGCAACCCCAAAATGTTTTTTTTTTTTTTTGTTTGCAGATGCCCCAGGATGTTGTCTTTTGACATTCCTGGTGTTCTTTCCTGGCATGGCGTAGTTGTAACCCACTTCTGAGGTTGGGGCACCGGGAAGGCGGGGTTACGTTGACCCGATGATATGATGGGTGATGATGATGATGATGATGATGATAGTGGTGCGCCAGGAGAGTCCCTAATCCTAAGCTTAATCTAAGATGAATATGAATGATGATGATTGCGATGGCCATATGATTTCGGAGACCGTTTGGGCCTTAAAGTTTTCCTGACATTTGTCTGACAGACGAGGAAAAACCCCGGTAAAAACCTCACCCAGAAAAACTGTCCCGACCGGGGATCGAACCCAGGCCCGTTGCGTGACAAGGCAGCACGCTACCTCGAGACCACAGCGGTGGACGCAAACCCGAAATGTAGGAAGTTGAACTTTCAATCATGGTCGTCATTGCTGTAAGTACGACAAAACGCACTATCGCGCAAAAATGTATTAATTTTACCATTGTTGGCTTTCAAACATGTCAGATAGTTAATATATCTCTGCTTCCTTTACATAATTTGAGATATATTTTTTAAAGTGGTAAAACATGATTACCTAGGAACAATAATCACAAATAGGAATGAGATGCACAAATAAATTAAATATAGGCTCATATCTGGAAATGCGTGCTATTATGCATTGCAGAGACTCTTGATGTCCTTTCAGAAAACGTTAAACTGAAAATATATAAAACTATTATTCTACCAGTTATATTAAATGGGTGCGAAACATAGACTCTTACTTTAAGGGAGGAAAGAGATTACAAGTATTTGAGAATAAAGTAATTAGGAAAATTTTTGGACCAAAGAGAGATGAACAGACAGGTGAATGGAGAAGACTACATAACAATGAACTACATGGTCTTTATAGGAAGCCAGATATAATAAGAACAGTTAAGTCTCGTAGACTGCGATGGGCAGGGCATGTTGCACGTATGGGGAATGAAAGACATGCATGGAAGCTTTTTGTAGGAAAGCCAGAGGAAAACGCCCAGTTAGTAGACCAAGAATGAGGTGGGAGAATAACATTAACTATGATTTGAGGGAAGTATATTATACAGGGAACGATTGGAAAACATTACCTCAGGATAGGGATGTATGGAGAGCTTATGTCCGCGCGGCCATGAACCTACGGGTTCGATAGTGCCAGTGAGTAAGTAAAAGTAAGTAAGGTAAAACATGATTAAAGGCAATGCAGTAGCTACACATTTGTAAATTCAAAGTAATGACTTTTCTCTTTAAAAGAGAAAAATGTGTTATATCATCTGGTGAAAACCACATATTCCTAACTAAAATTATCCCTTTATTAATGTTATAATTTGTACTTTTTTTAACAACTGTGTAACTGTCTGACCGCACTTCACTTGTTTTATTTTTAACTCATCACGAGTAACAATGTGCTTCAAAAGAAGGCTTTAACAAGCGAAATTTAAATGTAGATGCTATAAAAAGACTGGAATTAAATCTCATAGTAAAAATGAAAATAATAAACTTAAAAATTGATGTAGTCTAATGTAGTTCCACAGTGTAAATAAATTACTCTGACACTCTGCATGAACAAATTAAACAACCTTTGAAATAACTAGATAACAGGTTAACAGAGAGTATTCATTTATAACAGCGTCACACAATGCTTCCATATCTAGAGTCCTAGACATCGAATTTGATCCATCTCTGAAGAGTGTATTTTTTCTAATTTACCATCAAGCGAGCGCACAAATACGACAGAAAGAATAGGCAAGGTGTTTTGATACAAATATGTTTTTAAAAAAACTAGCCAAATCTGTGCGCGTGTACACAGTTTCTTGAAACTAGCAAAAACATTTTTTTACCTTTTTGATGATCAATCAAATTACGTGTCTAAGACTATTCTTTCCCAAACATAATTAATGCTCTCAAAATTCTATGAAATTTGTTTAATTCATAATAAAAGGAATTATAATAGAAAATGGAAAGCATGTATCTCAAAACGCTAACATGAATGTATCATAAACCAGTGTATATGTAAAATGTGCACCGATGGTGTTTCAAAGAGCCTGATGGGAAAAGGATTGGACAATGAGATTGGAATGAAAGAGAGATGTGTGAGGAGGCATACAGTAGATTAATTGGACGAAGCAAGATGTTGTGAAATTATGTGAAACCTGCTAAATAAATAAATAATGTAACATGATACTAATAGTTAGTGTGAGATCTATATATTCAAATCCTCTGTTGACAGGTTATGTCTGTGTAATGCCCGGTGATATGGGGTACATAAAAGTAACTTAAAGGGAGATGTTTAAACTAAGGTAAAGAGAGGGAGATTATTATTATTATTATTATTATTATTATTATTATTATTATTATTATTATTATTATTATTATTATGATTGTTTTTCCTCACCTGTAAGACAAATGTCAGGAAAACGTTAAGGCCCAAACGGTCCCCGAAATCATATTGCCATTATCATCATTAACACCCTTATCATCATCATCATCATCATCCTTCACAGATGTGGAAAGCAACGGGAAGCTACCACACCTACACAATTCCCTAGTAAAGCTGCAAACATAGCATGAAAAAGCTATGATTGCAGTGAAGGACCTGCCTTCGGGCAGAATTACTATGGATGGATTATTATTATTATTATTATTATTATTATTATTATTATTATTATTATTATTATTATTATTATTATAAGCTAATATAACAAAGCAGCCAGAATCCAAGCTGCTGAAATGAAATAAAAAACAGATATAAAACACAAAACAGAAATAAGACAACAACTAAAAGTAGAGAAATTAAACACAATATAGTGAAATACAGAACAAACTGGAAAGAATACTTAGCAAGTATGACCGAGAACAGAGTACCAAAAGCAACATATAACTATTCAACAAGAGGAAGAAGTAGTTTGGGAAGACCAAAGAAAAGATGGAAAGAGGAGCAATTTGGAGCCGGAACAGGCTAGGTAAAAGCCTAAACCGTGACGAAGAAGAAGAGGAAGAAGAATAAGAAAAGACAATGAGATTGAGACAAGCCGAATAAGAATGTCAAAGCATCCCTCAAACCTCGAGTCTCTCGCTTAGGCTCAAATAGGCCTGCTGGCTTTTGAAATTTACATCTAACGGAGAGGAGTAGTATTAACCATTGAATACATGACTTAATCCAGCCTTAAATAACTATAAGCTGTCGGCACGAACGAAGGCGTGTCAGTTGAGTCCGGCGCATAACTAACTCACTGGCACTACCGAACCCATAGGTTCATGGCCGCGCGGACATAAGCTCTCCATACATCCCTATCCTGAGCTAATGTTTTCCAATCGTCCCCTGTATAGTCTACTTCCCTCAAATCATGGTTAATGTTATTCTTCTACCTCATTCTTGGTCTACCAACTGGGCGTTTTCCTTCTGGTTTTCCTACACGAAGCTTCCATGCAGGTATTTCATTCCCCATTCGTGTCACATGCCCTGCCCATCGCAGTCTACGAGACGTAACTGTTCTTATTATATCTGGCTTCCTGTAAAGACCATGTAATGAGTCCGGCGCATAAGAAGTACAAATTCTGCCTCGTTTAACGTGCAATAGTTCAGGCGATTGGCTGTTGAAAGCATTATGACGTAGATGCGCAGAACTCATATAAACACAAGTGCCTTCCTTCGTGCATTTTAAAAGGGCTATTTAACTCATGCCCCAAATGGGCGTCAATGACCAATCACATTTCAATGATGTTTTATTAACAACCAATCACAGTCGTTTTTCACCTCGATTTTATCAATTTAATTTTTTTCACTTTCAAATCAAGCTTCTCCTTTTTAGCATTCTGCATAGGTCATAGCATTATTTTGCAGTGACTACATATGGCTATCAGATTGTATATATAGTGCACGAATGTTACCAGACAGTGCTTACGGGGTATAATATAAAAACATTTGTAGTAATTGATTTTACCACCAAAAAAAGAAACCATTGTTTGCACTTTCTTAAACGTATTATTTGGTAGGAATTTACGTTCCAGAAAAATGTAATTGACATGTTTACATCATAGGATATCAGAAATTAATTAATAACCTATAATGTTGGTTATAAATTTCTCCAGTAGGGTGCATTCTTACAATATTGCCATGCTTTGGCAAAAAATACGAGTAATATGATCTGGTTGCAGTGATGAACAAAACACAGTTGTGGCTTGACCACAGTAGAGGAAGGTAGTGTTTCTGTGCTTACTGAAGAGCGTTAAAAATAACGTGCAGAGGTATTTAACTTCAACGTAAAGAACAAGTATAATATACTGCAATACAGAACATTAACGTAAGTAATTTACGTTTTAAAATTATTTAAACAAGTTTAACAAAAAAAAAGTGAAAACAAATCCGGCGTGTGAATACAATAAAACTTCAATTTGAACAAAGTGCACCCCGACCAACAACAATGGAATTACAACAAACTTTAAAGTTAACAAGTGAACAAGTGTAAATGTTACAATTAAACACAAGAAATATCATTATGTGTGAAACTCGTTTCAACTACCGAATATGAAAAAAATTACACAGAAATATGAGGATAAAACCATTTCTAGAAATGATAATGGTGAAGAAACCCAAGTTGAAATCACGAAAGCAGATTATACTGCGATAACAATAAGAGTCTTTAACCTGCCACCAGAAGTTCCGAACACGACTATCATGTCAACATTAAACAGTTACGGTACAGTTCTTTCGATAAGAAACGAATAATGGAGTACAAATTTCCCATTACCAGTTATCAATGGAATCAAAGCAATAAATATGGAAATGAAACAACATATACCTAGTGCTATAAGAATAACAGGTTACACATAACATATGTAGGACAACCTACCTTATGTTTTGTATGTAACGCCGCGGATCATAAAAAAGAAAACTGCCCACAAAGAAAAACAACATTGAAAGTAAATAAACAACCACGGAAATTACTATTAGTGAAATTGTGCAGGGTACATCGTCATATCAAACAGACATAACAACAGAAAACAACAATGCAATCTCCATGGAGGTAACAGAAACAATAGAAGAAAAAACCGACACATCGTCTGAAACAGAAATATCCGAAATAACACCTGAAATAGAGGCTAAAAAGACAAGACCTTATCAGTAGACACAGCAAAAAAAAAAAAGAATCGAATAGCAATAAAAAGAAAGAAAGGGAAACAACTATGCAAACTTCATCAAACTCTTCAAAAATACAATCGAGTATTCAACATAATGTAATGCAATCAACCACAAAAAGTACGTAACAGTTAGAAGATTCAAATGAACTTCCTACAAAAAAATTAAAAGCTACAATAAGTACTGAAACAGTTCGAGACTCACAGATGAAGGAACAAACCCAAGCAAATGCTACAACAGAAAAAAATAATACACACCTCAATAACAACAGTAAGATAAAAATTAACCAACGATTCACCCCTATGCAATACACGGTCGAACAAAAGAAAATAAGAAAGAAATTCAAGATACCAAAAAACAACAAAAAAAGAGATAAACAGTCCAAATGAAAAAAATAACTGGCAAGCAGATTTAGCCTCAGCATAAAATGTACGATAATGAGAAAAGATCATATCTATGCCACAGATCGTACTTTATTGTCCTGTGGATAGGAATTAGCATAATGATAATACTACGCAATTATGCTACACTGAACATAAAAGGCTTACAAGGGGAAAATAAACAACAAATGCTTAACACTTACATAAGACAAAACAACATTGATATACTACTTCTTCAAGAAGTAAACAACGCCAATCTAGATTTTCTAGACCCACAATACGAATATATAGTAAATACTGGCGACAGAAACCTTGGAACAGCAATTGTTTATCGAGATAGAATTAACGTAAAAAACATTTAAACACATTCCAGTGGTAGAATAATAGCACTGGGTATAAATTATGTGCGAATCTTAAACATGCATCTTCCGTCTGGAACAAACCATAGACAAGAAAAAGAACATTTTATAAGCAAAGAACTTCTGTTTTTCCTACGTAACAGATAACCGATTATTATTAGGTGCAGACTGGAATGGTGTATAACACGTTAAAGACCAGACGGGAAATTATAATCTATCCCCAATGTTGGAAAATTTAAGACACGAATTACAACTAGTAGATGCCTGGGAACATAAGTATGGTAACATGGTACAATATACATTCCAAACACAAAAATGGAGGCTCCCGGCTAGATCGCTTTTACATAACTAGAACACATTTCCAAGAAATATATAGAATAAAAGTTCTACCCACACCATTCTCCGATCATGATGGCGTACTACTTTCGCTAAAAGTAGATACTTATCTACCCAGATATGGAAGAAGCTACTGGAAACTAAACGAATCTCTATTACAAATACAAGAATGCCAACAACAGTTAACAATAGAGCACGAAATTCAAAATATAATATCATGCAAAAATGGAATACTTCGAGCACAAGATATTCGTTCGACGCTACATTTCTACTATAAGTTACTAAATGAACTGAACGAAGTACAAAGAACAACTGGTAATAAATGGTTAGACATTAAAAAACAAAAGAGAATATATGTATAATTCATAATCAACTAATGAATGGAACAATGATACGGACAAGAACCCCGACGGTCAGCGAAGACGAACGTTGTGCTCTTCATCACTTAATAAAAGAAAAACGAATTGGAAGAAGAAAATACATATCGAACCTCCAAACAGCAGATGGTAAAAACATTACATCCAACGCTGAGGGTATTAGAGAAGTAGAAACATATTTTAGGACACTATACACGGCATCAGCTCATTCAGAAACAAACACTAAGCACATGCTTTCATACATAACAAGACATCTGAGTCTACTACTACAACAATAACTTCAAAACTCAATAACGGAAGAAGAAATAAAAGTAGCACTAGACAGTACAAAAACAAAGACCTGATGGATTAACATATCAGTTTTCTAAGAGTAATTGGATACTGGTGAAGGAAAACTTAGTGGAACTCTTTAATTATATTCTAGAAAATGGAATGGTGGTAGAAGGGTTTGGAGAAGGAATAATAACACTGATGCCTAAAATCAAGAATCCAAAAAATATATCAGATTTTCGGCCAATTACCCTGTTAAATACAGACTACAAACTATTCATGAAAGTATTAGCCAACAGATTTAAACCTGCCTTTCAAAATGTGTTAGAAATTGGTCAAACGTTCAGTATACCGAACAAAACGATAGTAGACAACCTGAGATACAATTTTATATTATGAAAAACATCAAGATGAAAGTGGTGTTTTACTATCAGTAGATTTTAATAAAGCATTTGATCATGTCAATCGCCAATATTTACAAAAACTAATGGAACATTTCTGCATTCCAGGAAAAATCAGTAAATATATTATGAATATTTACAAATGTTCATACAGCTCAATCCAAGTAAATGGCTTCTTCACACAACGCATTCAAATGGCATCTTCAGTCCGACAAGGATGTCCATTATCAATGTTGTTATTCTCCCTAATCATTGAGCCTCTAATACGAATGTTACATCAGAAGATGTATAAGACACCACGACAAAGTACGCCACCATTTATTTGCAGAGTATATGCCGACGATGTTTTGATACTGCTGCAAAATGCAGATGATTGCAGTAAAATCCCACAGATAATACAAATATATTGCGACGCCTCCACGGCAAGTCCTAACCTAAAAAAAATATTTCATGCTGCCTCTAGGCAAATTGCCTAACACACAAACATGCTGTAACATATCGATAACTAAGGAAGAAAAAAATTTAGAACTAACAGTACGTGCTTCCTTTATGGGCAAAAATAACAGCGATAGTTAGAGTAAGAATGTTCACACAAATACATAGAGAACTGAACTTAATAGCATGAATATGGAATGTTAATCTATTTTGTATATCAAAATTATGGTATTAGGCACAAATTTTACCCCTTCCAATAAAATATGCCAACATCCTGGAACGAGCGGCTATATATTACATATGGAAAGGATATTTATATAAATTAAAGAAAGAACAACTGTACCTACCATATAAGAAAGGTGGCCTACAGTTGATAGTGGTCAAGGAAAAATCTGAAGCCCTATTAATAAGGAATATCATGAGAGCGAAAAAAAGGGGAAAGTCATCCGATGGACAATAAATTTTGGAAAAAAAAAAAAAAAACAAATCAGCTTACTAAAAAATAAACAATCTAAATTACCGCAAGCCATGCAAGAAAACCTAAAAGAAATAGATTATGATAATTTGGAATTCTCGACAAATGAGACAATAGAAACAAAAAATATGCACAAGAACATAATAAAAAACACTCTCCAGACTCCGAATATAGTTAATAGTTTTCTAAATAATAGATGGGCAAAAATATGGCAAAATGTACGTCAAGCAAACATTCCTATAGAATGGAAATCGATAGTATACTGTTATATTAACAACATTATACCCACGCCACGGAGGAAAATAAAAAAATCGCCATAACTTGGTGGACTCCCCTGCATGCAAAAAAATGCGGATACATTGATACTCTGAAACACCGATTGACCAACTGTGGAGCAGCAAAACTAGTGTGGGAGGAAGCAAAAAATATTTTGAAGAAAATATGGCCTAACCCACAGCTACATGAATGGCACCAAACTTTATTGGGAATAGACCCAGCAACTAAAAACAAGATATTTGTCAAATCATGGATAGCAATAGGTTTTGTTTACTATCAACTTACAACAGCTAATACCAACCCTAGAAAATTTCCGGGAAATGTTAAGACAAAAGTACCTGTAATTAGGAAGGAAATCCATTCATACACAATGTGAAAACTTAAATGAACAAAAAAAATATATATATATATATATATATATACATACACTATACTAAAAGGAAAACAAAAAAGTGAAAAACAAAGTGAATAACAGAAAATATATGCGAATTCATTTTTTCTTTATTGTTATAATAAAATGTTGTATTAATTTTTTTGTAAAAGTTGTTTATTGAGGTTAATTTAAAAAAATGAAGCATATCAATCGTTTCACATTTGTTTTCAAACATCGCCGTTTACATTAAATATATAATATTTTAAAATAACTATATTTAAATAATTATTTGTGAGTAAAAGCTTAATTGTATTCGTTAATTAGTCCTAACAAATGCCACTCTTGATTTTCAAATTCTCTAGATAAATTCAGTCCTCATTTCGTGAGTCGTGAATTTATCGATAATTTGGGAATCACTCGTGGTATTACTTATGATAATTATCATCCGGACACTATCTCTGTTAAAGGTTTATTTGTACGTGCTGGAGATACAATACACCTAAAAATAAACAGAATCACTCCTGAAGAACTAGGAACTGGCAAAGATATCGTATCAAAAATTGTAACAACCATGCTGATGGGCTCTATCTCAATCTTAAGAAATAATTTATACAGCCAGTCTTCAAAACATTTTTCGTGACTTTCTTCTTCATTCAGAATTAATCTTTCACATGCATTTGTTCAAAAATGTATTTTCTATATATTATCTAAAGTTTTTATTGTTTTCCTTCGTTTTTTTCAAGAATACTTTGTCACGTTTGCAGATCGTATTTTAAGTTTGTTAAATAAAACAATTCAGCGATTTCTAGATTTTGTACTGATATAAGCATTCATAGTTCAATTATAGTTTTCACTCCATTTAGAATGGAAAATGAAATAGGGAAGTTATAATTTCTTCTTCTTCTTCTCCTCCTCCATTCAAGGATTTGGTGATATCGATGTCACATGATCCGTTCTCCGCCGTCAAGCCACCTCTTATGAGATGTACCCAATCAAATAGCGAAATCTAAAGATAGACAGAGGACTCTGACAGATGACAGGATTGAAAGATGAGAACAATGTTGTGTTGAGGATGAGGAGATTGACATTGATTAGAGATCAATGTATGTGCTGTACTTGTGGAGACAAAAGCAAGGAGCGAAGCAGTACCAATTGTAAGTGAATTTGATATAAAATATCATACGTAATTATTCATTTATCTGAAGTTATCTCTATCGATTTTTTTCTAAAATCATTAGAATCTGAATTTTAATTACAAACCATTTAAAATTAATTTTGCTTTGTGTGGAATTCTTCCAACACACGTAGGGCCTACGCCAAATTGACCTAATCTTAAAATGAAAAATAATATCATCGTAACAAATAAATGAATATTGTAATAAAACAATAAATTAAAAATATGTATGTTCTAAATCCACTAACTGCATTTTACATGTTTTACGGTCTGCGCTAGGCGGATAGTAGGCGTTAATGTGATCTATTTTCAGTTTAGGCATAATTAAGACAGACCATTTCATGTTGATGTATTAGTAGCAGTGGAAATATGGCACTTTTAGAAAGAAAAGAAATACATACATTTTGAATTACATTGTGCACAAACACATTTGTTGCTACCGAAAGAATTTACTAAGACATATTTGAGACACTTTATCGGGCGTGTTATTATGTATTACAGAGACTTTTGACTTCCCAACTCCTTTCAAAAACGTTAAACTGAAAATATATAAAACTATTAGTCTACCAGTTATATTATATGGATGCGAAACATGGACTCTTACTTTAAGGGAGGAAATGAGATTACGAGTATTTGAGAATAAAGTTCTTACGAAAATGTTTGGGACAAAGAGAGATGAACAGACAGGTGAATGGAGAAGACTGATAACAGTGAATTACATGGTCTTTACAGGAAGCCAGATATAATGAGAACAGTTAAGTCTTATAAAGTAAGTCTTTTCCGAGATCCCACTATTACCTGGCTATACAAATGCAGATTAGATCGTCTAGTTCAAGAAACACCGGTTGGTGAAAATATTGAAGAAGAATGGCTTGCTCTACAAAGTATTTTGACACAAGCAGCAAATGAAAGCCTGGGTATCAAAACCAAATGGAATCGAAAGAAAGGACTACGGATATGGGATGAAAACATCAAAAAAGTAATTGATGATAAACGTGAAGCATACAAACAATTTCTGTCTACAAAAAAAGATGAAGATAAAGTAGAGTATCATAGGAAGAGAGCCATAGCTAAAATTGAAGTTCGCAAAAAACATAGACAAAGCTGGGAACAATTTGTCTCATTTTTGGAAAATGATATCACTAGGCCTCAACCAAAAATATATAAAGTTTTAAAAAATTTAAATAATGATTCAAGAGAAAATGCACATTTAAATTGTATATCTAAAGAATCTTGGCTTACCTACTTTCATCATTTATGGACACAAAAGGATGATTTATTACAAACACCAGTCTCTAATAACACTGCTTTGGAACAAATTTCTATAGATGAATTAACTAATGTTGTTAAATCATTAAAAAGTGCTAATATAGTTAAGAATAAATTGAGGAAAATTTATGAAAATATAATTGGAGAAGAGCAGAATGGATTCAGAAAGGGTAGATCTTGTACAGATGGATTCTTTACTCTAAAACTACTATTAGAAAAGCACAAGGAATTCAATATAGAAACTCATATCGCCTTCGTTGACTTTATAAAGGCTTTTGACAAAGTAGACAGAAATATATTACTACAAATTTTAGCTGATGATAACGTTCCACAACAATATGTTACTAATATCTTCAACATCTATAAAGATAATGAAATCTCTGTTAAACAAGATGGCAAATTATCTTCTTGGGAAAAGATCAACACTGGAGTAAGACAGGGATGTGGACTTTCACCGGTGCTTTTCATTATATACATGAATAAATTGATAAATGAATGGAGGAAAACACAACGAGGATATATACCCATCAATAGGAACCTCAAACTCGATGCTATTCTTTTTGCAGACGATTTAGCTCTTCTGGCACTTTCCGAAAATGATTTGCAACGATCAATTTATAATTTACAAAAAATAGATGCCAAATTTAATATGGAAATATCAATTAACAAAACTAAAATTATGGCATTTCATGGGAAGGACCCTATACAAAGTAAAATCTGTCTCCAGAATAAAATTTTAGAGAGATCTGATCAATTTAAATATCTTGGATATTATCTCTCTATCTGGGATGAAAAGGATATCCCTGAAAAAGTTACTAGTTATAATAAAAGTTTAGGAATTATTAATCAAGTTATGAAACCATCCCTTGTACAAAAAAACACCAGATTACGTTTATATAACACTTTGGCTAGACCAGTGTTGACATATGGTAGTGAAGCATGGACACTAAGAAAACAACATGAAAGCAGAATAACGGCTTGTGAAATGAGATTCATGCGCAGAACAGCGGGTTACACCAGATGGGATCGGAAAAGGAACACCGATATCTTAAAAGAATTGAAGACTACGCCAATTTTGGAATATATTAAACAGTACCAACTAAATTGGAAACACCATCTTGAAAGAATGAGTTCAAATCGGATCCCCAAAGCTGTTTATAATTATATACCAAGAGGACGAAGATCACTGGGCCGTCCTATGAAGCGCTGGAGGGAAAATTTTCTATAGGATCGTAACAGGCCTTGGCCTAATACTTGGAAGGAAGAAGAAGTTAAGTCTTGTAGATTGCGATGGGCAGGACATGGGGCACAAATGAAGAATGAAAGACTTGCATGGAAGCTTCTTGTAGGAAAACCAGAAGGAAAACGCCCAGTTGGTAGACCAAGAATGAGGGAAGTAGATCATAAAGGGGATGATTGGAAAACATTAGCTCAGGATAGGGATGTATGGAGAGCTTATGTCCGCGCGGCTATGAACCTACTGGTTCGATAGTGCCAGTGAGTTAGTTAGTAATTGGGAATTCCCACTTTCATAACTCGGAAGGGTGACAACCCATCTGAGAAATGCGTTATGTTGATGTTTCTTCTTTGTGAAGTTAACGAGTTGGTTTGACTGAATGATCGCAGTAGTGTTCAATGCAGGTAATTAAATTTTGCTTGGATAATCTGAGCTGCGTATTGTAGTGTTGTAATGTTTTATGGGAATATAATTACTATCTCTGAATGTGCGTATTTTTAAACAGAATTTCATTCATACCATATAATAGCGAGCAATATAATTCCTGAACCATGCAAGTGGATGAAATATGAAGAGAGATGAACATGTACAACGAAATGTAGTATTTTACAGTACACTTCATAAAGTTTTAACTCATAATACAACTAGTAATTTCCCCCTATACTAATAATATTCAGAATTTAAAGCATCTTTAGCGCGTACAATTAGAACATTTATTATTCCAAACATTACGAGAGGGAAGTAAAAAAAGTAAACAGCGCATGTGTATAGGGGAAGTACAGGAAATAAATCTGCTTGTGATTACATAGAGAAATACAAGCGAATACGTTTTATTACCGCGATATAGATTATATAAAGTTATCGATTGGTAATTATTCTTTCTCGTATAATGATGATACATATTGAGTCAGTATCAGCATAACAATGATATAAAATTATTTTTATTTATATAAGCTATAAGTTAACAATAATAAATAATAGCTGACAACACAAACGTTCATTTGGTAAAAATATGGAGATAAACCTAAAATTATTGAATTGTGTAAACCATGTGATACTGCACATTTATTTTAATCGAAGACCTAATTACTCAACGTCTATAGTTAATTTCGGTACCGAGTTTATTGTAAGTTTATGACAATACATTTAAAATAAATGGTACAATATCTACACCGTCATATGGGGCAACATTGGCCCTTATATATAACGTTGGCCCAAACAAAACATATTTGAACTTTTATATATTCGTCAAAAGGGGGAAGCATTATGCATATACACTACAGAATGCATTGTAAGTTTATCTAATTCGATATATAAGAGCAAAGCATAGTCATTGCTAGAGCTCTATTCCCGTATATGTAATTATAAGAAAAACTAAAAGTCGATGAATTACACTGAAAGGACCTTTATTCCAAATTTTAAAATTACATATGTTCGTATACGTTGAGCTATATTACACATTTCACATATTCCCTTGGTATAGTGTATATGTTTATAAAATTAATATACAACCCATAGTCTTCGTTTATATTGCCATAGTACATAATTTTACATGTTTTATTATTATTGCGTAATTATTATACATTTTCGTCAATCCCAATTATTTTCGTTACATGCATAACAAGAAGGAAACAATTATAAGTTTTATTATTGTTCTTCTCATATATTGTCGTCAGTCTCATATATTTCTGTTACATTCAAAACTAAATTGCATGACTTCGATGCGATTCTAAGCTAACTCGCATGAGTTCGATTCGGACAATAATGGCTGGTTTTAACGTTTGCTGTCTTGTTTTCAAACGCTTCAGAATTTGTAACATTCAGTTGCATTTTTAAATTAATCATGATACTGGTTGCGTCTTTATTGTAATCAAAGCTGAAATCATGGATTTTTATTGACAGTGTTTTAACCACTGATGATAAAATAGTCCTCTACCAAACTTGAGATAACCGTATAACGTGTATGATGAAATATCAGATTGAACGACATTTACGAAATAATCTACATATTGGGAATAAACAGCTGGTTTCTTCAAAGAAACAGGTACTACTTACACAGTTTCAGGAGAGCATACTGTATAACATCTAATAGTGAATATTACAAGGAACTGTGCATGAATTTTGTTGCAGGGAATGTACCCTGGAACAAACTTCAGGTACCTGCATTTCAACATTTCTTACAAAAATACTGCAACCGCAACATTCCCGATGAGTCCACTCTCAGGAATAATTACTTGGATCCGTCTTGTGTTGACATATTAGAATAAATCAGGACTGACATAGGCAAATCATGTATATGGATTTCTACTAATAAGACGACAGATGCTGCAGGCCGTTTCATCCTTAATCAAATTGTGGGCAATCTTGACTTTGAAGTTGCATCAAAGCCCTACTTAATTTAATGTAAACCTTTGGAGGCAACAAATAGTTCAACAATTGCTGGATTATTTTATTAAGTCTTAAGTTACTATTGCTAGATGGCGTAGAAGAAGAAAGCGTCCCATTGATATAAACAGATGCAGCTCCTTACATATTGAAAGCGGGGTAATCGTTTACTGTGGTTTATCCAACCTTAGTGCAGGTTACAACATGTACGGCTCATGACATTGCAAAACGTGGCAGACACAAACGTACACCCTTCGACAAAAAAAAAAGAGTCGTCTCTTGAACGCACATTTCTTCTAAGTCATACTCGGCACAGCGCTGGGTTCAAACTAGGAAACTAGTCATAATTGTGCAGTCCCTGAGCTACTGTGTTATGTGGCATGAACTGAAGTCTCTTCTGCGTGTCCCGATTGCTCAGCGGTAAAGCACGCGGTCACTGGTTCTGTTAATGAAGATTGCAGGTTCGCGTCTTCAATTACGCAGGTTTTTTTCGTGATATTTGTATTAAAACGCTTTATGAATTAAATACATTTTATTTCGACATTTAAATTAATCTATACTTTTTAAGTTCATAATTTTTTTATGCCGTTGAGGTTATAACAATGTTAAATTATATATTTTTACACGCTTTATATTAGCTTGACCTGTATATGTCTATGTAACGAACCTGTATCTATGTAACGGAATCTTTGAACACGATTTTCATCCACTTAAAAACATTGGATCGACTTGAAACTCTGTATACTTGCAGAGGGCCCATGACAATACAACAATTTCATAATTTTTTTCTAAACTCCTGGCCAGAATCATCGAGAAATCAAAACAATTAAAACCTGTGTAATAGGTTGCGGACTTACCGACTTTTTAGTCAATCGTTGTAAAAGCTCAGTTAGTAGAGCTGTGGACTGTAGTGGTGGTAATAATAATAATAATAATAATAATAATAATAATAATAATAATAATAATAATAATAATAATAATAATAATAATAATAATAATAATAATAATAATAATAATAATGCTTTATTTAAGCTGGCAGAGTTAAGGCTACAAGACCTTCTCTTCCACTCAATCACCGAATAATGGAATCTTACAAAAATTACATACGTTTTACAAATCTAAGTAGGCGCGTGTTTACTATTGATCTACGACTGTCAACTTAAAGATCCACAATATATTTTTACCATGTTTATTTATAGACGCTGTCGTATTGTTAGAAAAATTTGTACACAAACCAAGAAAATGATATTAGATGCAATCGCGTTCAGAACCTTTGGTTGTATCCAGTAAGCCCGTATACCGTATATATTGTATCTAGTCGCGGGTTCTTATGAAAGTCCACTGATTAATTTCCAGTAACACAATGAAATGTTGCTTAATGTGATGAAATGGATCCTGATAATATAATTTTAATTAACATAAGATTAAGACTGAAGACAAGGTATAGTGAAGGTAACGTGATCCCACTACTGGTCTCAAGAGGCCCTTAGGGTAATAAGATGTTAAATCTTTCAGATAATCATATTTTCAGCCGGATTTTCAACACTGCGTGACGGCCGTCTTTATCTTCAGAACAAGCGCCTGTATTCATTTTCATTAGAGGCTGAGTCGATTTCAGGGTCGTAGTGCTCCAGAAGGTTTGGGACAGTTTAAAAATCCTGAATGCACCGGGATTCGAATCCCCGACCCTCCGGTTTTTATCATATTGCCTTAAACAAATATGCTACTCCGTGCCTCAGAACAAACTACCTCAGCCAGGCTGGTCAGCACCTCCCAAATGAGTCTTAATGCTACTGGGTGAGCCAACTTGCTAAAATACATTTTTAACAGGGAACAACAGTGAGAATCACATGAATCTGAAATGAACTACCTGCATGAATTATACTAACAAACATATGCCTGTGACGGAATATTTCACGCTTTGTGAAACTGCAATCAACAAACCATAATGAATTTGTAACAGCAGTGCATACAGTAGTCTATGGTAATAAACAGCAACAGTAACAACAAAAATCAATAATCCATGAGGGATTCCATTATAATCGCTGAAGTATAAGGTATATTTATATATGATATAATAATAATAATAATGCACTTGGTTCTGCGACTGGCATTTCTGCTGTCTTCCTATAAGTGCTATAACATTTAATTCCTGCCTCATAATCTATGTCCACTTTACACTATATTAAGTAATATTCCTATCTTCGTAATCTCTATAACAATATTTAGTTACCGGTATAAATTTAATTGTGTGTGCTGTACCACGTTTTAATAATAATGTTATAAATTTATGTAATAAAAGATAATATCGTTTCATATATTTATGTGTTTATTTATTACGTATACGTGAGGAAACGTTTCACGCTTCAATTAAAGTATTTAGTTTATATATGTCAAGTCCAGCATAATAATAGATGAACTTTAATAAAAAAGAATAATATTTATAATAATAATAATATTATTATTATTATTATCATCGTATATCATCCATAGTAATAATAATAATAATAATAATAATATTATTATTATTATTATTATTATTATTATTATTACTATTATTAACGGGGTCATCAAAGAATGTGAAGAATGTAATTAACTGAGGATCAAAATTAACTCAAAATGTAACCAAGAAAATTACATAAAATATAGAATTCAAAAAGGCAGATCGGCAATAACAATGTTAAACGGCATTTTCGTAGGAGAATATATGAACAGATACCAAATAGGAAATTTATAAATCCATAATTCTAATCACGCTAACATACGGTGCAGAAACTTGGCAGCTGAATAAAAATTCGAGTTTAAAGTTTACGTCCCCTGAAATGGATTGTTCTAGACGCTCAAGTAAACATTCTAAATTGGGGGAAAAAAAACAGAAATATAATAATCAGATAACAAATGAAAGTCCAAAATTCAATATTACATTTTGTGAGTTACAGACACTAGAATGGCATGGTCATACACGTAGGGTGCCAAAGAAAAGATTACCCAGAGAAGCTTTGGAATGAATTCCACCTGGGAAAGGAAAGATAGATCCATCTAGATTTAAATGGATAGATTATGTATGAATGGATATGAGGGAGCTACGTCTGAAAGAATTGGAAAGCGAAGATAGAGAAGAATGGAGAAGAAGATAAAATTTAAAAAGCTTTAGGCACAGGAAGATGTTTTATTACATGGTAAATCTGTTTATAAATAGAGAAATAATAATAAAAATAGTAATACTTCCAAATAGTTAGAACTTCTTTTTTGTTAAAAGTGGACAGACAGAATAAAATAGAAAGCACTTTAACAGTATTAAGAAAATTAACCTCATCGGAAATCGAACCTGTGACCTTTTGCATACGATTCAAGTCACTAAGCACTGAGCTAAGCGTACGCTAGCTAACTGCGCTTGAAAGAATAATCTTCAAAGGAAGAAGGGAAACGTACTGTAGCTCTACTGTACAATTAATGTACTTGTGTGAATCGCGCGTTGGAACTTAAAATATTCGAGAACAAAAGTCGGCCCATTCTTTTTGTCGCTAAGTGTACGTATTTCTCAATTTGATACTTTACTTACTTAATACTTAATACATGCTTTCCACTTTACAGCAGTTTGCCTTTGATTCCTGCTTTCCAGAGATTCGTATCTTCCCATTGTCCATCTTCCTTACCCCTCTTCATCATGGCATCATATATTCCCTCATACCATGCTCTTCTACTTCTCACCCTCCTCCTTCTGCCTGGTACCATCCAATAAAACACTGTTTAGGCCCCTGGTCTTCCGAAATCCGTTGTACATGTCCGTACCACTGTAGAGCTCTCTTTGTTATCCTATCGATAACAGTTTCTTGTGGATTCATTTCTTGTCAGATATATGTATTTCGAATATGTTGTAGCCTGGATATTCTCATACTTCTCCGTAATCCATCCATTTCTGTCGCCAAGATTCTTTTCTGCATCCTCTAATTTATTGTCCAGCTTTCTGATACATATGTAAGTATACTTTCTATTTATTTTCTGTATAATCTCTTTTTTTTTTTTTTTAGGTCAAATTTCTACTCCATAAAAGACCATTCAGGGATCTAATCGCCTTCCTTGCACAATTTACTCTGTTAATAATTTCTTATTCACAAGTACCAGATTTATCAATTATAGATCCAAGATATTTAAATTCTTCAAAAAAAAAAACAAATGTGGTGCAAGTAATAACAAGCTCGACTAAAAATCAGAGGCTGAGGGCGAACGTGTAATTAATTGCGCCACATTTGTTTTTTTATGCCTCCAGGTTATCAAAATGATATTTCTGGTATTCACACCTAGTATTGGCGAACTTGTAACCCACTTCTGGAAGGAGGGGTTAGGCTGTGCCAATAATATGATGGTGATCTCAATTTAATATTGCATAAAAATGCGGACTCTATTTACCACTAACAAAATATAAATGGTCAGCAGCTGTGATCTTAAAGTAGCGTGCTACCTTGTCACGTAGCGGGCCCGGGTTCAATCTCACGTCAGGACAAATTTCCTAGGTGAGGTTACTTAGGAGTCTTTTGTATCACCTGTACGCCCAAGACAAATGTCAGGAAACGTTAAGGCCCAAAGAGTCCCTGAACACCATCTGGCCACCATTATCATATTCGTCTCAATATATAACGTTTAGACTAAAACCTGTATTGGGGATCATTACCATTATCATCATATTATCCGGACAGCGTAACCTCGCCTTCCAGATGTGGGTTACAAGTACGCCAATACCAGGTGAGAATAAGTTACCAGAAATGGCATAATGATATCCTGGAGGCATAAAAAAACAAATGTGGCGCAAGTAATTACAAGCTCATCCTCCGCCTCTGATTTTTAGACAAATTTTACCAAATTTAAACGCATTTTTTCAAACTTCTGTGCATTTCAAGAAGTCTAGAAATTCAATGCAGGGTTCATGGTAACAAATCAGAGTCAGAGCAGGATTTTCTCGGGGTTACGCCCGTTTTCGCCTTCCAGAAACTTCATTTCACAACTTATCCATATTTATGTCATCCATTTAATTTCATCTGCCCCTGTGATCATGCGACAGGCCTTGTTAGCCGGCATTCTCGTATGTCACAGACTATGAATAATAAGGACTTCAGCTCATCTCATCCTCGACATAGGATTTCGTTGGATTCGAAAAGAGGGTTTGCAACAAATAAGAAATTATTCCTCAAATTCCACATAAACTGCAGTAGCAAAATTTAGAGTTATCACAGAAAGTGACTACATAACAATTCTGATTATTATTATTATTATTATTATTATTATTATTATTATTCTCTTAGTTTAGCATCTCACCACAGACGTGCCCCACTCTACACGGGCCATATAGAAACACGACCATCGGGAGAGGGATTTTAAACATTGGATCACACATTAAATGTTTTCGCCCACAAGGACATGGAGGGCCTCCCCGAGTGAGTATCGGTTCAAACCAGGTCCTCCTGCGTTGCTAACACAACATTAGGGTGAAACACAAATTTCACACTCATAAGTGCGCAGTAGGTAGGCCCGCATTGGACTATAGAGCCACTTAAAAAGAAGATTAATAACTGACTAACTAACTAGCACTATCGATACCGTACTTTTATGTCCGCGTGGACATAAGATCTCCATACATCCCTATCCTGAGCTAATGTCTTCCAATAATCCCCTGTATAATCTACTTCCTTCAAATCAAATTTAATCGTATTCTCCCACCTCATTCTTGCTCTACCTATAGAGCGCTTTCCCTCGGTTTTCATACAAGGAGTTTCCATGCCACTCTTTCATTTCTCATTAGTGCCATATGTCCTGCCTGTCGCAGTATACGAGACTTAACTATTCTTATTATATCTGGTTTCCCACAGAGATATGTAATCCTCGCCTTACACCTGTCTGTTCATCTTTTTTGGTCGAATATATTTCTAAGAACTTTTTTTTACAAATACTCGTAATATTTTGTCCTCCCTTAAAATATGAGACGACATTTCTATTCCATGTAACGGTGAGAATAACGTTTTTATATATTTTCAGTTTATTTGTTTTAGAGACGTTGGGACGACAAGAGTTCCTGTGATGTGTAAAAACATGTATTTTTATAATTGCGCATATTTAGTAGCCTACAAAGAAAATCATATATTGATATTGTATATTTAATTTAATCTGCAATAAAAATAATAAAAGGCAAAATAAATACTAAAATAAAATTTAAAATTTATATACAATTAGTGTAGGCCTATAGGCTAAATAAACATCATTTAATTTTAGAATCTGAAGATCGTCGTTCATTATTGAGATTTCACGCCATTGAATCCTCATGCTAGGAAATGTATTTATCGATAGTTCTTTTTTTCGAATTTCTTCTTATTCAATTTGCATTTCGATCTCTTAAACTTTCTCTTAGCACTTCCTCTCCTACATGCACCGTTTTCCTTCCCTGCCCTTATTCTGAGATTACTTCTCTATCTGCATTTTCCTAATTTTCCGCTTCGTGATATTTTCTTTTGTCACAATCAGTTATTCCACGTTCCGAAGTTCTTGAGTATATATCATCTTCCGAATTCTACTATAACGCCATCTTTCACATTCTAGTCCAAAACTTTTTGCACGCTAATTTTTACATTTCACCTGATGGATCCTAATTTATCGAAGTTTTTCTGTAAATAACATATGATTTGATTTACCGTGGCACTAGTATTTGTATACTTTAATATTTTGATTGCTTCGATGCGTGTTCCTTTAAAGACATGATAAATAATTAGACACACAACATTTAGATCGTTCTAAAAGACTAATTTTGAAATGTATGTGTTACCTAGACACAATCAAACATTGTTGTCTTTCAAAACAATATTGCTTACAATAAAGTGGCCTTCCCTCCATGGTATCTTTACCTTGTCGTGGTGGAGTGGCTTGCGTGCTTAAATGATCCTGAGAGCAATGCCGGCGGTAGCATTGCAGCCGATAGGGTTACCCATGCCGGACTGGTCGAAGGTGATAAGCCAGACGAAAAAAGTACCTTGGGCGAAAGAGTGACGATCTTTCACCGTAAAAATACAACCGTCAAGAAATGCGACATGGGTTCATCTGGGGTAAAATTTTCCGGAGGTCAAATAGTCCCCCATTCGGTTCTCCGGGCGGGGACTACTTCAGGGAACCCATGCCAAAGGCTCAAACACAGGGACATGTTCCTAGGAACATGGAATGTTAGGACTTTATACAATAGCGGGGCACTAGAGATATTAACGCGGGAATTAGATAAATCGCCCTTGGATATAGTCGCTTTACAGGAAGTTAGGTGGCCAGGAGAAGGTAGTCAGGAATCAGGAAGCTTTGCATTATACTATGGGGGTGCAGAAAGACCTGCATTTGGAACGGGTTTTTTAGTCAGAAGGAGGATCCTATCCGCTATCCGAGATATTAAGTTTGTTAGTGATAGGATATCATACATAATTCTAAAGGGTAAACGACATGATTTTATAATTGTAAATGTACATGCCCCCACAGAAGATAAAGATGACAAGATCAAGGATGAGTTCTATGAAGAATTAGAATGCTTATTTGATAGCCTTTCACGATATCATATGAAAATTGTTTTAGGAGATTTTAATGCAAAAGTGGGGCGGGAAGATATATTCAAACCAACAATAGGCAAATTCAGTCTTCATGAAGATAGTAACGACAACGGGGTTAGATTAGTCACATTTGCCACATCGAAGAATCTCACTGTTAAGAGCACAACATTTCAGCATAAGGATATTCATAAATACACCTGGACGTCCCCAGATGGAGAAACTCGGAACCAGATAGATCATGTATTAGTGGATAAACGCTGGCACAGTAGCATCATCGATGTTAGATCAGTTAGAGGGACAGACTGCAATTCGGATCATCATCTGGTCAGAGTGAAAATCAGACAACGGCTATCGCTTATGAGAGGAACAAACGCTAAAGATGATTCTGTAAAATTTGAATTAAAAAACTTGAAAAATGATGAAATGCGGCAAGAATACCAAATCAAAATTGCTAATAGATTTGAAGTACTGGAATCTTCAGATGACAATGTGGCAAACGAAGAAGAAACTGATATAAATAAAGAATGGGAGGCTATAAGAGATACTATTAAATTGTCAGCATCAGAAAGCATTGGTTGTTTAAAAAAGAGGCAAAACAAGAAATGGTTTGATGAGGAATGTGCCGACATTGTAAAGAAAAGAAAGCTAGCAAAAATGAAATGGTTACACGAGCCAAATGAGGTAAATTTAGAGCAATTGGGTAGTATTAGACGGGAAACCACCAAGTTACTAAAGAGTAAAAAGAGGGAATATTTGAGAGAGAAGATTAATGATCTTGAAATGAACGCCAAAAATAGGAACATTAGAGAATTATATCAGGGAATTAGTATAGAGAAGAAAGGGTTTCAGGCTAGAACAAACATAATTCGGAATGAAAATGGGGATATGATTGCAGATTCTAGGAGTATATTAAATAGATGGAAAAGTTACTTTAATCAGCTATTAAATGTACATACAGAACAGGACATTGAGGAGGATAATTTACAGACAGCAGAAATGCTAGTCGCAGAGCCAAATGCATTAGAGGTTGAAATGGCAATTGAAAAATTGAAGATGTATAAAGCATCAGGTTCAGATGAGATCCCAGCAGAACTGATAAAATCAGGGGGAGAAAAATTGATGGACAAGATACGCTGGTTGCTTAGTATGATTTGGGAAAAAGAAGCTCTTCCAGATGAATGGAAGGAATCAATTATCGTACCAATTTATAAGAAAGGAGATAAAACTGATTGCAACAACTACAGGGGCATCTCATTACTTTCAACTTCGTACAAAATTCTAACAAATATATTAGTAAGCAGACTTACTCCCTATATTGATGACATTCTAGGAGATCATCAATGTGCATTTAGAAGAAACAGGTCTACAACAGATCAGATTTTTAGTATAAGACAGATTTTAGAAAAGAAATGGGAATATAATGGTACTGTACATCAACTATATGTAGACTTCAAAAAAGCATATGATTCAATTAAGAGGGAGAAGTTATATAGCATCCTGCTGGAGTTCGGAATTCCTAAAAAGTTAGTTAGACTTATACGAATGTGTCTAAATGGCACAAAGAGTAGGGTGCGTGTAGGCAAACAGTTTTCGGACACTTTTGAAATCCAGAATGGGTTGAAGCAAGGAGATGCACTATCTCCTCTACTATTTAATTTTGTACTAGAGCATGCCATTAAATCTTTAGAGAATGAGGAAGGCTTACAACTGAATGGTATTAATAAGCTGTTAGTTTATGCTGATGATGTAGTACTATTGGCCGATAGCGAGGAGATACTAAAGGCCAACACGCACACACTATTGAGTAACACTAAGAAATTAGGACTGGAAGTAAATATCAGTAAAACTAAATATATGGTCACACGTAGAAATTCATTATATAATGGAAATGGACAGCTAATGACAAATGAGGGAAATTTTGAGGAAGTGGCTGAATTCAAATACCTAGGAACAATAATCACAAATAGGAATGAGATGCACAAAGAAATTAAACATAGGCTCAATTCTGGAAATGCATGCTATTATGCATTGCAGAGACTCTTGATGTCCCAACTCCTTTCAAAAAACGTTAAACTGAAAATATATAAAACTATTATTCTACCAGTTATATTATATGGGTGCGAAACATGGACTCTTACTTTAAGGGAGGAAAGGAGATTACAAGTATTTGAGAATAAAGTACTTAGGAAAATTTTTGGACCAAAGAGAGATGAACAGACAGGTGAATGGAGAAGACTACATAACAATGAACTACATGGTCTTTATAGGAAGCCAGATATAATAAGAACAGTTAAGTCTCGTAGACTGCGATGGGCAGGACATGTTGCACGTATGGGGAATGAAAGACTTGCATGGAAGCTTCTTGTAGGAAAGCCAGAGGGAAAACGTCCAGTTGGTAGACCAAGAATGAGGTGGGAGAATAACACTAACTATGATTTGAGGGATGTAGATTATACAGGGAATGATTGGAAAGCATTAGCTCAGGATAGGGGTGTATGGAGAGCTTATGTCCGCGCGGCCATGAACCTACGGGTTCCATAGTGCCAGTGAGTAAGTAAGTAAGTAAGTAATAAAGTGGCCTTAAAAATGCAATTTCTATTAATAACAATAACCAATTGCGACTCTTGATTAATACCAATAAAAATAAATAATGACAACACGTAGAAATGCATTATATAATATAAATGGACAATTAATAACAAATTAAGGAAATTTTGAGAAATGCTACATTGAAATACCTAGGAATATTAAAAATGTAAATAAAAATCAATAAATAAGGGAAATACCCACATACTTTTGAGTAAAACTAAGAAATTAGGACTGAAAGTAAACATCAATAAAACTAATATATGGTCACACATGGAAATGCATTATATAATGGAAATGGACGGTTAACCCATTGGAGACACGTTTAAAGTGCCTAGCATGTTCACTGGGAACCCATTTAAATCTCCGCGCCGCTACTCCGCTGCGCTGGACTTTAAATACACATACTCTGTTCTATCACTTATGATTTCAGATATTTTGTTTACCCCTGAATTTCTTTTAGTATCTTGTACTTTTACGAATAGCAAAGGAATGTGGCCTACCTGCTACCCTCTTTTGTGCATTGTAAACCGTTATGTTTTGTTATTTTCAAGGCTGTGAAAGTTGACAAACAATTCAGAAACCATCTTTTTGTAAAAGTTCTCGGACATTGCCTTGAAAGTAAACACAAATCATATGTTCAAACAAGACCGAAAAAAATAACAAACGCAATATAATACTGTACATAATAAAAATAAATATATGAAATAAAATAAGCATAGACCTATACATTATAAAATCAGGAAAAGTTCTTCGTATATTCTTTAATTATCATAGTTATATATCGACCTGTAAATTATAAAATACTATAGATAAAAACTGGACGAAACTCACCTAATATTTCTACCATCAGTAGCATGCACCGGTTACGTTGTCACTGTATATTATTTCATCGTCCGAATCTTCGTTCCATAATAATTCACTACAATCACTGTCACATAATATTTCATCCACTACTTCACTTAGTTTCTCAAAAGCAATACGTTCTCTCCTATTTACGCACATATTGCAAGAAAAAAATTAATTTTAAAACTATGAATTTTAACAAATAAGCACTGAATTTATATTCACTTATATTTTACCGTAATAAATGCCTACAACTATAGTCTACTATTCTATAAATAATAACTAAAATAAACTATACAATACACTAGGCCTATACATATTTACTTTACATAAACAAACAACACATTTTACTGATGGTGAACCGAAAATGTAAACCACTAAAGAAACCTAACGTCTTACAGTGTTATAACACAACAACGAGTCTACCTCGTTGTGGGGCTGTTTGGACTTTCTACCTGCTCACGAGGGAGACTCGTTAAAAGTCTCCAATGGGTTAATGATAAAATAATAATAATAATAAGAAGAAGAAGAAGAAGAAGAAATAATAATAAGAAATGTGCACCCAGGTTGAGCATTAGTGGTGGTTTAGTCTTTATTGTAGTCTGTAATAGTTTTTGTACTTTTCGCACATGTTATGATGTGGTATTTCCTGCATTTTTGTCCACACAACACACACCTGCATTCTTCGGTCGGCTCGTGGAACTTCTTGTTTATACACACCTTGTTATGAAATCCATGCACTGCGAGTCGTGTTGTGACGTGTCTCTGGGGGTTGCACTCTCTGGTCCATCTGTCGTCCAGCATGGCAGTTGTGGTGTAGAAATCTATGTCTATTTCCTTCTTCATCCTATTTCTGATGCTTATGAATTTCTGGTATGGTTCTGTAGATTGTAGATAGAATTGGGTTCTTATGTCCTCTATGAAGTAGGTCTCTCTCATGAGTTCGTAAGCAAAACGAGATGGCGGTGTTTTTCCTATTCTCAGGATCCGTTTCATGAACATTGCTTTGACTATTTCTATTCTTATCAGATCTCCGATCTTAAGTTTTTCCCAAATTATCTTTATCCCATATGTTATAACTGGTGCCAAAGTCGTTTTGAATAACTGCATTGCTGTACCTGTCGATAAGTTGGCCAGATTCGGGATATTGTATGATGTTCGGATGGCTGCCGCTGCTCTTTCTTGGATGTGTATTCCGAAGGACGTTGCTGTTGTCTGTAGAGTGAATCCTAAATATTTGTATTTTCCCACTTTTTGTAGTGGTTGATTGAGTAGTGTTATGTTGTCTTTTGATGTTGATTTTCCCCCTTTTCTAAATGTCATCTGGACTGTTTTCTCTTCATTTATCTGCACGTTGTTCTCCTGTGCCCAGATCTCTAATCTTTTTATTGCTTTTTGTATGTCCTCCTTTTCTGTTGCTCCTATCACCATATCGTCTGCATATAAGATTAGTTTTTGCTTTTGAGTTTTCCTCGATTATGGTGTTCACGTCTGCTGTATAGATGTTAAACAGTGTGGGGCTCATGGGATCTCCTTGCAGAACTCCGTTCGTCTGTACGATATCTTCCGAAATTTCAACATTGTTGTTTACTTGGACTATGTTTCGCTGTAGGCAGGCTTCGATTATTCTCACTAGTGGGTCTCCCTTTCCGATCATCTGTTTCAGTTTCTCAATGAGCTTTTGTCTGTTTATTGAGTCAAAAGCCTTCTTGAAATCGACGAATACTGCATGGTACTTCCCTCTTGTATGTCTTAGGGCGTCTTCTATTTGGTCCATTAGATATTTCACTGCTTGTACAGTGCTTCTGCCTTTCGTAAATCCAAATTGGTTTTCCGGGATGTGTCCCTTGGTCGCTTCTAGGAGTCTTTCATTGAGGATCTTTGTGAACACTTTAAAGGAGGCGTTTTCTAGCGCTACTCCTCTGAATGAATCAGGTGATGCTCTGTCCCCTTTTCCTTTATAGAGTATCTTTAGGGTCGCTGTGTTCCATCTCTCTGGTATTTCTCCTTTCTGTATGCATTTGTTCATCAAGTCTTTCCATAGTTCCTCTAAGTTGTCGAGCGATTCTTTGAGGTGTTCCATGTAGATGTTGTCTGGGCCTGCAGATTTTTTGTTATTCCCTCCATGTATTGCCTTTCTGAGTTCTTGTGATGTTATCGGTTCTTGGATTTGTGTGGGTTTCGTTTTGTCCAAGTCATATGCTCGGTCCAAGTCCTGCTTATTCAGTAGGTCTGAGAAGTGGCTTTCCCATTTTTGTATGTGAATTTCTCCTGTTGTGGGTGAGATTCTCTTTTTCAATGCTATAAACGGATTTGATTTTGCGTCCTCCGCTAGCTTTCTTCCTTGTCTTTCTGTATATTCTTCTCTTTTCCTTTTTAGTATTCCTTTGTAGTTCCTTCTCTTTTCTGCGTACTTGGTTAGGTCTTCCTGTCGTTTGTAGGTTTTTGCTATGTGTAGTGCATGCAATGTTTCTTTCCTTTCCTTGTAGCATTCTTGGTCGAACCATATTTGTGCATGTCTTCTTTTTCTTACTTTTATAGCTTTCTTCATCACTTCGGTGGAGATTTCTAGGGCTTCTTCGAGTTTGCCTTCTTCTATTAGATCCCTTGCTTTCTCGATGTTTTCTTCGTTGAGTTTTATTACTTCCTGTTGTATTTGCCTGGTGTATATATTTGGTCCATTCGCTTCTTTCCTCGTTTGTGGTATTTTCATATGGAAACTTGTCATTATCGGGATGTGTTTCCGTATGGGTGCCGCTGCGGAGTTCCATAGCCCGTTTTGTTTGATTAGTTTTAGATTTTCTCCTTTAAAGAATACTAGATCGATCGTGCTGTGGCCGTTCTGTGCGAAATAAGTTGGGGTCTCCTTTTTATTCGCTATTTTGAACCCTTCCTCTTCTAGAGTCTCTAGCAGAATGTGTGTTTTGGCAGTTTCCTTATCGAGCCTGCAGTTAAAGTCTCCGGCGAGTATTACATTCTTATCTGTTTTTGTTTGTTCGATGGCTGTTGATATTTTATCTATTATGTTTTCGATGGGAGCACTTGGTTGTATGTATATTCCTATTATTGTTACTGTGGAGGTTTGTACTATGATCATGTTTTCCTCCTTGGTAATTCCTTCAATATCTCCTGTTCTCCCTTTTATGAAACATGTGACTCCCCCTGCTGGTCTTCCCTCCGTCGGGGTTGCTAGTGCATGTATGGCGTAGTAACCTTGTAATTCTATGTCTTCGGTAAGGAAGGTCTCTGTGAGTATCATGACGTCCGTATTGTCTATTGTCTTCTTTGGTATGTAGGGTAGTGCGTTTCTTATTCCCTCTATGTTCCATAGTAGTATGTTTATTTCCTTATTCTGCTGGGGTTCATTTTTCTTTGCCACGTTCTTGTTTAAGTTATTGTAGTTCCGCCCCGTCGTCTTCTTCCCTTCTCCATGAGTATCTGCGAAATCGAAATCTTCTGACCTTAATTCCTTGTGGCCAGAAATCCGCGTTCTGTGCGTCTTCCAGGTAGATGTAAGGGAAACCGATCTTGAAAGCTTTTCTATCTCCTAGGGTGTGAAGTTCTTCACATTCTATATTACCCTTAATGCCGTTTCTTTCCAGGAATTTTCTTATGTTGCTTTCGGTGGTGTTACGTTTGAGTCTGCCTAATGTACATCCAGGCCATCTTTTCCGCCGCTTCCAGTTCGTCGTCTTCTTTCCTGTGCCCTTGCCCGGTTATACACGGTCTGCTGTCTTCTGTGTATCTTATTTTCCTTTCTGTTTCTTTCTGATAATTTCTGTTGTTTTCTTCGAAAGTGTTGGTGCTTTCTTCATCTCTCATGTTATTTGTCCTCTTTTCATTGTAGTTTAGTTTCATTGGTGTCTTGTGTATTAGTCTTTGATTAATTTTCTGTTCAATCCTTTTGTCCAGCTTGTTTTCTAAAAAGTCTATTATGTTTTCTAGTTTGTCGTTTATTATCTCAGTGTTTATTGCTGTCAGGTTGGCTCCCCTGTCTTTGTGTTTATTGTCGTGAGCTTGATTCTTTGTACTGGTTGTTGCGTGTTGTGTTGTGTCTTGGTGCTTCTCTTCTTCTCCGTCAGATGTAGCGCTGTGACAGACACTATTTGTTACTTCTTGTAGGTGGCCAAGAGATGGCGCTACTTGTCCCGCTGGGCAGCTATCTGGTTCCCGTGCCTCTATCAATTTGCCATGTGTAACCTCTTTGTTTTGGTGATTCTCATTTTCGTTCATTTTAGTATCTAGTTTACACTTCATTGATTTAATATAACTACGTATGGTTCTTACCGCATTTTGTAGTTCTTCCTTCGTTTCCTTCTTCAGGTAACCTCCTATTTCCGTGATATTTTGCACACTTTTTAGAGCATTCTCTAGCTGCCGTTACGTCTCGTCCGCCATCTTAAGACATGATAAAATGAGGGTGGGTTTGAAGAGTTGGCTGGCTTCAAATACTGGGAGCAATAATTAAAAACAAGAATGAGGTGTACGAGGCAATTAAACAATTCTGGAAATATATTCTATTATGCATTACATGGACTCCTTGTTGTCCAAAATTTCTCAAAATGCTAAATTAAAAGTATTTTTAAAATTGTATTCTTGCAGATATAATATACGGATGCGAAACATGGACTAATTCTTTAAGAAGGGCACCTAGGATGGAATTTCATATAATGAAGTTCCAAAGGAAGATAAATATTACTACTATTGAGAATAAACTTCTTAGGAACATTTTTGAACCAATGTGAAATGAACAGACCGGCGAATGGAAAAGACTTCATAACAGTAAGCTCCCTCCATGGTATCTTTACCTTGTCGTGGTGGAGTGGCTTGCGTGCTTAAATGATCCTGAGAGCTATGCCGGCGGTAGCATTGCTGCCGATAGGGTTACCCATGCTGGACTGGTCGAAGGTGATAAGCCAGACGAAAAAAGTACCTTGGGCGAAAGAGTGACGATCTTTCACCGTAAAAATACAACCGTCAAGTAATGCGACATGCGTTCATCTGGGGTAAAATTTTCCGGAGGTCAAATAGTCCCCCATTCGGTTCTCCGGGCGGGGACTACTTCAGGGAACCCATGCCAAAGGCTCAAACACAGGGACATGTTCCTAGGAACATGGAATGTTAGGACTTTGTACAATGGCGGGGCACTAGAGATATTAACACGGGAATTAGATAAATCGCCCTTGGATATAATCGCTTTACAGGAAGTTAGGTGGCCAGGAGAAGGTAGACAGGAATCAGGAAGCTTTCCATTATACTATGGGGTGCAGAAAGACCTGCACTTGGAATGTGTTTTTTAGTCAGAAGGAGGATCCTATCCGCTATCCGAGATATTAAATTTATTAGTGATAGGATATCATACATAATTCTAAAGGGTAAACGACATGATTTTATAATTGTAAATGTACATGCCCCCACAGAAGATAAAGATGACAAGATCAAGGATGAGTTCTATGAAGAATTAGAATGCTTATTTGACAGCCTTTCACGATATCATATGAAAATTGTCTTAGGAGATTTTAACGCAAAAGTGGGGCGGGAAGATATATTCAAACCAACAACAGGCAAATTCAGTCTTCATGAAGATAGTAACGACAACGGGGTTAGATTAGTCACATTTGCCACATCAAAGAATCTCATAGTTAAGAGCACAACATTTCAGCATAAGGATATTCATAAATACACCTGGACGTCCCCAGATGGAGAAACTCGAAACCAGATAGATCATGTATTAGTGGATAAACGATGGCACAGTAGCATCATTGATGTTAGATCAGTTAGAGGGACAGAATGCAATTCGGATCATCATCTAGTCAGAGTAAAATCAGACAACGGCTATCGCTTATGAGAGGAACAAACGCTACAGATGATTCTGTAAAATATGAAATAAAAAACTTGAAAAATGATGAAATGCGGCAAATCAAAATTGCTAATAGATTTGAAGTACTGGAATCTTCAGATGACAATTTGGCAAAACGAAGAAGAAACTGATATAAATAAAGAATGGGAGGCTATAAGAGATACTATTAAATTGTCAGCATCAGAAAGCATTGGTTGTTTAAAAAAGAGGCAAAACAAGAAATGGTTTGATGAGGAATGTGTCGAAATTGTAAAGAAAAGAAAGCTAGCAAAAATGAAATGGTTACACGAGCCAAATGAGGTAAATTTGGAGCAATTGGATAGTGTCAGACGGGAAACCACCAAGTTACTAAAGAATACAAAGAGGGAATATTTTAGAGAGAAGATTAATGATCTTGAAATGAATGCAAAAAATGGGAACATTAGAGAATTATATCAGGGAATTTGTATAGATAAGAAGGGGTTTCAGGCTAGAACAAACATAATTCGGAATGAAAATGGGGATATGATTGCAGATTCTAGGAGTATATTAAATAGATGGAAAGGTTACTTTAATCTGCTCTTAAATGTACATACAGAACAGGACATTGAGGAGGATAAGTTACGACAGCAGAAATGCTAGTCGCAGAGCCAAGTGCATTAGATGTTGAAATGGCGATTGTAAAATTGAAGATGTATAAAGCATCAGGTTCAGATGAGATCCCGGCAGAACTGATAAAATCAGGGGGAGAAAAATTGATGGACAAGATACGATGGTTGCTTAGTATGATTTGGGAAAAAGAAGCTCTTCCAGATGAATGGAAGGAATCAATTATCATACCAATTTATAAGAAAGGAGATAAAACTGATTGCAACAACTACAGGGGCATCTCATTACTTTCAACTTCGTACAAAATTCTAACAAATATATTAGTAAACAGATTACTCCCTATATTGATGACATTCTAGAGATCATCAATGTGCATTTAGAAGAAACAGGTCTACAACAGATCAGATTTTCAGTATAAGACAGATTTTAGAGAAGAAATGGGAATATAATGGCAATGTACATCAACTATATGTAGACTTCAAAAAAGCATATGATTCAATTAGGAGGGAGAAGTTATATAGTATCCTGCTGGAGTTCGGAATTCCTAAAAAGTTGGTTAGACTTATACGAATGTGTCTAAATGGCTCAAAGAGTAGGGTGCGTGTAGGCAAACATTTCTCAGATACTTTTGATGCTGATGATGTAGTACTACTGGCCAATAGCGACGAGATACTAAAGGCCAACACGCACACACTATTGAGTAACACTAAGAAATTAGGACTGGAAGTAAATATCAGTAAAACTAAATATATGGTCACACGTAGAAATTCAGTATATAATGGAAATGGACAGCTAATGACAAATGAGGGAAATTTTGAGGAAGTGGCTGAATTCAAATACCTAGGAACAATAATCACAAATAGGAATGAGATGCAAAAAGGAATTAAACATAGGCTCAATTCTGGAAATGCATGCTATTATGCATTGCAGACACTTTTGATGTCCCAACTCCTTTCAAAAAACGTTAAGCGAAAATATATAAAACTATTATTCTACCAGTTATATTATATGGGTGCGAAACATGGACTCTTACTTTAAGGGAGGAAAGGAGATTACGAGTATTTAAGAATAAAGTTCTTAGGAAAATTTTTGGACCAAAGAGAGATGAACAGACAGGTGAATGGAGAAGACTACATAACAATGAACTACATGGTCTTTATAGGAAGCCAGATATAATAAAGAACACTTAAGTCTCGTAGACTGCGATGGGCAGGACATGTTGCGCGTATGGGGAATGAAAGACGTGCATGGAAGCTTCTTGTAGGAAAGCCAGAGGGAAAACGCCCAGTTGGTAGACCTAGAATGAGGTGGGAGAACAACATTAACTATGATTTGAGGGAAGTAGATTATACAGGGAATGATTGGAAAGCATTAGCTCAGGATAGGGATGTATGGAGAGCTTATGTCCGCGCGGCCATGAACCTTCGGGTTCGATAGTGCCAGTGAGTAAGTAAGTAACAGTAAGCTACATGCTCTCCATAGGAAATCACATGTAATGTGTAGAGACTGGATTCTAATGTAATTACATATTCCATTCCTTAGACATACGGAAACAGAAAATGTACATTGTAAACCTGTTTATAAATAAAAGAATAAATAATAATAAAAATAGTAATACCTCCAAATAGTTAGTACGTTTTTTGTTTACGAATGGACAGACAGAATAAAATAGAAAGCATTTTAACAATTAAAAAGTTTTACCTTATCGGGAATCGAACCTGTGACATTTTGTATACGAATCAAGCCACTAAGCACGGGGCTAAGAGTATGCTGGCTAATTTCGCTTGAAAGAATAATATTCAAAGGAAGAAAGGAAACGTATTATAGCTCTACTGTACAGTTAATTTACTCGTGTGAATCGCGCGTTGGAACTTAAAATATTCGAGATCAAGAGTCGGCCCATTCTTTTTGTCGCTAAGTGTACATATTTCTCAATTTGATACTACATAAAAATGCTGACTCTATTTATCACTAACAAAACATAAATGGTCCGGCGATGTTATCTCAAAGTAGCGTGCTACCTTGTCACGTAGAGGGGCCCGGGTTCGATCTCCCGTCAGGACAAATTTCCTTGGAGAGGTTTCTTGGAGTCTTTTTTATCACCTGTACGACCAAGACAAATGTCAGGAAACTTTAAGGCCCAAAGAATCCCTGAACACCATCTGGCCATCATTATTATATTCGCCTCATTAGATTAAAACCTGTATTGGTCATCATTACCATCATCATCGTATTATCGGGGCAGCGTAACCTCGCCTTCCAGATGTGGGTTACAAGTACGCTAATACCAGGTGAGAATACCAGAAATGTCATAATGATAACCGTGAGGCGTAAAAAAACAAATGTCGCGCAAGTGATTACAAGCTCACCCTCCACCCCTGATTTTTAGGCAAATTTTACCAAATTTGAGCTCATTTTTTCAGACTTTTCTGCATTTCAAGTAGCCCGGAAATTCAATGTAGGGTTCATGATAACAAATAAGAGTCAGATCAGGATTTTATCGGAGTTACTCCCGTTTTATCCTTCGAAAAACGTTCATTTCACAACTTGTCCATACTTGTGTCATCCATTTTATTTCATCTACCACTGTGATCATGCGACAAGCCTTGTCAGCCGGTATTCTCGTATATCACAGACTATCAATAATAGGAACTTCACCTTATCTCATCTCTCGACATAGTATTTCGTTGGATACAAAAAAGAGTGTTTGCAACAAACCAGAAATTGTTCCTTAAATTCCACATAAACTGTAGCAACAAAATTTAGACTTATCACAGAACGGGACTATATAACATAGCTGATTATTGTTATTATTTTTATTATTCTCTATCAGAGTTTAGTATCTCACCACAGACGTGTTTTACGTGTCCCACTCCACACGGGCCTTACAGAGACACGACCGTCGGGAGAGGGATTTTAAACATTGGATCATACATTACATGTTTTCACCCACAAAATATGGAGAACCTCCACGAGTGAGTATCAGTTCAAACCAGGGCGTTATCCGACCCGATGCTACGCAACATTAGGACGAAACACAAATTTCACACTCACAAGTGCCCAGTAGATAGGCCCGAATTGGACTATAATACCACTTAAAAATAAGGATATTAACTAACTAACTAACTAACTAGCACTATCAAAACCGTACTTTCATGTCCGCGCGGCCGTAAGCTCATCACACATTCCTATCCTGAGCTAATGTCTTCCAATATTCCCCTGTATAATCTACTTCCTCTAAATCAAGTTTAATCGTATTCTCCCACATCATTATTGCTCTACCTATAGAGCGCTTTCCCTCTGGTTTTCAGACAAAGATTTTTCATGCCACTTTTTCTTTTCTCATTCGTACCGTATGTCCTGCCTCTCGCAGTATACGAGACTTAACTATTCGTATTATATATGGTTTCCCATAGAGATATGTAATCCTCTCCTTACACCTGTCTGTTCGTCTCTCTTTGGTCCAATATATTTCTAAGAACTTTTCTTTTACAAATACTCGTAATATTTTGTCCTCCCTTAAAATAAGAGACGACATTTCTCTTCCATGTAACTGTGAGAATAACGTTTTTATATATTTTCAGTTGTTTTTTTAGAGACGTTGGGACGACAAGAGTTCCTGTGATGTACAATAACATACATTTTTATAATTGCGCATATTTAGTAGTCTACAAAGAAAATCATATATTGATATTGTATATTTAATTTATTCTGCAATAAAAATAATTAAAGAAAAAATAAATACTAAAATAAAATTTAAAATGTATAAACCAGTATAGAAGCCCTGTAGGCTAAATAAACTTTAATTAATTTTAGAATTTGAAGAACATGGTTCATTATTGAGATTTTACGTTATTGAATCCTATTGCTTGAAAAGGTATTTATCAATTGTTTATTTTTTTATACATTTCCTTAGCACTTCCTCTCCTGCATACACCGTTTTCCTTTCCCTGCCCTTATTCTGAGATTTCTTCTTTATCTGCATTTTTTCCAATTTTCCGTCTCGTGATATTTTCTTTTGTCACAATCAGTTATTCCACGTTCCGAAGTTCTGAGACTATATCTTCCTCCGAATTCTACTGTATCGCTATCTTTCACATTCTAGTCCAAAGCGTTTTGCATGCTAACTTTTACATTTCCCCTGATGGATCCTAATTTACCGAAGTTTTTCTGTAAATAATATATGGTTTGATTTACCGTGGCTCTAGTGTTTATTTCCTTTAACATTTTGATTGATTCGATGACGTGTTCCGTTAAAGACGTGATGAATAATTAGACACACAACATTTCGATCGTTCTAAAAGACTAATTGTGAAATGTATGTGTTACCTAGAAACAATCAAACATTGTTTTCTCTTCAAAAAATATTGTTTACAATAAAGTGGCCTTAAAAATGCAATTTCTATTAAATAATTATAACAAATTGCGACTCTTGATTAATAGCAATAAAACTAAAAAATGGCCACACCTAGAAATACATTATATAATGGAAATGGACAGTTAATAACAAATTAAGGAAATTTTGAGAAGTGCTTAATTCTAGTACCTAGGAATAATTAAAATTTAAATAAAAAATTAATACATAAGGGAACACCCACACTCTTTTCAGCAAAACAAAGAAATTAGACTGAAAGTAAACATCAATAAAACCAATATATTGTCAAACATAGAAATGTATTATATAATGGAAATGGACGGTTAATGACCAATGAGGGAGGTTTTGAAGAGTAGGCTGGCTTCAAATACCTGGGAGCAATAATTAAAAACAAGAATGAAGTGTACGAGGCAATTAAACAATGCATGCTATTATGTATAACATGGACTCTTTGCTGTCCCAACTTCTCTCAAAAAAAAGCTAAACTAAAAATATTTTTAAAATGTTATATATTACATGCATGCGAAACATGTACTGTTACTTTAAGGGAAGAGAAAAGATTAGAGTATTGAGAATAAACCTCTTAGGAACATGTTTGAACCAAAGTGAGATGAACAGACAGGCGAATGAAGAAGACTCCATAACAGTAAGCTACATGATCTTTATAGGAAGCCACATGTTAATAATAGAGCCTGGATTCATATGTAAGTATGTATTCTATTCCTTAGACATACGGAAATAGAAAATATTTACGAATTGCAGCATGAATATTACAGTATTCAAGTTTCATTTTACAACTTAATATATAAAAATTTCGTGTCACGTTGTTTGTCCGCGATGGAATCCTAAACTACTGAACCGATTTTAATAAAATTTTGCACACTGTGTGCAGTTTGATCCATCTTGAGACTTAAGGTAGTTTATAACTAAATTTATAGTCGCAATATTTTTTATTGCAAATTGTTTGTTTATTATTTAACAAAGAGTTATAATTATCTGTGAGTTCCATACGATTCTAACAGACGACGGTGTAATTATCTGTGAGTTCCATACGATTCTAACAGATGGCGGCATAAGGTAATTTGGTAAGGTAATTCGTTTATTATTTAACATAGAGAGATCCAGATGGCTGTGCTTTTTGTTGCAACCGCGAATTTCAATTGAATTACAAATATTGATTATTTCATCATTTAAATGTGTTCAGTGTTTATTTTTGTTTTCAATATTATTAATTTCGTGCGTAAGTATTAGTTTCAAGTAATCTGGCTGAGAGACAGCAACTTAATATATATTTTTAACGTATACCTTAGCCACAGCAATGCGTGGCCGGGACTTCTAGTATTTTTATATATTTTAGTGAATATTACATAATTCATACAATCTAATATATAAAAATGAATGTATGTTTGTTTGTTTGTATTCTATGCGCGGCCATACCGTTGATCCGATTTTGATGGGGTTTTTGCAAAATGTTCAGGGAATTCCCGGAATGAACATAGGCTATAAGGGAGTTGTAATACCAACCCCTTCACTCCTAAAAATCACCCTTTGTAGCGAAAAACGTGAAGTAAAGTCCCTATTTTTACGCTTAAAAGGATTATCTTGCCTAAACCATAACAATTACACCAAGTACACAGAATTTAATATCTCAAAAACCTCTAGAAAAAAGTCCGCGACAGCATATGCTTATCTTTTACGGATAACTCACAATAACCATTTTTGTTTTTCATTGATGCCAAGAAGATTGGGATAAGTAGGTCCCCCGGTAAGCGTGCTCTGCTATACCGTTCATCCGATTGAGACGGGGCTTTTTGAAAAATGTTCAAGAGATTCCAAGGAAGAACGTAGGCTACAAGAGAGCTGTAATACTCAACTCCTTCACCCCTAGAAATCACTCTGTGTAGTGAAAACGTGAAATAAAGTCCCTATTTTGACGCTTAAATGGCTTACGCTGCCTAAACCATAACAAATACATCAAATTATTGTACACGGAAGTGAATATCTCAAAACACTCCACAAAAAATTCCGCGACAGCATATGTTTATCCTTTACGGATAACTCACAATAACCATTTTTGTCTTTCATTGATGCCAAGAAGATGGGGATAAGCTGATTCGCGAGCAAGCATAGCAGCTCAAGGCTGGTGGTAAAAACACATTAACATTTATTTAGGAGTAGCAGCGCACGCCAGGTATTAGCTAGTACTACATAAAAGTTTTTTTTCAATTTTCTAGCTTTGTGCAGTGCTTAAAATATCAAACCATGGTTAACCATTTGGTAACTACTCTAGAATACTTTGGAGCTACAGAAGCAAAATATATTACACGGAGGATCACTTGTGAGTAAATTAGCTAATATTTATGTATAATTCTTATCTACATACTTATTTGATATTACATATTTAATTACATATTTAGCTAAATGCTTATGTACATATATCTCAATTTGATACCACATAAAAATCTGGGTTCTACTGATAATTCAGGCCACTTGCAGTCCATTTGGAAACGAGGGTGGAACAATCCGGGATAACACTCTAGACCTCTCTCGAATGGAATCCACGAGAGTCCGATTCATTCTAGAAAGGAATATATAGTCGCATTTGGAAAATAATCCTTCTAGAAAGAATGTCTGCATTCATCGTTAACGAGTTTCACACGGCTGAAATCCGCATTTTCATTGGTTTATATACCGTTAGCCAGGGCAAATTTAAAGGCGAACATTTGAGCAATGGAACATCAATGGGTTACAATATTTTTCTTATTATGCCAGTTGACTTTCGCCATACAAAAATATCAATAATTGACATTATTTTCTTGATCTCTCCATACTATTGGAATAGCAATGATAAAGATGCTGCTTCTCTTGTGCCAATTTTTATTATTTTAATTATTTATTTGTTTAATCTGGCGGAGTTAAGGCCATATGGCATCCTCTTCCACTCACCAGGACAAACATATGTTACATCAGAATATCTCAATCACAATTAACATTAAATACTATATGAAAAATTGATCAAGTTAATATCTATAAGATTAAGATTGTTAATATAATAATGTCAATAATAATTAAAATTAACAATAAAATCAATAATAAAATGTACACAAGATTTTTTTTTGCAACGGATGGTTGTCGTGACAAATTTGTCTTGATCTCCTAAGTTTGTGCCAAAATAAGATAGGCACCATTCGACAAATGAGGTTATGCTATCTCTCTCTCCCTCTCTCTCTCTCTCCCCCTCTCTCTCTCTCTCTCTCTCTCTCTCTCTCTCTCTCTCTCTCTCTCTTTCTCTCTCTATTTGGCTTTTGAGAGTGAGAGAACAGCACATTCAAGAAAATATATTATGGTCACTTACATAGGGTCTTTTTGTTGAACTCTGCGCCATTAGAATGATTTCAAATAACATGATCACATTTAAACGTATAATTACTTTAAATGTACTATATGATTATGTACAAAAGTAAAGTAATCCACTACAGGCTTTGCGAGGCACTTGGGGCAGTAGAAAGTTAAGGCTCCAACCGTTTTAGGCAATCGGCACAAGATGTCAGCTGAGTTTCTACTCTGCGGGACGGCCTCCTTTACCCCTAGAACAAACATCTGGTACTCATTTCCTTGGAGGCTGAGTTAAACCTTGAGCCATGGTGTCGACAGAAGGTTTGGGCCAGTTTTAAAATTTCTGACCCCACCGGGACTCGAAACCCCAACCTTCCGGCTTGAAGCGTACTGCCTTAATCACTACGCTACGGCGTGCATCCAATGACAATGTATATTCCTATATAAGAATATTCAAGAATCAATAAAACTGTGGGTGTTAGAAGAAAACGGCATTCATTTTTGCAGAGAACATGACTAAATAATTCAAATGACGTACCAAGTCTCAAAACATAGCAACCTTGTGGAAAAATAATATAAATAGTGATAGTAATTGTAATAATAATAATAATAATAATAATAAATTTAAACTGGCAGAGTTTAAAGCCATAAAGCCTCCTCTTGCACTCAACCAGTGAAAAAAATAGATATTAAAAAATTACGTTACAACATAACATATAAGTAATATAAATGGATTTATAACAAATTAAACTGAAAATACATGCTAACTCTTTTCTCCAAAGTTTTTTTGAATGGAACATATTCATTGCTTATTGTGAAGATTTTTAACTAGCCATAGATTTTCCAAACACAAATATACCTTTTCATAGATATTTGCTGAACTGGAGTTTTTATAAAAAATAAAGGAAGGAAGATGTCTTATTTTGTAGAATCTTGCTTCTTTTCTTAACGTTTCCTTTCATAAATCATTCCTTACAATCCTTTTTGTTTTTGTTTCGTAAAAAAATGTAACCTAACTTAGGTTTATTTGTTGTGCTTTATCATTGGTAATTCATATCCGGTGTCCGAGTTCCTGTAATCAATATGAAATAGCAGTTCCGAAGAAGAGAGAGAGAGGAATAGTGAAGAAATTGAAAACACGCCTGTATGCATTATTAATAAGAATTTAGCTCTTCCACAGTATTAAGTGTTTATACTTAGGGAGTTGATAATTCAGATAATATAAAATATATATCACTCACTCCCTGACACTATTGAACCCAATTCATAGTCATGTGCTCTTCAAACATCAGTATCCTCAGTTAATATTTCCTCTTTATAATTCTTCGCCCCTCTCAAATAATAATTAATTGTATTTCCCCACTTATTTCTTGGTATATCTACTGGTAGTTTTCCTCTGATTTCCTTCCAAGAAATTTCCATGCTCCTTTTCGATTCCCAATTCGTGCCATATGTCATCGCAGTATACCAGACTAAAATTGTCCCCATAAATATAATACAGTGCATTGCTATATCGGTTTCTCAATTCCCTGTGAGTTTCTTTTTTAAAATGTCTAAGCACATTATTATAAATAATCGTAATATTACCTCCTTAAAATATGAGACCACATTTCACACCGATGCAAGAGGGTTGTTCAATAAAAGATATGTTCATTATTTTTACAGTTATAATTGAACACGATAATTTATGATTTTATATTTGTTAGCTTAATGCGTCATCATCCCGTGGTCCAAATTTCAATGTCATCCTTCCCGGTTCCTCTCCGTGAGCGGTGTGCGAGTCGAAACATGTTCAGCACCGCCTATGCTACATTGATGGTGATGCAGAATTTCTTTCAAAGGTAATCACTACTTATGAAACTTGGGTATATAATTTTGATCCTGAGAGCAAACAGCAAAGCTCTGTGCGGAAATCTTCATCGCCAACCCCCAAAAAAAACTAGGTGGCTTCTTCTGCTGGGAATATTATGGTCATCTATTTTTTTATATTCGTGGAATCGCTTATCAGCACACAACAGGTAACTGAGCAATACTATTAAAATATCTTGATAACTCTACAAGGTCATGTCAGGCGCAAAAATCACATTTTCGTAAAGCAGCCTGCATACGTGCACCAACGTAATGCAGGGCGGGTATGGAAAATGGTGTTGCTGAATATCTTGCAAGAGATAAAAGGAAATGTATTAATCACCCTCTCTACAGTCCGGATTAAGCCCCGTCTGACATTTCCTATCTCATAGCCTGAAGTTTTCCGTCTTCAGGAGCTGTAGAGAAGCCTGCGGAGACGGTTTTGAAAGACAAACCATGATTTCAGTAAGTCTTTGCACTTTGGCAGAGCTCCAGAGATAAGAGCCTTGTATCCAAGAGAGCTACTTTGAGAACTGAAAACCAAATCCTGAGGAAGAGTAATGGTATGTTTGTAAAAAATGATAAAAAGTAGTAATAATAATAATAATAATATTATTACTGGGCACGCTGTAACGTAGTTTGTTAATGCAATATGCTAAATGCCGGAAGGTCGTGAGTTTATGTCCTTATGGGGGTCGGCATTTTTAAACATGCCTAAATCTTTGGTGACACCGTGGACCTAGGATCGATTTTCCCTCTAACAGAAATGAGTATCAGACGCTTGTTCGGGGGATAAAGATGGCCGTCACGCAGGACCAATAACCCACCTAACATCACGCGCCGATTGTCTAGAAAGGTGGGAGCCTTAATCTACTACCACTCCAAGGAATTCCTCAGGTCTGTAATAAGATTACTTTGCTTTTACTATTATTATTACTATTGTTATTATTACTGTTATTATTATTGTTATTGTTACTATTACTGTTCTTGTTATTGTTATTATTATTGTTATTATTATTGTTATTATTATTGTTATTATTATTGTTATTATTAATGTTATTATTGTTATTTTTATTTTTTTTTTATTATTAATATTCTTCCCTGTGAATTATCACCTTGCCGTGGTAGGGAGGCTTAGTACCAATGACCCAGACGATCATAACCGGGAAGCCTTGGCTTGCGGTTAGATAAGAGGAGAGGGAACTAATAATAATCCGCAACGTGGGAGCAACGACCACATTGAAAGCTGCAAACACGGAAGACCACAACGGCAGACACGGCGGAGATAGAAATATCGGAACGGCGGAGATAGAAATATCGGAACCGCGGAAGTGGCAACCCAATCTCTGGGGATGAAATAAGAGACCCAGCTCGGGGAAACAAGAGTGGAGTCCTCAATGGCAGAAGACGGAAGAGGCAATCCTCCTTGTGGGGATAAAACACAAGGAAGCAAGTCCAAAGGCTTTAAAGAGGCAGCCCCTCCAAGGGACTAACCCTGCAGAACGATAGTAGCGTACTCAGGGGACACTTCAAAATATTTACAAGCTCCAAAGAGATAGCCGGACTGTCCAACCGATAACGACAAACGCAAAGCATAAGGATAAACGTTTTGGAATTCAAGACCAAATAAAGTAGCAACATGGAATGTCAGAGGAATACATCATAAAGAAACCGAACTGAAAAGATAATTAAAAGAAAGAAGTATAGATATAGCAGTGATAACAGAAACAAAAAAGAAACAAAGAGGAAGTTAAGATCTACGTAATTATATAATGTTTTTTTAGTGGAGGAGAAATAACAGAAAGAGCTCAAGCAGGAGTAGCAATATTAGTAAGCACAAGCTTAAGGAAAACAATAACTGCATACGAATGGATAAATCAGAGAATAATGAAAATAAGACGCAAAATAGTAAAAGGAAATCTTACTGTCATAGGAATCTACGCACCAGAGGAAGGCAGAAAACAAGAAACAACGGAATTTTACCAACAACTACAAAAGATAATAGATCAAACAGACAAAAACGATTACTTAATCATAGCAGGAGATGTAAATGCACGTATAGGGAAAACACCAATTACAAATTTAACGGGAAACAATGGAGAAGAAACGCTAAATTATAATGGGAAAAGTTATTAAATTTCGCATGCTTTAACCAATTGAGAATAACGAACAATTACTTCAGACATAAGGAAATACATAAATATACGAGAAGTGAGAGAGGATCATGCTCCATAATAGATTACATTACGGTTAATAAAAAATGAAAAATCTAGTCAGAGATACAATAGTCTTCAGAGGAAGCGATATCCATAGTGCCCATTACCTATTGATTAGTAAAATAGATACCGGTATACAAAAGAAATGATATAGAAACTGGAATAAAGAATTAAAGAAGAAGGAAGAAAACAAACAAGAATTTTATAAAATAAATTTGTTAGAAGAAGAATCGATACAAGATTTATACAAAAGAAGGCTAGAAGATTATAAAAATGCGGAAGAGCCAAAAAAGTAAATTGAAAAAGAATGGAATAGTATAAAAGGACTCATACATAAAACAGCAAAAGAAGTATTAGGAACAAGGAAAGTAGGAGGACGAAACAAAGGACTAAAAAAATGGGATCCAGAAATTGGTAAGAGATAAAAAGGAGGCCTACTTAAAATACTTAAACAACAAGAATGGCCACAACAGAATAGAATATAATAGAACAAGAGCATTAGTAAAAAATATACGAGAAAATTAAATAGAGAACATTGGGATAGATACATAGTAGAAATGGATCACAATTTACACCGAAGACAAGACAAAGTATATAAATGTATAAGAAGCCTTAATTCTGAAGTAAAAGATAAAACAAATCTGCTAACTATACAAGATATAGAATTAGAAAATTATTATAAAGAACTATGGACGGACAAAGAAAATAAAGAAGAAATAACACTCGTAGAAACAAACGAACAATATGCAGAAATAGATACAAGAAATGATAGAAATATTAAAGAACTGTAAAAATAATAAAGCATGCGGGATAGACAATCAAAATGTTGTGCAGGTTTTCAGAAATTTATTATGTGAAATGTAATGAACATATAATATCGTGAGACATATTGTATGAAAGGTAAACTCTCAAAGTTTAGTTGTCCACTTCTAAAGTTCCGCGTTCACCCGCAAGATGTCAACAGCAGAGCAGTAAAGGAAAATGGCGTTGACTGGGGATCAGAAGTCTTTCTGTGTGCTTGATCACCATGTAAACAACTCTGTGACTAGTGTTCAACGACATTTCCGTACCAGATACGATAAAGACCCGCCGGATGGGAGATCCATTCGTAAGTGGTACACACAATTTAGGGATTCAGGCTGTATCTGTAACGAAAATCGACTGGCCGTCCGTCGACGAGTGAAGAGACAGTCGAACGCGTTCGCACATGCTTCGTGCGGAGTCCACAGAAATCCACCTACCGGGGAGCGACAGAACTTCAACTACCACAAAAAACTGTATGGCGGATTCTCCGGAAACGTTTACAGATGAAACCCTACCACTTGCAACTGGTTCAAGCCTTAAAACCCGCCGATTATGCTTTGCGAGCGTCCTTCTGTGTTGATTTTCTCGCATTAATGGAAGAGAATGAGTTCCATGAGAGGGTAGTTTACAGTGATGAAGCGACTTTCCACCTTTCAGGAAAAGTGAATAGACACAATGTAAGGATTTGGGGAACTGGTAACCCCCATGCAACTCTGGAACATCAACGCGATTCTCCGAAAGTGAATGTCTTTTGTGCCATTTCCCATGCAAGGTTTATGGGCCCTTTTTCTTTCATGAACGTACTGTGAACGGACATGTTTTCCTTGATATGCTACAACAATGGCTCCTTCCGCAGCTTGAAGCGGATAGTCCAGATTTCATTCTGCAGTTGGATGGTGCCCCTCCACATTACCATGGCAATGTTCGAGACCATTTGAATACGGCTTTACCACAACGCTGGATAGGCCGTGCATCTCAGGGTGATCAACAACTCATTCATTGGCCACCTCGATCACCAGCTCTAACCCCGTGTGATTTCTTCATGTGGGGTCTTGTAAAGGATCATGTTTACGTACCACCACTTCCAACAACACTGCATGAACTGCGTGCCCGCATCACAGCAGCCATTGCTGATATCGACCGCGGACTGCTACAGAAAGTTTGGCAGGAGATTGAATATCGGCTTGACATCTGTCGTGTAACAAAAGGCGCTCACATAGAACATCTGTGAATATTTAAAAAAAAACTTTGAGAGTTTACCTTTCATACATCATGTCTCACAATATTATATGTTCATTACATTTCACATAATAAATTTCTGAAAACCTGCACAACATTTTGACTTGACCTGTATAAACATAGAATCGATAAAAAATGCCCCAAAAAATTTCCAAGAAAGATTATTAAAATTCTATAACAAGTGCTGGAAACAAAACACAATACCAGAAGAATGGAAAATTGGAAAAATAATCTCAATATTTAAAATAGGAGATAAAACAAAGCTAGAAAACTATAGAGGAATAAGCTTACTATGTGCTGCATACAAAATATATACAAAAATGATCAACCAAAGATTAATAACTATAATAGACGCAATAATATCAGAAGAGCAGACAGGTTTTAGGAAAGGAAGAAGCTGCACAGACAACGTATTCACTTTAAAACAAATAATAGAGAAGCGAATAGAATTAAACTTAGAGGCGCACATTCTCTTTATAGATTATAAGAAGGTCTTTGATAAAGTGTCTAGACCAAAATTAAGGAAAATATTAAGTGAAAAGGAATTCCACTACACTTGATAGCAGTAATTAAGAAAATGTATGAGAAAACAAAAATAAAAATAAATCAAAGGGAACCAATACATATAACAGGAGGAGTTAGACAAGGTTGTCCACTATCAACCACTCTTTTTAAAATTTATTTTGACGACATGATAAGATCATGGAAGCAAATGACGACTGGGGGATTAACTTAGGAAATACAGTAATAAAAACAGTAGCCTTTGCAGATGACCAGATTTTAATAGCAAAAACAGAAGACGAACTACAAAGAATGCTATATCAACTAAATGAAATATCAAAAAAATACAACATGGAAATATCATCAGGAAAATAAAAAAACAATGGCCTTCAAAGGCGCTCATCCAGTTCGGACAAATATAATATTAGAAAATAAACCAATAGAACAAGTAGTAAGATATAACTTCCTAGGTTGCGAAATATCATATGCAGCGGAAGCATATATAAATAACAAACTAAATAAGTTTAAATATATAACAGGAACATTAAAAAGAACTTTGAAAAATAAAGCCAGGAAAGACTGTATAATAAAATTATACAAGACAATGGCAGTGCCTGTTATTACTTTTGGATCCGAAACATGGACAGTGACAATACAACAGTCGGCCAGAATACAAGTTGCTGAAATGAAATTCCTCAGACCAATAGCAGGATATCCAAGAACAGACAAAATACATAACACAGAAATAAGACAACTAAAAGTAGAGGAATTAAACACAAAAATAGAGAAATATAGAACAAACTGGAAAGAACACTTGGCAAGGATGACTGAGAATAGAATACCAAAAGCAGAATACAGCTATTCACCACGAGGAAGAAGATGTTTGGGAAAACCAAAGAAAGGTGGAAAGAACAGCAATTTGGAGCCGGAACAGGCTAGTAAATAAGCCTAAACCATGAAGAAGAAGAATATTATTAATATTATTAACTAACTCCATGGCCGCGCGGACGTAAGATCTCCACACATCTTATTGGCATGGATTCTCTGAAGTAGACCCCTCCCGGAGAACCGAATGAGGGTCTATTTTAACGCCGAAAAATTTTACCCCAGTAGAACCCATGTTCGCGTTTCTTGACTATTTTGTTACGGTGAAAGATTGTCACTCTTTTTACCAAGGTACTTTTCCGTCTGGCTTATTGTCTTCGACCTGTCCGGCATGGATAACCCTTTCGGTAGTAATGTTAAAAGGTTTATCCATCTTATTATTATTATTATTATTATTATTATTATTAGTAGTAGTAGTAGTAGTAGTAGTAGTAGTAGTAGTAGTAGTAGTAGTAGTAGTAGTAGTAGTAGTAGTAGTAGTAGTAGTAGTAGTAGTAGTAATAGTAGTAGTATTCTTTCGTGCTTTCACCCAGAGACTAGTAATGTTGATATCCAGTAACGTGAAAAAATTGGGTAGTTACGATAAAAACAAGCTCAGGTGAGAAAATCAGCTACAATGGTGAGGAATATAAGATGATTATAGTTATCCCTGCACAAACGCACTTTGTCTACCACGCGTAGATCCTGTACCAGTCTGTTCGCAACGTTCCACAGTGATCCGGAATGCCATAAATCCGGCAAAAATCGAAATGTTTACTGTTCATAGAAGAGGAAGTCCTGTACACAAGTAGACCTAAGTTTTTTTTTACTCTTAAAATTGTTATTCATACACAGGTGGATGGACTTGGGCCTCAAATAGTAACTTCTATATTTCTGTCGATTTTTTCGTGTTCTGGATCACTGTGGGTTCGTGCTGTCCACGTCGGTTTTGCGAGTAGAGTTGAGCCGTATTTCATACAACATGAGTAGTATCGGGCTCTCAGGTTGTCCATTATACGGGGTGAATAAAACAAAACAGTGTAGAACTTACGTCATTAGTCAAAATGGCGTTGAATATGCAACAGCAAATTACAATTGCTACATGGGCAATAACGTATGCTAATGATTGTGAGGCCGCAAGACGGGCAAGACGTGAGTTTAACGTAGCATTGCAGCCGTCGACTGTGGGGGAGTGGAGAAAACGACTGCTGGAAACGGGAAGGATGCAGAAAATCACACCTCCTGGAAGGCCTCCCATTAGCACGGATGCAGAAACAATGAAGAAAATTGTGGAGGCGTTCGACGCTAGCCCACAAAAATCATCCCGCCAAGCTGTACGTGAGCAGTCATTAGATTTGTTTTGTTCTATTGTTGTAATTTGAAGGATTCCCTTTCCAATGATAACATCATATTTCCTTTAATAATAATACTTTCGTCACAAAATGCGATCAAACGTATAGCCATATTTCTGAATCACTCTGTAGAGACAAGAAAGAGAAATAAGTTACAATGTTGCTAAATATGTTAAGAATATAAAGAAGAAATTTGAATTGTCATACAATGTTACGATGCTTATTATAGTGACGTGAGTACTTCAAACTTCTATGGTTCCTTTCCAACGTGTAGACCTATAGATAGATTGAGATATCATCCTAAAGTTTTGAGATCGACTCTTGGTTTATTTAGTACATGTCTCGTCAATAGTTTTAGTTTAGTATTCAGCGTGTCTCAACCAACAAGAAATTAAAACCTCATAATCGATTAATTTCCGGACCTATGTTTATCGGAAATTGTTTTACTTCTCATCGTTTTCTCTTCTTATTCGTACATTTTACAATCATTTTTAAAACAACTTACATTCTGGATTGTTGCATACCTCTATTATAGGCGCATATGAATGTGACGCAGTCAGCCGCCTCTTAGACCAAGAATATCAAGGCCTGTTGCGACACATTATAGTTATTGTAATTAACTAACAAATCTATTGGCACTTCGAAACCAGATAGTTTCTTAGTTCCATCTATATTTTGTAAATTTCTACATATTAAACAGTATAGAACGCCTTTTAGCATACCGTACTGAAGTGAATGAAAACATTAGTATTCTACCAACTACAATAATTTTAAAATAATAAATGGACATTATACTGACATTAATGCCATATTTTTCTTCTGATTTTGAATAGTTGTAGATGTAAACACACTTATAATCTTCCGAACCTTTGTACCCTGTATGGTACAGGAGGGTTTAAATTTATTCTTACTCTATAAGCAAATATGATCGCTCTGACTGGATTTATAATGATCTTACAGGAATGAATTTCATGCACACATGCTTACTTTAACTGTTAATATTAAGTGGTAGAACTGAATAAATCGTGATATACTCATACTGTATCATAAAGTTTAACACCCGATAAATTTAATCCTCTTTTTATGTAAAGAAAAGAATAATTATAATTTTGCTATGTGCTGAGTCATGTAACAAAAGACAATTATACTTAAAAACAGTTTGAGCTCACATGAAGTCCCCAGAAATTTGTTGCCCAGTAACAACTTTTGTTTTCAAAATTAATATTATTTTGCACTCAAAAATCCTTATAACACAAAAATAAATTTTATTTGTCCAGATCTACTTGAATATTAGAATAGGTTGTAATTCCACTTAAACAGACTTTATGACCTTCTGTAGTCTAGCTGGACACAACTAACGCGCGCGGCTGTCACTACTGGGATCTCAGGTTCCGAAACTAGCGATTCCTGAAGGGTATTGGTGGCTGGCCACACCAGGGTTTTTCGGGGTTTACTCGAGGTTCTCCCTTTTTCCATAATTCATCCTACGAATACTCTCCACTCCTCTTTCCTCCCAAAAAAACAAGTCATTTCATCTTCATTCGTCCATTTAGTATCACGTTTCGCCTCATCTCATCTCGTATTATGTAAAAGAAGTCTAGTACAGTAAAACCCAGGAGTTTAAAATATGCGGCTGTGGTGATCTAATGGGAGCATGTTTACATACTTCCTCGTGACCCCGAGTCTATGTGTCAATTTAGGGCAGAATGGGGCCAAAGGGATGGTTCTAGCCTCTCTTGGTGGACAAGAAAAGACAAAGTATTGGAAGAGCAGTGCCCCCGTTTATGTACCTTAACCCATTGTCCCCCTGGCTGTCGAATTTGCACTCATTTTGCCAGGTGGAATCAACGAGTTTGGCCCGGGGCCTGTCTCTTCCGGCTGCTTTAGGGACTTAAGGGCCCTCTTCAGCCCATTGATATTATTATTAGTGTTTGTGGTCAGAGAGAAGATCCAGTTGTCGTTCGTAACTAGCCGCAGATTGGGTTGCACGATCTGGTCACTGAGTGTTTTTGTGACATTGGGCCAAGCCCTTATAAATGGCGGTATAGCAGTGTTTAGATGCTTAGTGTGTGTCGAACCAGGAACACCATAACAGACTAATTATCACCGCAGAATAATTTTATCTCATTAATTCCATTAACTAAACGTAGGTAATACAATGAATCAAAAATAAGATTGCCGAGTTAGTGTCTTAAAAAACCCGAAAACTAATATAATGTGACCTGTAAATCACAATTTGTGACTTAATTGGTAAGAAAATAGTCAATTATTTGATAACAGTGGAATTTCTCCAATATTAGCGGAGAGCTTTCCCATTTTTCTGGACGGAAATAACAAAAAAATATAGTAGTCTCATTTTATTGATACTACATCCAAATGAAATATGAGTGTAAGCTATCTATAAATTTGTGTTCTGATTAATCTCATCGATGCCCTTCAAATTAGATGTGGCTGGAAAACACACGAGGTTTTCACTGTGAATTTGGTAACACTGGCGGGAAGTATTCATTAAATTAGGCTTTAATCAGCTTTCTATAAAACCGATATCATCTATTTCATTTGCAGTGTAAATTTATCTCATGACTATGTAGCACTTCCCCCCCCCCACATGATCGTGCCAAAGCGATTAAATAACTGGTCACAGATAAAATACTCGTAATTACAACGACAGCTGTGTATGACAGTGATTCCTTATACACATTATTCTAAATATAACTAAATATTTTCAAAATAGTCTATTGCATAATTATATTAAAGATTCAGAACACAAAATTTTAAAGAACTTTAACAGCATCGTAATATTAAGGTTCCTATAAAAAACAGTAGAAAAATCCAGCTAATAAAAATTACGATATAGTTGTGGGATTGCGACATGCTAACCACGAAATTGTCGTGTATTTTCTTCCGCTAGCTTTTGATAGCAATAACTTCAGTTGACCTTGGCTCTCCGGAACTGTCATTCCGCGAATTAATTATTTTATAAGTGTACTTTAAGAATGAGTTACCCAGCTAAAATCTGATAACTTCTTCAGCTTCTTTATGTCCTATATAATGCATGTGAGGTTGAAATATTTCTCACTCTGTAAAAACTCACGATCCCTGTTATTGGTCCGTATAATTATGTTAATAAGTGGCATTCATTCTCAAAAATTCTACTTTACTTCAGTTATGGTTAGTTGGCAGCTCTGTATAAATCGTAAAAACGTAACCAAGTTTATAATGTATTATCACATCTTCTTGTAACCAATCTTCTACACTCTTATACATTTCCTCCAAATCTCTCTATCTTCTCTTTCCCTGATTTGCAATCATTTTTCTTTCATCGTTTTCTTTTTGTCTAGCAGCTAAGTATTTTTGGTCTATCTCTATATCTCCTTCCCGCTGGAATCCAAACAAAAACTATGATTGCTAACTTTTCATCGTGCATTCGTTTTAGATGTCCTTACCATTGTAATAGTCTGGATTTTACAAAAAACTATAATTCAATGTTCTTTGTGCATATGTTGCTAATCAATTAATGACTTATTCTGTCCATTTTTGTTGTCTGAATAAACATGGAAATAATTCCACTTCTAATGTTAATAATGTTGACCGCAAATATTCATTTATCTTCCAGCTTTCTGCTCCAACTGTAGTCAGAGTACGAACTACAGACTGATATATATTTACTTTAATTTCTTTAAAAATATTCTCGTTCTATAATATTACACTTATCATTGCTGTTGCTGACTTTCCTTTGTTAACTCTTTTACCACCTTGCTAAGAATTTTTATTAATTTTACGCCTAATTAATTGAATTCATTGCATCCGATCATGCAAAACTAAATATCTTACTTTTTTAAGATAAAATGGGTGTGTTGTATTATACAATATAAACATTCAAACTCCATCAAATTTACTGCTCATTACACAGAGCAACAAAAAAGAAACCTTTTTGGTCTCAGAAAACAAAATGTGATTCTGATAGTACTTTTTCTCCTTAATTCAAATATGATATCGGTTTTTCTCCATCACGCAAGGTTTCCGAGAGACAGGCATTTATAATTTCAAATACTTTAATATTTTCTACACTCATAACTACACAATATTCAAACATTCGGACCTCACCGAAAAAGTAAGAAATGACGATTTTCTGCTATATTTCGCCTGTGAAGCATCCCTCTTGATGGTCCAAGAATAATCGGCCAGCTTATTAGGATTCCATTTGCCTTGATATCTCTTTTCCATAGCTGAAATCTCTTGATGAAAGTGTTCCCTGTGCTCATTGCTCACTGCGCCAAAATTTTTCCGGGAAGAAATCTAGATGCGAGTGCAGGAAGTGTATTTTTAAGGACATATTACAGCCCAAATTTTTATAAGATGTTATAAGATCATCGACAATATCATGGTAATTTTCCGCCTTTCGATTTCCCAAAAATATGTGAGTACTTTTTTTTAATGCTTGCCAAGCTGCTTTCTCCAGTGGATTCAATAGTTCATCAAACTTCTCATCATGCATTAGTGATCGTATTTGTGGACCCACAAATATCCATTCTTTAATTTTTCCTTCACTAATTTTAGGAAACTTCTGTTTTAAGTACATGAAACCAGGAGTATTGCCCATGGCTTTCACGAAATTCTTCATTAATCCTAGTTTGATATGTAACGGAGGTAGATACACATTTTTAGGATTACACAATGCGTCATGTTTCACATTTTTCTGTCCAGGAATGAATGATTCGCATTTAGGCCATTCTTTTCTGATGTAATGGTTTTTTTTGTCCCTACTATCCCAAAGACACAAAAAACAACAGTACTTTGTGTAACCAAGCTGCAGACCAAGAATAAGTGCAATTACCTTCAAATCACCACAAATATTCCATTCATACACTGCGTATTGAAGCTTTGCCAATATAAATTGAAAGTTTTCATGTGTTTCTTTCATACTAGCAGAGTGAGCCACATGTATTGATGGGAAATTATTTCCATTATGCAGAAGCACTGCTTTTAAACTAGCTTTGGAGGAATCAATGAACAAATGCCATTCTGTTGGGTTATGTTCAATACCAAATGTCTCCACAAGAGAAGAAATGTTATTACAAAACACCAAGCAGTTTTTCTTCAGAAAAAATAGTCTTTAAACTGAGATTGATGACTACGATAAGTACATATCTTTGTATTCTTTTGAAGAAGATTCCATCCTTTTAGCTGGGAACCAAGCATTTCAGACTGGTTTTTGGATAACTTTAAATCTCGTATGAGATCGTTAAGATCTTCTTGAGTCAATAAATGAGGCTCGGATGAACAGCTTTGTTGAAAAGTTGTATCACCAAAATCTGTTTCTTCTTCTTCCTTACTTCCATCAGAATCTGAGCTCTCTTCATCTAATGTCACATGTTCTATAGGCTTTGGTATGGGCAATTCTTCGCAGTGTGGAACTGGTGTCATTGCAGATTGCAAGTCAGGGTACACTGCTGTATGTTTTGATTTTGACGTAATCCCTTTAATGTTTGTTAAGCAGAAATAACAATCAGAGGAGTAATCTTTGGGTTCCCTCCAAATCATAGGGATAGCAAATGACATGTGGGGCGTGCCATTCCTCCATGCAGTGAGAAGCCTACTACACGCTAAACAACAGATATGTGGAGTCCAGGTTCTTGTTTGGTCCCCACTTTACACCCAAAATAAAGTTCATACATAACACTTATTTACTAATGGAGTGAAGTTTCGCCTTTGGGACTTGAGCGTCACTTCACCACATATATAACAAAAGTCGTTAGGATGATTTAAACAAACATTTTGTAACTAACAACAAATTAAAATAAATAAATTTTCAAATATGTAATATAAATAATCCAGACACAACGCACTCATAATTACGTGTTTACTGGTTCACTGCTATCTCACAACTAGCATCGTTCTAATGAATGCATGCTACCCTAGATCATGTTTGTGCATGTCTGTACATGTCTATACATGTCTGCACAATAGTAGCAACGATACCATTTGAGTTAGCTCATTTGGTTCTATTTTACAATGGACAAATGGACGAAAAAACGTTTATTAAAAATAATTATTTAAATCCATTAATTGAAATTGAAATTTAAAAACTGTGGGTGATGGAGAAATTCCGAATTCATATTTGAAAACACGATAAAAAACTGTATTAAGTACAACTATTGGTACTCTTGAGACAAAAATCATGTTGACCAGTGTTATTTGTAAAAGAAATCCAATTACCTTGCTACATAATTACTCATTCAAAAAATGTATAATTCTCAAAATCAGTTTTAATATCTTTTTAAAGACACCAAATTTTAAGTCCAAGAAAAGCGTTTGCTTTCAAAATTAATATAACTTTGTGCCCAAAAATCCACTGAACATAGAATTAAAAAATATATATATATATATATATATATATATTGGAAAAAGATAGCACAGCTAAAGAAATGAGAACGTATCCACAGTTTCTCTAACCATTACACTGAAACAGAAGACGATCCACAAAGAGCAGTGAAGTTAAAATTATAAAAAGAAACTGATATCCTTATTCTTTGCGCTCCTTTTAACAAGTCAAAAAGTTTCTTAATTCCTTACATCTTTACTTTTAAAATGATATCCAATCACTAAACATGGAATAAATCTTAATTCTCTGTAAAATAGGAAGCCCTAACAAATTTAGCAATATGTTCTTTTGCCATTCTTACCTGTCAGACAATATAAACGTAAGTCTTAGTAGATTTTTTAGATAATTCATGCACGCTTTTTAATTGAGTTGTTCAGACTACAACCGGAGCCGACTTTAAAGACTGCGTCCTTTTTTGTTTTAACCACTAAAAAAATGCTGAGTTTACATTTTACTGCCCGGTTTTATTTTATCATAATGAGGTTTATATAGGATGGCTTATTTCGTCTTAAATGCTCATGTTGTCTCGGAAGAGGCTCTGGATTTAGCTGATCACTCATTCGAAGAAGCCATCCATGCCCTTGCGCGATCAGAAGTACGTGTTGGCCCAAAGTTTGGAAACCCTCTCCCGACAGTTCGTGACACTGTAAGGCGCGTAAAAATACGTATACTGTGTGGGATTAAACTAGGATGGAAAAGAATAATAAGAATGAGAGGTGATATAATGAAAATATGTGAGTTAACGTATACAAAAAGTATGGATAGGCATAACTAAAGAATTGGGAAACCCCTAGGATGCAACCAAAAATTCTAGAACAGTGTGACATTAGCTATTAAAGCATCCATAAATAACAAAAAAACGTGAACTTTTTATGTGAAAGTGTATTTGCAATATATTTATATTAATAATTATTCAGAAAAATTCGGAATATTGTAGTAACGCTGCTATTGAGTAATAGTCATGTTTCTATTTGATTATAATAAAAATACAGTACAAAACAGAATAATAATAATTATTATTATTACATCATTATCATTAGTATTATCATTATCAGCATCATCATTATTATTAGGCTATATTATTATTATTATTATTATTATTATTATTATTATTATTATTATTATTATTAATTATTATTATTAATTACTAGTATTATTATTATTGTTGTTGTTATAATAGATGGACCGCAGATGCAGTATTACCGTTTCGATATATTACTTAATAATAACAATAGTATATTGCGATACTAGTGTGGTAACACTTGATACGGATCGAGGAAAAATTTTCGAGATTCCGTTATGTGTTTGCCACATGAGTATTGCATACTATTTTTTTCACTATGTGTACTTATTTTAGTAATTAAGATATTAGCTAAAATATTAATAAACATAATTGAAGATAAATGTTAAATTTCAGAAGGTGAATCGACTATATGTGTTGCTATGGAGAAATAATAAGTATTGTTGGTCATGTCGCCATCTTATATTTGTTAAAACTGTGAAACCAATTTGATATGGGGTTTATTTCTGATTATGGAGAAAGTTTTAGACGATGTGTGCAGTAATTATGAAATAGAAGAGGCGTGCAAAGCCTGAATAAAAACCGAAATTAATGCAAATTGCAGTATCGCTATCAATATTTCATAATAATTGTTTTCACTTTCCACACTAGTGTTTTTGGTCATTTTTAAAGTATTGAGATTTCGTTTGTTTTCATAGCACCAAGATTGTATGCGGAAATGTCAAATTACGATGCACATCAACAAAACAGTAAGTATACAATATTAGTTATATAGTGCACAACAAAACAGTATGATAGGTAGAATTACAATTACATTTCAAATTAACAATTAAGTTAATTAGTAACATTATTTGCAGATCACTCACCCATGGAGGCCCTTCATGTCACTGTGTAAACAACAAAGTATGTGTGTGACACACAGTTTAAAATTCTCTCCCTACATGTCGTACTTGCAAGTCCCGGGTGGCGTGGACCTACAAAAGGAGAGATTTATTTACTTATTTTATTTCATCTGATGCAGTTAAGACCGTACGGTCTTCTCTTCTACTTCACTAGAGTTAAATTATACATATAATAACAATTATGAATTATGTACAACTCCATTAATAATACATAATAGACGAAGGTTCAAAACATACGATTGACAAGGAAAGAACAAAAAATATTAATATAATAATCATCCTATCCTATATCCTCAAACCATGCCCGACACATGGTCGGGTCGAGGGATGAGATGAGTTGGAGCCCCTATATATATATATATATATATATATATCTGTGAATGACATGGATTTCGGCCTATGGCGCCTGACGCGCTATCACAGGGGCAGATGAAAAAATTAAATGCAATTGATGAAATGAGTATGGAGAAATGGTGGAATGAAATTTTGGCAGGGGAAAACGAAAAAAGCTCCAGTAAAACCTGCCCAACTCCGTTTCGTCCACCACGAAACCCACTTGAAGTGACCGAGTCTCGATCTCGAGAACCCAGCGGTGAGAGGCGAGCGTCTAACCGCTTGCGCCACGGAGCCGCCAATAATAATAATAATAATAATAATAATAATAATAATAATAATAATAATAATAATAATAATAATAATAATAATATCAACATTAATATATAATTTGAATAAGTATTTGACTTGGTAAAGAAAGTGTAAAATATAGAAGAATAAAAAGAGTATACCTATAACACGGTTATATATTGTATGGTGTAAGGAAATAGCCCGATCAAGTTAGCTCAAAAAATGGGAGTAGGCTTACAAAAATTCGCACAGAGCTGAAAATTGGTACGAATGTTGGGGACACAGTTATAAATGAAATGTCAAAAGTCTCCATCGATCCCATATCTGCAAAAAAAAATATTCAAGGTCAAAGTTTGCAAATATGTTTTTTTTTTTTTGCATTTTTCAGCCAAACAATAGGTCAGAGAAAAGTTACAGATAATGTAATTATCTACAAAAATTGCTCTTATCCTTTTTTCATAAGAATCACCATTCTTGAGATATCATCATTTGAAACATTGAAAACAATAATATGCACGCTTTTCAACCGCAAATTAACCTCCTATACATCATGGGATATTAATATAAGTAAAAATATTGGTTGAATAACATATATAAATGATATATTATGAGATTGCGAGAATATATATAAAAAAATAAACTCAGTCCGTAATTGAATTGGCCCGTATAACCTTGAGCAACATCTCCGGACTATTCTATTGTTGTCCGAGTGGCGACAGTCGAATACCTGTTAATTTTTCTGGAAGGCATAAACGAAAGACTTTTAATATAGTGTTAAACGTTCCTTTATAGTGAATACACGTGGCTATTGATATACGTGCTTGTTAATAATATTTCTTAAAACAATTTTGCTGTTCAATAATTTTAAAAAATCGCAATTTTGCTATGTTTGTAGTAAACCTTTGACTGAAAATGAAACAGTTATTGTTGGTCGTGGAATGATTCAAGCGTTGAAAGAAATTATGGGTTTTGTGAATACCTGAAGTACAAGAAGTCTGTGACAATTCATGTGCAGTGCCGTAAAATGTACACTCGGAAGAGTTCTATTGCTGCAGTTAAAGGACAGCATGAGATGGAGTAAGCCAGAACATCTAGAATCAGTCCACCTCGTGCTAGAGCACGCGTAAGTGAATCCGTTTTTCGTTTAGAACAGGCATGTCATATTTCAGAGCTCCAAGTTCCGTGCGGAGCGATGGCGACTTTTCACATTTCATTTATGAGGGTGTTCCCAACATTCGTACCAATTTTCAGCTCTATGCGAATTTTTGTAAATTGAAATATCTATTTTGACTGGACTAAAATATTTAGTGAACTTTTTAAACTATTTTTGAGTCGGGCATTCCTTGAAATACGAGGTTAAGTTAAGATGAAGAATATTACTTAGTAGCTATAATCATTGTTTTTCACGAATGAGTGTTGCTCTCTTGTTTTTTTCTTTTTTCTTTTCTCGTCTTGTCAAGAAATCTGCACACGTTTAACCAATTTTCTAGGATTATCAATACCCAGCAATATCTTTCACGATTTTAATTAGTGATCTTTCCGGCAACAATTTGATGCTTACATTATTCCAAATAGTTACAGTTTCCTTGTATAAATGTATTTCGTGTTCAGAGCTACCGCACAGTGGACATATTCGCATAATCGTCGGTAATTTCGACAAATGTACATGCTCCAAACTAAACCAAGCGAGACCAGATCTCTCGTTCAATCTTAAATTGCACATGGATGGTTCTTTCCCAAAACGTGTTTAGATACTGTATCTTTGTATTCGTAGTGAACGTTTCTCCACACAAACTGGCTTAGTTTCCTGAACTAATGCGATACTTCGTAACTTGAATTCTTGTTTTCAACGTTTATATATTACGGCGACCCTATTCTTCCTTCCTAGTATTAACTCATGAGTGACTAATATACAACTCAATATTAAATATACAATAAAAATATTTTCAACATTATATCGCAATTTAGATCCCAAAAATAGGAAATGGGCCGGACTCCCAATGGGCTTTATGCCTAACGAGAAGCCGTTCCCGAGCAAAGCTCAGACACGGACGATAGTAAGATATCATACACTTGTGGACTTATAACTTTAGGCAAGCACCACACTGACAAGTAACAACAAAAAAACTGTTAAGAAGAAGCTTATACTCTCGCACTCAGTTATTTACACTCATGAAGAGACAGGAGGAGGACACTCATTTGCCTAAAAAATATCCCAAACTTACCTAAATACAAATACAGCAAGACATATTGTATTTAATAAAGAGGATCTACTTGGTTATAAACTTGTAAGTCAAAAAAACCAAATCACCAATTTAAAAAGTTAAAAGAGGCAACGCGTTTCATTAGCGACGCTACTATTATCAGATTTAATATTGACTGAAGACAGGCAATCCGAAATGTGTAAACTAAAAATCAGATAAGAACAAACTACGTCACATGACATAATTGATTTTAAATAACATTTGACATTATATATCTAATCCTCCTCTCGTTTAATTAACGAAAAGAGGGCGCTGACTGGAATAGGGCCCCTGTCCTTATTCATAATTTTATCTTAGTTTTTTATAATTTTTAAACTTTCAAGGACGTCAAAGAATTTAAAAATTATAACCGATCTAACCAGCCTGAGATTACTTTTATCAATAATGTGACCGTGATTAGAAATATGTTGAGCAACCGCACATTTATCAATTTTATTCAATCTAAAATATGTAATATGATCATTAAATCTGGTGAAAACAGATATTCGTTCTTGTCCAACATACTTCTTATCACAGTTTTTACACCCGATCTCGAAATACTGGATTTTTCAAAAATCAACTTTATCATTAGAATTTCGATAATACTATTTAACTACGGGACGGAAGTATAAACTAATTTAGTATCTAATCCTTTAAAAATCTTGCTCAAACCTCTAGTTAAAGAGGGAACATACGGTAGAGTTACAAACTTAACCTTATTATTAATAGCAGAATGGAAGGTCGTGGAATAATTAACCTTTTTTATTTGTACTTTCGAATTAAATTATCAACAATATTTTCATTAAAACATTTGACTGTTGATAAACATTTAATTTTTAATCATTATCTACAAGAAGTTTTGGTGTATAGATATCTGTTACTCACTAGCAATATCGAACCCGTAGGCTCATGGCCGCGCGGACATAAGCTCTCCATACATCCCTATCCTGAGCTAATGCTTTCCAATCATTCCCTGTATAATCTACTTCCCTCAAATCATAATTAATGTTATTCTCCCACCTCATTCTTGGTCTACCAATATAGATATCTGTTGGAAATTATATTTCAAATTTCTACTTGTGCTTATGGATTGTGCTACAATTTAACTTCTGATTTCACCAATTGAATAATCTAGGAATATCAACATGTTCATCTGATTATTACCTTGTGCCTGAAAGATATGTTATAATCATGATTGTGATTCACCATTAAGAAGAATTTACGGATCCTAACATGGTACCAGGACATCTGATCACAACATATACCATAAAAATTAGTTAATTGGTTCAGATATTGTTTTTCTTAAAAATTGTAAAAAAGAATAAGTTTTCCTAAATTTGTTCACATTACGATATCTAAGAATTGTAAAAATAGAGTGAGAATAACTACATTAGCTAAACAAAAATGGCTAAATTCTAAAATTGAATAACTCTATTATAAAAGAAGCAAGTTAGAAATCCAATCCTATAACCTTTAAAAAATGTTGACGTTAGATCTTAATTATTTGTAATTTTTAGATTGATGTGAATTCCAAAGCAACATGTTTTTATCCATAAATAGTAAAGTTCAGAAAATGATTTCTTCACAAGAAACTAAATTAAAACAACTTCTTAGGCACAGGCGTAAGTCTAATGTATCTTCCAATTGTGTCAATATTGTTTAAAATCTTACTTCACACACTTTTAATGAACAAGAATTACAATTGTTAAATAAAGCCATAAAATTTGCTCTCCCGGATCAAAATTCTGAAATGGAAAATGTCATTGGTGATATAGAATCTTCAATTAACAATTGTAATATACCTACGAAACAATACATTAGAGAATCTTGTAAACAACCTATTTCAAAGAATTTGGTAACTTATGTAACTTATGAAAAAAATATCAAATTGCAATGATATTTCAAATAGAAACAAATTAAAAGTTTGCGAAGAAAGTATTGCTTCTACATGAAAGCCGACAAAGGAAATATGGTAGTTGTTTTAGATAAAGAGGATTACTATAATCGGGTCAATGACATGATTACTAGTAGCCCTTATAATCAAATAAATAAAGATCCTCTACCTAACATGATCAAGGACTTGACTAATGTTTTGAATTCATGCAGTAGTCTTGTTAATGTAAATTAATTGTTTCAAATCCTTTGCTACCTAAGACCTAAATTATACTACTCTCCTAAAATACAGAACCCTGAAAAAGTAGTTAGACCAATAGTTTCATCTACAGCTGCTCCTATTTCCAACATTTCAAAATTGTTTTAAGTTATGAATTTAACAATTTGCCTTTAAAATAACCCAGTTTTGATGTTAAGAATACATTCGAATTTATTGAGAAAACTAAAATATATAGAATTGCTGTAAGGGGAGATTTTGGTCTCATTTGACGTCAGATCTCTTTCCGAGTCTCTACCAAAACTTTTATTTCTTTAGAAGAATTACTTTTATATAATAATTTTGATCCTAGTATTGTTATTGAATATATTAAATTAACAGGACTCTGCATGACTCAAAACATGTTTCAATGTAATGGGAAATTTTATGAACAAAAGGAAGGAACCGCAATGGGTAATTCATTGTTTCCCTTCCTGGCTAATCAGTACAAGGGCAGATTTGAGACAGGTCTAGAAAAACAATTAGAATCCTTTCCTAGATAGTGGCTCAGATATGTTGAAATTTTTGCTAGTTTTAACATAAATAAATGTAATGTAAAGGAATGTCTTGATTTGTTAAATGACCGATTTCCCAGTATAAGTTTTACATATGAAGAAGAAAAGAATGGAAGGTTGCCTTTTTGGACATTTTAATAATTGGAAAAGAGTATAAATTGGAATTTGATATTTAGAGGAAGGAAACCAGTACTTTTCGTAAAATGGCCAGTTTCAATTTTGTTTACTTATACCCTTTCCGTTAAGTAAAATCAGATATTTCAGATAATTACAAACCATGCATTGTAATGGTTTTAATGAAAATATTATTATAATTTAATTTGAAAGTTCGAATTAAAAAAAAAGATTAATTATTCCACGACCTTCCATTCTGCTATTAATAATAAGGTTAAGCTTGTAACTACACCGTATGCGTCCTCTTTAACTATAAGTTTGAGCAAGATTTTTAAAGGATTAGATACTAAATTAGTTTATACTTCCGGTCCATCGTTAAATAGTATTCTGGGAAATCATAAGGATAAAGTTCACTTTGTGAACAAATCTGGTATTTATGAGATCCGGTGTAAAAACTGTGACTATTTAACTCATGCCCCAAATATGAGTCAATGGCCAATCACTTTCAATCAATGTTGTTTTACAGCTAGTGACAGTCGTGATTCACTTCAATATTTTATCGAATTATGTCTACCAAAATAAAGAAAGCTCCTCCTTTTAAACATTCTGAACAAGTCAGAGCATTATTTTGCAGTTACTGACTATACAACAAATACGTTGAATATAGCAAGTAATGAACAAATTCCTTCGAATTACACATTTGATAATTGTGTGTTCAATAGTATTGTTTTTAAATAATGATTTTACTGAGTTCTTTCCTAAAAAAATTAATAATACTGAGCAACAAAAAAGAAACTTTTTTTGTCTCAGTAAGAAAAGTATTTTTTCTCCGGAATTCAAATACGATATCGGTTTTTCTCCATCACGCAAGGTTTCCGAGAGACAGGAATTTATAATTTCAAACACTTTAATATGTTCTATAACTTTGTTATTCACAATGGAAACGTAAATTTGAACAATAAAATCCATCCTTACATCTCCGTATTATAACTTATTGTAGCAACCAAAATACTTCACGATGTGTGTGCTAATTGAAGGCATGAGAATGATAAGTGGATAAAGACCAATTCACTACTTTTGAGAAAATCAAGAAAAACTATTTTAATCAATTTATTTCACCATTTAGTAATTTTATTTGTAGTCACTGCAATGTTACCGATATCTTTCAACATTTTTAGTATTAAAATAAATATTAAGTCAGCCTAATGTGAGTTATTAACAGAAAATATCGATGGATTTATCCAGTTCTCATTCTCAATCAAAGTTGTGAATTTTTTCCAGCACAAAATCACTGATATGTGAACTGAAACACCACTCAACTGAATTATGTAACTTACATTGTGTTATAATATGCATCATATAATATTATTATGTAGCTTTATGAAAAAATTAACCAGTTAATTAGAAAATATAACGTCACATTAATGTACATGATAGCCTTCACATTCATTATTTTCATTATCCGCACCAAGTTTTTCAATACGTTCGTACCACTGCTTATACACTGGAGGAATAAACTTTTCCAACTTCATAATACCATCCAGTTTCTTCTGATTTATTGGCAATGGTGAAGTATTTTATTACCATTCTCACACCAATAGATGGAGCATGCATTCTAATTGTATTTTATGCTAATAACTCAAATTCACAAAAAGTGGTCTTTATCCACTTATCATTCTCATGCCTTCAATTAGAATACATTCGGACAAACTTAGAAAGTAAGAAATGACGATGTTCTGCTATATTTCGCCTGTGGAACAATCCCTCTTGATGGTCCAACAATAATCGGCCAGCATATTAGGATTCTATTTGCATTGATATCTCTTTTCCATAGCTGAAATCTCCTGATGAAAGTGTTCCCCGTTTTATTTTACAATGGATAAATGGACGAAAAAACGTTTATTAAAAAATAATTATTTAAATTCATTAATTGAAACTGAAATATAAAACTGTGGGTGATGGAGAAATTTCGAATACATATTTGAAAACACGATAAAAACTGCATTAAGTACAACTATTGGTACTCATGAGACAAAAATCATGTTGACCGTGTAACCTATAATATTGATTATAATATACAGTTTGATGTGTGTTCATTTTTCCTCCGCTAGGATGTATTCTTACAATATTGCAATCCTATTTGACAATAAATAATATGATATAGTTGAACAAATGAAGCATAAACAAACACACTCATTTAAGTTTTTATGCTTCTGTATGTACTGAAACTGTATTATTTTTTGCATAAGGAATTCCATAGGAATAATATCCTTGATGTTATCGCCTCACTTTGATGGTTGTCCAGCAGCTCGCTTTGTTTCCCCGCAGTTATGTATAATTAGATACAAATATGCCAACTACCGCCATTATAATAATTCCGCATGTTAATCATTGTCAAAAATTGTCGCGCGGCACCCGATTTAAATAAACGGACAACCATCGTTGTGAGGCGATAATATCTCAATCTCAATTAAAAATTGCAGTTGTGGTTGCTTGGTTCAAGTAATAACAGGGATTGTCAAGGCACGGCCCTTTGTGATTCTCACGCAAACACGTGATCACTCCATGCATCTTGTGATTGTGTGTTCTTCAAGACAGGTCAAGTAATTTTCCATTTCTGATATATCAGTAATTTGCTTTGTACTGTAACTAATGAAATTTTAATACTATCAAGATTTCTTTATCTATTGTTCACTGAATGAGTTGATTCAGAAGATATTTTTTTACTTTAACTGCTGGAGTTTCCATTTAAACCCACATCGGCTGAACTTACTGACACATTTTATACTTAAAGCAGAATAAGGTGAGTTATGTAATCAATTTTCACACCTATTATTTATTAAAATAATTTAATCACTTAATCGATCATTAAGTATTAATGATATTAATTTGTATATATAATCTTCTTCTTCTTCACTTCACGGGCTAGGCAAATTGCCTGTTCCGCCTCACAGTTGTTCTGTCCATCTTTTCACTGGCCTTCCTACATTCTTTGAACCTCTTGGCTTGTAGTTGAATGCTGTTCTTGGTAATATTGATACATTCATTCTCCCCACATTTGTAAACCATTTCTCTCTATATTCTCTGATTTTCTCATCCAATGGATATATATTTAACTCTGTTCTTATATCTTCATTCCTTATCCGATCCAATCTTGTGCAGCCTTTTGTTCTTCTAAGGAAGTTCATTTCTGCGCTTTGTATTCTACTTTGCAATTTTTTGGTCATTACCCAAGTTTCGCCACCAATAAAGTAATGCAGGAACTGCCAATGTTTTATAAAACTCCAATCTAGTATAGATGATAATAAAAAAAAATAATAATAATGGCGATAATTATGACGATGATAATAACATAAACAATATTGAAGATTATTACAACATTATTGATTGTAACGTCAATAATAATGATGATAATAACAACAATATTGACGAAAACGACAACAATATTGCTGACATCGGTAACAATATTGATCTTAACAACATTATTGCTAACGACAACAATGTTTCTCATAACGACTCTACTGATGGCAATATGGATGATAACTAAATTAATATTGATGATAACGAATAAAATATGGATGACAGCGATAACAATGAATATATTAACAAGAATCTGGATAATAACGACTACATTATTGATGATAATATTATTGATAACATTACTATTCATAACATATGGATAATAATGGCAGCTTTATTAATGATACTAATATTATTCGTGTTAGCGACATTATTGATAACATGACAACAATGATAACGAGTATAATAACGGCACCAATATTTCCGATAGCAGCAATACTGGTTACAACGACAACAATACCGATTATAACTACAACAATATGAATAACAACGACGACAGAGACAGCCAAAAGGACGCACGATAATAATAATAATAATAATAATAATAATAATAATAATAATAATAATAATAATTATTATTATTATTATTATTATTATTATTATTATTATTATTATTATTATTATATCTAAATGTATGGTGATCTAATTTCTGAGCGGCCATGAAACCTATTGGCGCTATATGCCCTTTAGTTAATTGTAGTTTAATAATAATAATAATAATAATAATAATAATAACGCATGTTTTTAATACTTAGTTATTAACTTATAATTGAATAATAAAGATTATTAATAATAATATAATACTGCAATATTAATAAAAAATTAATAACATTCCAAATAATAGTAATCAATAATATTATTCGCTTTCTTAATAAATATTGGGGATTGATTTTCTTAAATAAATTGCTAGGTTCATCCCAAGATATATCGTTAATTTGAAAAATTAACTAAGGATGATTTTAATTGAGATTTAGACCTATAGATAGCACATAAGGATTTCAATATCCAGTTATTTAATTCGTCGATATATCAGCATATATACAAAATTGTACTCTATAATAAATTAATTCAATCTAAAAGAAACTTAAATTATAATGCTATGTAATTTATTTATAAATTATAACTAACGGGCTAGTAAATTTACTGGAGGTAAAAAACGGAAGAACAAACAATATTAACTTAATTCCCAACGAATGATAAAACTGCTATTGCATGATTTCACTTGGGCGGATGGATGATCCAAATTTTAACAAGCGAAGACGGTATTATCCTCTGTGCAAAGAGCGGGAAAACTGGCAACATATTCAAGCATTTTGTATAGAGATAAAACAATTTAGATTACAGTTGCTGCTGGAGAGATTTCCCAGATGGATCGTTGGATCTATAAGAGGTGTCCAGCTCGAAGTTAAAACGTGCAAATTCGGGCACATTAAGGAAACTGAGGAATGAGAAATTTGGGAATCAATGGAGAAATATAGATACAATATTAATAATAAAAACTTAAATATAATATTTGTTATCGATTTTCAATGGTATTATATATTACGTTTCCTCAGTTCAAATAGGCTTCTTCTGGATTTGTCGAGTGCGTGCGTGCGTGCGCGTGCGTGTATGCGTGTGTGTGTTGTATAAGTGGTGGATTCTTTTTTTAGGTCTGTTTTGTATCTAGATTTTATACAATTTTACAAACTGAGTTTATCTTCTTTTTGTATGTATATTCATGGTCTTTTTGTGTACGAGTATAGATATGTATTACTATGCTCGCATTTTAGACGTAAATTCTATATATTCAACATTTTATACTTTTTTATGTTTTAGTGTAATTGAGTGTAGCAACAAATTCATTTATCTATTCGAATGTTTTTTTTTTCTTTATTCGTGAAACTGGAATATACACATACGGCAAACAGTCCCGTGCGCATTGACGTTGAAAATATATTTCTTTCTTTCGACAAATGTCATCATCATCATCATCATCATAGTACATTCACGAATTTAGGCCATTTGTTGACCTGTTTCGGCCTCAAGAGAAACACCATCCAGAAGTCTTTTGAGTGGACGTCCTGGTCTTCTTCTTCCTGCAGGTTGATATCTTAACATTAGTTTGGGTATTCTGTGATCTTCCATTCGATGAACATGTTGTATCCATCTTGACTTATAATCAGAAATTTTGTTTTCTAAAGATTCCATGTGTAATTCTTCTAAGATGTCTTCATTTTTTTTGTGATCTAGTAGTGTGTATCCTGCAGTCCTCCGAAGATATCTCATTTCAGCAGATCTAAGTCTCTGTATATCCTTCTGTTTCAACGTCCATACTTCGCTACCATACAAAAGAGTTGGAAGAGCCAGTGTTTTATACACTTTCAGTCTTGAATGCTTTTGGACTAACTGTGGCTTGAAGATAGAATTTATTAACCCTAAAATTCTTAAAAATTTAGATATTTTTGCATTTACATCCTTTTCTTCTTCATATGAGATATTGCATCCTAGATATGTAAAATTATTCACCTGCTCCAAAATTTTATTGTCCAGTACAATTTTACTTCTGACAGGATCTACACCTTGAAATGCCATAATTTTTTTTTTTTTTTTCTGTAGATATCTTTAATCCATATTCTTCTGTAATTTTGTTAAGTTCATACAGACCTTTCTGTAGATTATCTTCGGAATTTGCTATTATTATTTGGTCATCTGCAAACAATAGGGTGTTTAATTTTCTATTTTCTGATATTCTTATTCCAAATTTATATTTTTTGTTCCAGCAACATATTACTTCATTGATATAAATTGCAAAGAGTGTTGGGGATAGGGGGCAGCCTTGTCTCACACCACGATTTATAATTCTTTCTTCAGAAAATCTGTTATTTAATTTAATCTTTATGGTGTTGTCTTTGTAAATATTTTGTATGTTCTGCCGAAGTAAATTTGGTATATTTCTGTCTTCCAATATATTTAAGAGTTTTGATCTCTTGACTGTGTCGAATGCTTTTTCAAAATCTATGAAAGCAAAATGTGTTTCTAAGTTGAATTCTCTTCTTTTTTCAAGCAATAGTTTAACAGAAAATGCTGAATCAATACAAGATCGTCCTTTCCTAAATCCATTTTGACATTCCATAAAGAATTTTTTCACTGAAACTTTTAAATTTTCCATTTAAAATGTCTGCATAAATTTTGTAGCATGTGTTTAACAAACTGATTCCCCTATAGTTGTCCATTTTTCTCTTGTCTCCTTTCTTGAACAGGGGTATAACAATGCTTGTCTTCCATTCTTGTGGTATATCTGCATTTTTGAATACATTATTAAAGAAGGACAACAGTCTTTCATGGAACTGTTTGCCTGCATATTTGTACAATTCAGAATTCAAGCCATCTGTGCCAGTTGCCTTCCCATTTTTTAATTTCTTTAAACTATTGTTCAATTCTTCCAATGATATTATGGAATCTGTCTCATTATTATTTCGCAAAATTGTATCTTCATAGCTATTGTCAGTCCAAAGACTTTTATAATAATTGAAAAAATCTTCTTTTGTTACTCCGCAATTAATTTTGGTAGATTCTTTAATATCTTTATTCAAATGTTTTAATATTTTGAAGGCATTAGGTTGGAGCTTATGCAAATCTGATTCTAAATGTGTAACAAAATTTAACCATGTTTTCCTATGTCTCTTTCTTATTTCCCTCTTAACAATAGCTCTACAGCGTTTGAATTCTATTTCATTTTCTACTTTCTTTGTGTTCAAATATTTTTTATAAGCTGCATTTTTTTCTTCAATCAATTGTTTTATTTGATCATCCCAGATTTTTAGAGTTCTATTTCTTCTTTGTTGTATATTTACTTTTCCTAAAGTTTCATTAGCTGCATTTTGAATTATCATTTTAATGTTTTTCCATTCTTCTTCGACATCATTACTTTCTGGAGTTGTAGCCATATATTGCTGAATTCTTCTCGAATATAACCATTTAATGCTGTCATCATAAAATAATTTTACCTTGTACTTTTGTTCTATGCTCTGTTGTTGTTTCTTCTTTTTAACCATCTTGGTGGAAATCTTATTTTTGCTTCTACTAGGTAGTGATCTGAACCAATATCATATCCTCTGTAGGCTCTGACATCAAGAAACAATTTAAAAATCTTATTATTTGCAATGAAATAATCAATGATTGATTTTGAGTCCTGACGATGCCAGGTATACTTATGTATGTTTCTATGATTGTAAAAGGTATTCGTTATTCTCAGTTCATTGTAGATAGCAAAATCTGTTAATCTTGTCCCATTCCTATTGCTGGTTGGTTCGCCAAATGTTCCAATATTATTGTTGACTTGAGCATTGCCCACTCTGGCATTTAAATCTCCTATTATGAGAATGTAATCATTTCTATTAATTTTGCTATAAATTTCTTGTAATATTTTATAGAATTCTTCATTGTCTTCTTCACGGCCTTCCTCTGGTGCATATACACCAAGAACTGTCAAATTACCTCTATTTATTTTCAGTCGAAGCTCTAATATTCTTTCATTCCAGTAAGTGTAGTGTTGAATTTTATTTCTTATGGTTTTATTAATCCAAATTATTACTCCAGCTTGTCCATGGGTTTTCCTGTCGACACCGCTATATATTTGTACATAATTTTGTGTTTCTTTCGTTCCTTTAAGTTTCTTCTTAGTCTCTGTAGTTACTGCAATATCAATGTTTCTATTTTTAAATATACTGTCTAGTTCCTCTTCTTTTTCATGGATTCTTCGGACATTCCAGGTTGCATATCTTACAATATCATTGTGCCGTTTTCTTTTAACCATATTTCTTTGCTGTGGGTCGTCATATTTCAATTCCTTCTGGCTTTTTTTCGTGTTGAGACTTGAAAGTAGTTTTGAAGTTCCTTAGGACAGGTTACTGGCCTGACGCTAAGTAGTCCAGTGGTAGGGCTGCTGCCTTATAGTCTCTGGACAGATATTAGGATATCGCATTTACTCAATACCTGATGGAACGGTTATACCACCGTGACTCGGTCCTCAGAGCCTCGTTTGTGAAAACGGGTTTTGTTACCACGAGAAGGTTAGGATGAGAATTAAGGGTATTGAAGAGGGTTGATACATCAAGTCATAACCCCTTACCATACCCATCAGTAAAGTTGATGCCACAACAACATAACTCCGGATGGTCTTGGGGTAGTAGGAGAGGTTTAGGCTCCCACTTTTTTCTAGACCAAGCGACACTTGTATGGTAATGCCGGGTTGTCAGCCATGCGTGACGGCCGCCTTTCACCCCCAGAACAAGCGTCTGGTACTCATTTCCATTAGAGGCTGAGTCGACCCCAGGGCCATAGTGCCGCCAGAGGGTTTGGGTCAGTTTAAAAATCCTGACCCCAACGGGACTTGAACCCTCGACCCTCTGGCTTGTAGCTCAGTGCCTTAACCACTACGCTACGGCGTGCCCCCAAATGTCACAAGTACTAATTCCCAACCTGGAAACGCCTTGAAATCATTGAAGCAACACATATAACCTCAGTGTAGAGCGGGAGTCGTAAACTATGTTTCTGCAGGCGCAGTTCGTGAATAACAATAATTCATTCATAGTGTTCTGCTCAAGAGCAGGTCTTTCACTGTAAACTCAGCATTCTCCACTCTTTCCTTGACTCAGCTTTCCTTCTTGTATCTGCATACAAACCATTTATTTTAATATTGTCTATCATCTGATGTCTTTTTCTGCCTCTAACTTTCTTTCCGTTGACCATTCCTTCTAGAGCACTCTTCAGCAGGCAGTTTCTTCTTGTATCTGCATACAAACCATTTATTTTAATATTGTCTATCATCTGATGTCTTTTTCTGCCTCTAACTTTCTTTCCGTTGACCATTCCTTCTAGAGCACTCTTCAGCAGGCAGTTTCTTCTTAGCCAGTGGCCAGTCCAATTTCTTTTCCTCTTCTTTATGAGTTCCAGCATTGTTCTTCTTTCGCCTACTCTGTCTAGCACATCTTCATTTCTTACTTTGTCTGTCCATTTTATACGTTCCATTCTTCTCCATATCCACATCTCAAAAGCTTCCAGTCGCTTTTCCTCATTCCATCGTAATAATAATAATAATAAATTATTATTATTATTATTATTATTATTATTATTATTATTATTATTATTATTATTATTTATTTTCTTCGCCATCCAAGGATTAAGCCTGTTGGATCGTTCCCGTTTGATGGAATCTAGAATTGTTAAAATTGTTCAGACCATCTTCTGTGTGGGCGTCCAAAATTTCTCCTTCCGTGTGCTTTATAATTCAGCAACAATTTTGATAATCTTTCATTTGGCATTCTATCAGCAAGTTCTTTCCAGGTGTTCCTGTATTTAATTATTCGTTCTGTAAGTTTCAAAATATTTAGTTCCATTCTTATATCTTCATTCATTTTCTTATCCAGCCAATTTGACTTAACTTAGAGAGAACACCAGAATGTCGAAAGACAGCCTCGGACATTTGCAAAAAAAAAATATTGAACGTAAGTTCTCTTCATTATTCTGTATTATTGTGATATCATCTGCATATTGCAATATATTTATTTCCTTATTTAAATTAATTGTTATTCCCAGAGGTACTTCATTCTTCCATTTGTTAATTACTTCATCAATATAAATACAGAAAAGTATAGGTGACAGACTACAACCCTGTCTGACTCCCTGATTTGTTTTTATAGGTTCCGATTTGTATATACCTGAATTTATTATTTTTCTGGTATTTTTATAGAGGGATTTAATAGTTTTAATAAGATGCTCAGGATAGCCATGTTTATACATGATTTCCTTTGTTTCTAGATTGACTTCACGACTTTTCTCTAAAATCATTTTAATACTACCGGTAAAAACATTATCACTCCAGGAACGGCATTTACTAAACCCTGACTGTTCTATAAGCATGACTTCAGATAGACTATAATTTTTAATCTATTAGTAATTATTTTAGCAGATATTTAATATATTATATTCAACAAACTTATGCCTCTATAATGTTCACAATTTTTTCGATCCCATTTTTTAAACAATGATTTACCTCAGATATTCTTCAAGAATCAGGTTCTTTATAATTTTTCCAGCATATATTGTCAAAATGTAATCGTTTTAACTGTAGTAGTAAACCTCCATACTTACGTAATACAGTATTAATGCCATCAGGCCTACATACTTTTCTGTTTTCAAGGCTTTTAGAGCTTCCTGAAGTTCTTCCAACGAAATTAAATCAATCATTGTGTTACTTTCATTTCTTGTATTTTCTTCTTCAATTTTATCTGCATCATACCAAAGGTAATAATAATATGCTTTCCATTGTTCTAAATTAATTAGTATGGTAATGAACCAATATTGTATAGCAGCCATGCCAAACTTAACGTATACATAATGCAAGGCTATTCAAATGGCGGCCTGCGGGCAGCATGCGGTTCTCCATGCCATTTCAAATGTCTTGCGAAGTTCTTACTATTGTAATGTCATTTAGTGTTATTATTCCATTACAGCATTTTTTCAAAAGGATTTTAATAGCCGTCATTTCTTTTATAGTCCATATGTGTTTCCACAACCTAACCATATGAAACTGTTAAGTATTATGTTAGTCATTGTAGCTTTGAAATTAATTCTCCATTTATCGATTATGCACTGTGATAAAATCGTTCATCCACCAAACAACTCCCTAGTGCGAGAGCAAATCTATTTATGGCAATATCCCATATGACTAACAACAAGATTAACTAGATGACTTTTCCCTCCTCTAACTTCTCTAGTTCGACGAATAGTCACATTTAAGAGATAGTCCATGCTATCTGTAAAATAATAATAATAATAATAATAATAATAATAATAAACTTTTATTTCCTAAGTTGTAAAAAAAGTGTTTCGTGTTGATTACAATTTTAGTACGAACATTTCTATTATTTTTAATCCGCGGTCCTCCACCTGATTAGAAAATATTCTGGCCTCGAGATTCACCTTATTTTAGGACACCACTTTATAAATTGTGTGTATGTATGTGTGTGTGTGTGTGTGTGTGTGTGTGTGTGTGTGTGTGTGTGTGTGTGTGTGTGTGTGTGTGTGGGTGGTGTGTGGTGTGTGGTGTGTGGTGTGTGGTGTGTGGTGTGTGGTGTGTGGTGTGTGGTGTGTGGTGTGTGGTGTGTGGTGTGTGGTGTGTGGTGTGTGGTGTGTGGTGTGTGGTGTGTGGTGTGTGGTGTGTGGTGTGTGGTGTGTGGTGTGTGGTGTGTGGTGTGTGGTGTGTGTGTGTTGTGTGTGTGTGTGGTGTGTGGTGTGTGGTGTGTGTGTTGTGTGTGGTGTGTGGTGTGTGTGTGTGTGGTGTGTGGTGTGTGTGTGTGTGTGTGTGTGGTGTGTGTGGTGTGTGGTGTGTGGTGTGTGGTGTGTGGTGTGTGGTGTGTGGTGTGTGGTGTGTGGTGTGTGGTGTGTGGTGTGTGGTGTGTGGTGTGTGGTGTGTGGTGGGTGGTGTGTGGTGTGTGGTGTGTGGTGTGTGGTGTGTGGTGTGTGGTGTGTGGTGTGTGGTGTGTGTGTGTGGTGTGTGTGTGTGTGTGTGTGTGTGTGTGTGTGTGTGTGTGTGTGTGTGTGTGTGTGTGTGTGTGTCAACGCTCTAGCAGTTGCAATTTCATCTTCCAAATCAGCAAAAAACTAACAAATATAAGGCTGAGTTTATTAACCATTAAAATCGGATCATTAGGATAGAGTTTAACCAAAAGCGAAAATGTAAGATCGTTCTAGCGGCCGCAATTTATTTTGCAATGAAACCCAGTGTATGCTATTGAAATGAAACGATAAATATATTTCTTAAAAATCAGCTAAACCCTACCTTTAGACATAGAGGATTGCCTAAAATGAAATGATCGCCCTAGCAGCCGCCATATTTATTTTCTCGCTATGTAAATGTATACCAAACAATTTAATTAGAAAATTAAATATTTATTCCTTAAAACAGCAAAACCAGCTAATAAATTCGATTAGCTGCAAAATTCGCTTAATTTATGCAGTTCCTGCGTGACGGGCGTTTTATTCTGATTCTACGACTATCACGTTTCGTTATTAATAATTAAATAGCTTAAAATTATGAAAACTTAAAAACGAATTCTCTCGGCAATGCATGCCATCTCTATTATTGAATTTTTGGTATTAGTGTGTTTTTAAATACAGTGGAAAACATAAGACCGTCCCATTAGTATAGTTTGGATTTTTATGTAATAAAATATAAGATTGCAATACAGATAGTATATATTATTCAACTGTTTGTGTGTGAAATCAAGAAAAAAGACAGTCAGGAATCTTACTTTTCATTATACTATTCAACTGTTTGTGTGTGAAACCAAAACAAAATAGAGTCATAAATCTAATTCTCATTATACCATGTTTCAATCTTACCTTTTAGTACATCAAAATCCTGACTCTGCTCATTGTATTCATAGCAAAACAGTTCCGTTCTCGGCTGAAATATAACAATTTGCTTTCTATATAGATTCTAAACTCGAGACCAGTTCAGCTCGTATGTTCACTAAGCAACTACTTTAATTAGTAAGTACCATAATTTAGTTATACTACTAAAACCAAGTTCAAAGAATTGTGTCACGCAAGTCACCAACTTCATGTACTATCAAATGTCAATCCGTGACATCAACCACTTTACCAGTCTTTTTTTCTTCCTTCATAATTTCCATTTTACGGATTGATTAATTTATTTATTGATCTAGATATCAGTTTATTTGTATACATGTATTATTCATGCCTATTTATTTAAGCCTATTTGCATATTATTAGTAGTAGTAGTAGTAGTAGATTTAGTAGTAGCAGTAGTAGTAGCAGTAGCAGCAGCAGTAGCAGTAGTAGTAGAAGTAGTAGTAGTTTGCCCCAGTTACTTTATATGGATGGATACGAAACCTGGACTCTTACTTTAAGGGAGGAAAGGAGATTACGAGTATTTGAGAATAACGTTCCTAGGAATTTTTTTGGACCAAAGAGAGATGAAGAGAAAGGAGAATGGAGAAGACTACATAACAGTGAACTACATGATCTTTATAGGAAGCCACTTATAGTAACAACAGTTAAGTCTAATATACTGCGATGGGCATGACATGTGACACGAATGGGGAATGGAAGGCGTGAATGGAAGCCTCTTTGTAGGAAAACCAGAGGGAAAACTCCCTGTTGGTAGACCATGGATGAGGTGAGCGAATAGCATTAACTATGATTTGAGGGAAGT